>CAJHNH020001490.1:0-65000 GCA_905116865.2 Candidula unifasciata | reverse complement strand
GTTCAAACTTCAAACCTCATAATATTAATATTATTTCATTTTCATCACCGGGGCTTGTTACCGCGTTACGCAACGGTCCGCAGAACTGGCATCGTTTTAGGCAGGATTTTTTTTGTATTAAGAACTACTGTAAGAACATTTCATGATGACTTCCAGCACCTTTTATACACACTTTATGATGACTACCGGCACCTTTCATAAACACTTTATGATGACTACCGGCACCTTTCACTAACACTTTATGATGACTACCGGCACCTTGCATAAACACTTTATGATGATTACCGGCACCTTTCATAAACACTTCATGACGACTACCAGCACCTTTCACTAACACTTTATGATGACTACCGGCACCTTTCACAAACACTTTATGATGACTACCGGCACCTTTTATATACACTTTATGATGACTACCGGCACCTTTTATATACACTTTATGATGACTACCGGCACCTTGCATAAACACTTTATGATGATTACCGGCACCTTTCATAAATACTTTATGACGATTACTGGCACCTTTCATAAATACTTTATGACGATTACTGGCACCTTTCACAAACACTTTATGACGATTACCGGCACCTTTCACAAACACTTTATGACGATTACCGGCACCTTTCACAAACACTTTATGATGACTACCAGCAGTTTTCATAAACATTTTATGACTACCGGCACCTCTCATAAACACTTTATGACGACTACCGGCACCGTTCACAAACACTTTATGATGACTACCGGCACCTTTCATAAACACTTTATGACAACAACCGGAACTTTTCACAAACACTTTATGATGACTACCGGCACCTTTCACAAACACTTTACGATGACACCCGGCACCATTCACAAACACTTTGTGATGACTACTGACACTTTTCACAAACACTTTATGATGATTACCGGCACCGTTCACAAACACTTTATGATGACTACCGGCACCGTTCACAAACACTTTATGATGACTACCGGCACCGTTCACAAACACTTTATGATGACTACCAGCACCGTTCACAAACACTTTATGATGACTACCGGCATCGTTCACAAACACTTTATGATGACTACCGGCACCTTTAACAAACACTTTATGATGACTACCGGCACCGTTCACAAACACTTTATGATTATTATTATTAGCATTATTATTATTATTAGACAGTTAAGCAAAGTTTATGACTCTTGAAGTCGCTCACCCTGCCCCATAGAAAATTTACGAGGGGGCGCAAAGGTTTCTTCGTTGCAGCGCCATTGTTTCTTACGTTGGTAGTTTTCCAGGAAGTTAATATCATGTTGTTTGTCTTGCTTATTGCTGTTGATACTGTCTAGACGGTAATTTCACACAGGTAATGTAATCTATGTATCATCAGTGATCAGTTAGCACGAACGTGAAGTAATGACAGCCAGACTGACAGTTATTTCTGCTCCTTCGTTTTCTTCTATAAGAACTTCTCATTCCGACAAATAGTATTAACCATCTTATCGTGGGGGCTGCGTGGTCTCGAGGCATGGTGTCCGCCTCGAGTGCTAGAGGTTCCGGGTTCAATTACTAGTAAGGGCTTGGATTTTTTTCATGTGGACTTGGACTTCTAGTAATTCCCCCTGGTCTCTGGGTAGTGAGATCGGACGCCCGTGTGCATTGTTGCACACGTAAAAAAAAAAATACCTTTGGCGGTTGGAAATCGTAGCCTAACGGCGCTGCCGGGGCAAAATGTTGAGTTGCAAATCTAACCAAAGTTTTTCAAGATCCTCGCTAGTGCTACAGAGCCTGTGCACTGTGCTGAGCTTCTTCTGACTCAAGCTTGAGTTGGAAGAAGAACGGAGCACTTATGGGTTACAACCCGTGTAACATGATGTTGATTCGTTGTTCAGAAACCTCAAAACCTCAAACCATCTTATCGTTCATATTCTCCTGCAGCTGCATTCACTACTGTTCCCAGTTATAAACATCCTTAAGCTTAATGTGTCAGCTCTGTGGCAAAGTCGATGTGAACGCTTCGTAATGCCGGGGTGCCAGGATCAATCTCAGCTGCCGTCCATGCGCCTTGCGTTGGTTTCGACAGTGGTATCAGGAGCCGACCGTCCAGGGCAATGGCAAACTACTAGACGTAAATTTGCCTAGAGAAACCACACAACAGCCAGGGACTGTTGGGTTTGGTTCTGCAACGTCCTGTAAAGGATACGCAACTAACCAAGCTTAATGTCAGTATCCATTCTCTAGTTCATTGTTACCAATGCACGAGGATGCTTAGACGGTCTCGAGGTCGCAGCTTTCTTGTTCAATTATTGGGGAGTGGGGGAGGGCAGGGGAGGAGTTGCTGGGATGTTCCAGGGGGTGGGGGAAGCACTAGCCTTAGTTAGGGCATTGAATAAAACTAAGATAGAGAGAGGGGGAGAGGAAGAGAGAAGTAGAGAGAGACAGAGAAAGAGAGAATTTTGATAAACTCGTTGTATCTTGTTCAATTTAGTGTAAGATAAAAGTTGTAAGAATTGCTTTAAAAAAAAAATTAAGGTATGTTACAATTAATCAGGTTCATTCTTTTCATTAACATTAATTTCAATGTTATTTCTATTCAAAATTTACTTTCCGCTATTTCTGACACTGAATGGAAGGACAGCCTGAGTTAGAATGTCTACAATCAGTGGTTACTCGCAACATGTATTTTTAAATAAGATACTCTCCTAAAAAACGATTGAAAAAGATTTAATAGACAGCCTCTTTACCAAGTCTTTAGCTACATCCACGTTTCAATTTATACTGAACACCAGACTCAACCGGAAACCAAACTCAGAAGAGAAGACAGCAATTAGATCAAAAGTGTTACAACGACTGACAGTAATGACAACAAAAACTATATGAAACATTCTGGAGATCCACCTTACAAACATTAAGGCAAGTCTACACAGGAGCAGGGTATGCCTATTATGGAATACATTTCAGTCTCGTTAACTGATGCAATGAAAACGAACTTGGGAAAGCTTTTCAGGGTTCAAAGTGACAGCACACGGATAACACACGGAGCAGTCAGAAGTAACATCATAATATAAATTAGGACAATTCGTTCCTTTGAGCAATTTAGATTTTGTAAACAGTTAAAAAAAAATACGTATATTAATCAAGCTTAGAAGGCTTCCAAACCAAGTAAGTAAGTAAGTAAGCAAAGGTACCTTTTCCATGCCTTTAGGCTATAGGGCATATAGGGCATATATGACTAGACATATTTTAATAGCCCAATCAGCACAAGATGGGTGATGTGGTCAGCCTCACGTCGGTCGCCTTTACTTCCCGGGACTGCTCCTGGTACCCACTCAAGACTGGATCGACTTGGGAGTCAAGGTCATTTTTGAAAAAAGTCCGGATCTACCAGAGAGCGAACCCACTACCTTCCGATCCACACGCGAGCGTCTAGCTGCTACGCCACAGCGACTACCTCCAACCCAAGCGCTAAACCATAAATGCTGAAATATAAAAGTGGGTGGAACTATTTTGCGAAAATATCAACCATCTTTGACACAGTATGAAAATACTGAAAACTGAAATTAACGATTGTAAAGTTCTCACACCAAAACTATGGATTCACTCTCCAGACATATCCGGGACAATTCTGGAAGTCCTAGGAATAATATTGAAAAAGAACAACAAAGTCAGAGCAAAGAGCTCTTTCACTTTCTATTCTCAGGAATCTAATTGCTTCTAGTGTGTCGACAGGTGTTCATACACACTATTTCTTAATAAGCCATACAAAAGGTAGGGCTGAGAATCTATACCACACACACCAATGGCAGTACGGGGACACTCTCAACAGCGACATAGGAACCTTTCACCAGCTTCAGAGCGGAGGCTGCATCCACGTTTTTAACTGTGCAAACTCGATAGTCAAGTTTGATCATCATCATCAAGTGCCTTGCCGACTGGTGTGGGCGATCTTGCCTCTCCACAATCCGCGATCTCCTGCAGCATGTATCAGTTCGTGTGCTGACACCCCTCCATGCCATGACAAAAGACTATCAAGAATCTTCTCATGCTGTCTTCCTCTGTCTCTTTCCACAGATCCGTCCATTGGTCACAACACCTTTCCATGTTCCATCTTCTCATAACATGACCAAAAAATTACTGTCTCTTTCTGATGTTTGTGACAGGTTGTCTTCGAGCACTCGCCTATTTCAAAACATCGGGGCTGCTCTTCTTAGCTGTCCAAGGAAGCAGGGTGGGGTAGGGAAGAGACAAGGACAGTGACTTGATCCGTGATTCTGTTGATCGTACAGAATCGTGAATCATGATCGGCTATAGCCCTATGCTTATCAGCATGGCACATGATGATAACGAAGATGATGATGATGATGACGACGATATTGTCAGAGAGGCGTTCGCTGGGTTATTCTTTTATTGAACAGGGGGCGGGATGAAAAACCAAATTGTGGGAACTTATGCAATAGTTCAAGAAAGGCAATCACTAAAGCCTTGTATGCGCCTGTATGTTTAACAGTTCCAGTGTCACTGTGTTTGGTTGTTGTGCGCGTGTGAACATCTCTGAGATAAATAAACAGAGAAGAAATCCTTGAGGCCGTATAGATATTATATATAATAAACAAAAGCCAATGTATTGATCACTCTCGCAGAAAGAAGTAGAAAGATAGAAGGACACATAGACAACATAAACATCGAAAACTATCATTACCCAGCCGGAAAGCGAACCTGTCACCTCCAGAAGGCGTTTGCGCCTCGCTATGGAATCAACTGTGCTTAAATACAAGACTAATTAGGAATCCCTAAAAACAGGTGTCTTCACTGACAAAAAACAGCTTGAAATATGGCGGAGCAGACACGATATCTGGATATGACAGGTTCGATTTCCAAAGTGTTATTATAGCGTGTGAGTTCCGGGGCCCTATCATCTGTCAAACGGATGCATAAGCAACACTTAGGTTCTGAAACAGGTCTGCAGTCCAGAAGTGGATGAACAACCAGAACTTTCCGCCAGAGTTTACAGCTGGTGAACGAGAAGAAGAAGAAGATAATAAAACAAATTAGATCAATGACTTAACATTTTTTGAAGCTCCCCCCCCCCCCCCCCCCCTTTTCCCCTCACTTTTTTTCACCCCACCCTTTCACTAATTTTGGCTATAAGTCGCCATTGACTATAAAAACATTATCATGCTACTTCTAGAACTTCATAAGTGCGCTAACCATTGCGTTAGCCCCACTCATAATTTGTATGTTATGTTGTTTGGTCATAAACAAAACATTACAATCTCACTCCTCATTTCCACAGCCTCATTTATAAGCGGAAATTTTCGTTAACTATCAATGTCATGATTTTCCCTCAATACAAGTGTTTATCAAGCATAACCATCCTGACACCCCTTCCCGGATAAAGTTGAGTCTGGTCTCGCAGCAGCGTCCAGACTTCGCAGTAGTTCTCAAATCATATTCTGTGTCCCCAGTAAATTGCATTCTAATAATTCTTCCTAGTGCTGAAATGTGTTTCAAATCTCCAGAGAGGGAGACCAGTAGGATTTTAACACAACGAATAAATTTAACAGAGTAAGATTCCAATATTTATAACAGGTTAGTTTCGTATCCTTTACAGGACGTTGCAGAACCAACCCTAAAAGCCCCTGGCTGTTGTATGGTTTCTCTGGGCAAATTTACGTACAGTAGTTTATTCCAATATTACTAAACAAAATAAAAGCAGTAAGATTCCAATATTACGAAAAAATTTAACAGAGTAAGATTCTAATATTTGTAAACAAAATCAACGCAGTAAGTTTCCAATATTACGAACCAATTTAACAAAGTAAGATTCTAACATTACGTAACAAAATTAACACAGTAAGTTTCCAATATTTCCAATAAATTTAACAGAGTAAGATTCTTATGTTACCAATACATAAAATAGAGTTAGGTTCTATTACTAATAAATTTAGCACAATTAAATTATAATATAACGATTAAATTTAACAGAACACGATTATAATATTACCAGAAGAGTTAAGACAGTAAGATTATAATATTACGAACACATTTAACAGAACAAGATTCTAATGTTAGAAAGTAATATAACAGAGTAAGATTCTAATGTTAGAAAGTAATATAACAGAGTAAGATTCTAATGTTAAAAAGTAATATAACAGAGTAAGATTATAATGTAAGGAAGTAATATAACAAAGTAAGATTCTAATGTAAGAAAGTAATATAACAGAGTAAGATTCTAATGTTAAAAAGTAATATAACAGAGTAAGATTCTAATGTAGGAAAGTAATATAACAGAGTAAGATTCTAATGTTAGAAAAAGTACAGAGTAACAGTTAATGTACGCTTTTCACAATCCACAACGTTCAGGAATTCGCCTTAAGCGGTTGACAGCTTAAAAAAAGAGCACATCTTAGCTTTGTGATAATTGTACGAGAGTTGCACCGTGAGAAACAGTGGACCCTGGAAGGTAATATTTCAGTTAAGTCACGGGAAATAGAGAGGAAAAAAGGGGTGGGGGGGGCTAAAACCAATCTCCACGGAAAGAATGACACCAAATTAGTAAATAAAGTTAAACGTCGAGAAGATCGCCTTCGCTGCTATAGGAAACCGGGCTATCCTCCGAATAACGGTAGGAAAAGATGGCTACTGCAAAATATCCTTTCGAGCCACATTCACGCGACCTAATTTGCGGTTCTACGGCGGTTTTCCGGCGACTACCGCCACTGCCATGAGCGGCGTGGATTGGGGCTAATCTAGATGGCTAGGACTCACGAGCAAAGCTTCATAAAATGTGGAAGCTGCTGCTCGTGGGTCCTAGCCATCTAGTTTAGCCCTAATCCACGCCGCATGAGCGGCGTACGGGACTCGTGGCGGTAGTTAGTTGCCGGGAAACCGCCGGGGAACCGCAAATTAAGTCGCCGGAAGTGCGCAATTGACACGTGACTGTGGCTCGAAGGGATATTTTGCGGCCGTCATCTTCACCGACCGGTATTCGGAGGATAGCCGGAGACCGATATGCACGCAACACTCAGGTTCTGGAACAAGACTACAATTCAGAATTGGACGAACAACCATACCTTTCTGCAGGAGTTTACAGCCGGTAAACGCAAAGGAGAGAGGAAGAGAACTGCACCAGATTTAATATCATTTGGCTCGGTCTCTCCACAGTACATTTAGTCTCCTGGACGCTCTTCTACATTTATGTCTAGAAAATGTATAAGATGGCGTTAACGCTCCACTTTTTATTGTAATCTTTGTTTCGGCACGTCTGACTCACTACTTCTCAAACAAGAGGTTTGAGGTTTTGAACAACGGACCAACATCATTGCACACGGGTAGTAACCCAAAAGTGCTGGGTTCTTTTTCTAACTCAAATCTGAGTCCGAAGAAGTTCAGCACAGTGCACAGTCTCTGTAGCACCAGCAAGGGTCCTGAAATACTTTGGGTAGATTTTTATCTTCAAATTTTGCCCGGGCAGCGATGTTAAGCTACTCTTTTTTTATTTCCAACTGCCAAGGGATTTTTTTACGTGCGTAGCAATGCACACGGGCGTCCGATCTCACTACCCAGGACCAGGGGAATTACTGGAAGTTAAAGTCCACGTGAAAAAATATCCCAGCCCCTACAAGGAAATAAACTCGGAACCTCTAGCAATCAAGGCGGACTCTATGCCCCCTCTGCTACCGAGTTGAGAGCGCTCATAATATTTCAGAATAATCCATTATACTAGGAGGGGTGGAAGATTTTTTTTCGTGCAGAATGTTTCTCTCTCTTCATTCAGAGAACGCGGGTCGAGTGAGTCACGTGCGGTATGTTTCCATTCAGAGGCGTGATTCAGGAGTGCGGGGGATTTGTCAGACTCGCGGGGGTCATAGGTCACTCAGAGGGAAAACAATGTGGGCTATGTTTGTTGGTAGTTTTGCCATAGTTGATCTCTGCCCTTGAAAGTAATGCCACGACTCTCTTTGTCTCAAGTGTGGAATGATTTTTGAGAATCGTCTGGAATAATACAATTCGGTGCAACTGCTTAAGGTCTTTGGTACTTAACAAATTTTGTCTAATGATTAAATAACCTAACTAATTTAGAAAGTGAATGATAGATGACAGAAATAGACTGGTAGATGACAGAGATAGACTGATAAATGACAGAGAGAGAATGGTAAATGACAAAGAGAGAATGATAGATGACAGAGAGAGGATGGTAAAGGACAGAGAGAATAGGATGACAGAGATATACGATAGAGAGAGAAAGAGGATGACATGGATAGAGAATGGTAGACGATGGACGACAGAGAGAGAATATTAGATGATGCAGATAGAATGGTAGACGACAGAGAGAGAATGGTAGATGGCATGAGAAATGGTATACGACAGAGAATGGTAGATGTCAGAGAAAGGTGGATGACAGGAATGGTAGATGGCAGAGAATGGTAGATGACAGAGAATGGTAGATGACAGAGAGATATATATCTCTACCTATCTACAAGGAGAGGCCTGGTCTATCCACTAGACTCTCACCTACGGATCTGAAGGTCGTAGGTTCGGTTCCTGACGGAAACCGAACTATTTTCAAAAATGACCTCGGCTCCCACGTCGACCCAGCCTTGAGTGGGTACCAGCTGCAATCCTGGAAAGTAAAGATGTCCGGCGTGAAGATGGCCACATTACCCAGCAACTGCTGTTTGGTCTGTATAAAATATAGATCTAGCCCTATATATCCAACAAGCCTAAAAGCGTGGAAAAGGGTCCCTAACTTTTATTTGTTACATAACTACACTCTTTTGTTTTTCTAGCTTGTGTTCTTAGCACTTTTCTTGATGACAATGAAACTTTGTTTCTTATTCGCACCAGGAGAAATGGCTAAACAGCTTTCACGTGCGTTGTCTAAGAAGAGCAAGCATCACTTCAGAGGTCCCTGGTAGTTAGCATCCTTTGGATATTTTCTCCAAGTCATGACGGTGTGTTGGGAAATGAGCAGGAAGATAGACTGGCTGGCTCTGTCCCATTTGGTGGTGAATTCTTGTATGATAAGTTAGACGAAAGGCTGCGAGGAGTTACCAGGGGATCTGGCCGACGCTCAACTCTCAGGGAAAGGATGAGACTGATATACAATCAGACCGTTACTGGGCACATATGGGAGTGTCCCGAGTGCTGTGATATCGATTCTTAACTTAACATCCAACAGTGTCTAAGAAGAAAATTTGACATTTTAAGCGGGACATGAAGGATACAGGCACTGAAGTGGAATTGTGGGAACAAAATGCCAATGACACTATTGCGTGAAAATGGAAAATCAGAAAGGGAATTAGAATAAAGGAACGAAAATTATTGTAGAAAGGTTGACAGCTAATTTTGTTTAGAAGGTTTGTGGTTTGAAGAACAGATCAACATTATGGCACACGAGTAGTAACCCATAGGTGCTCCGTGCTTCTTCTAACTTCAAGTATTAATCTGAAGAAGCTCAACACAGTGCACAAGCTCTGTAGCACCGTCGAGGATAGTGAAGTACTTTGGGTAAATTTTTAAGAAGTCCAAGTCCACGTGAAAAAATCCCAGCCCTTACCGGGGATTGAAACGGAACCTCTATCACTCGAGGCGGACACCGTGCCTCGAGAACACGCAGCCCCTTTTCTTAGAAGAAACAAACTGAAGACATGTGATGGCAATAACGGTCATACAATCTCATGTTCTAATTCTAGAAGACTTTTTTTTGTTAACTCAGGAGGTCCTGGCTAGTCATACTCGCCATCGCCACTAGCACAGTATAAAACTATCGTCTGAAAAAATGGAAAGGTGCCAACAACTGGGACACAAAAGCTGGCATCGATTCAAGCAAGCGACAACGAGTTCGATAGACAAGTGTGCTAGCCACTGGGCTTTTATGAATCGTTTATTTTGTTTTTTGTTTTAGGGGACTGGGGATGTCTGCGTGGTCAGTTGGTTAAGGCGTGTACCTTTGTTGCAGCCGGGAAAGGTTTCAGCACCTTTGGAGAGGCTCGCTAGAGGTGCAGAAAAATTATCGCATACACCAGTGTGTTTTTTTTTTTTTTTTTAAGTATCCAGAAACCTTGAGTTTTAAACCCTTTAGTTCGGTACTATGGATATCGCAACTCTTCGGCCTTGATTCCATTATAGGTACCGTTAATGTCGGAGAAATGTGGCTATTCTGCCTACCCCCGGGAGTGAATCCGGACTACAAGGAGTTCGTCAACCGGCCGCCGCGAAAGTCAGGTTTAACCAACTACGCTAGAGAGCCGGGCACGCCAGTCAGTAAGGCACTTGTAGTGATGTCAACCCGATGATGCTATTTAACTCAGTTTAGAATAAAATAATTGAAGAGAAACATATACACGTAAAAGCACATTACCTTCGTCCTAATACCTCATACAATAACAGAATAACTACTGCGTCAACTGGTCACAACAGTTTAATCAAGCGAATTTCCCACGCATTTATTTCTGGGATTTCCCAACATCAATAATATTTTGGACTAACAAGACTATTGATTTTTGTATAATAGGTTCTAATATGTTTTTTTTTTTGTCCTCAAACGATAATATTTAAACAGGAAATGGCAAAATGTTTCTCTGACGAATGTGTTTTGATAAACCATCCCACGCTCTTGCAAAAGCTGACAACATCGATGAGGCTACAGAAGAGCTCCCGTTGTGAAGAAAGATTTAACTAATATTTAAAACGGATAGTATAAGGATTACGTCAACTGAGGTGATAGGAGAGGTTTTAAGATGTTTGTAAAGCCAGTATTAATGTATAGAAATCTCCTCTTCATCTTTGCGTTCACCAGCTGTAAACTCTGGTGGAAAGTTCTGGTTGTTCGTCCTGTTACAGAACCTGAGTGTTGCGTGTGCCTCCGTTTGACAGATCTGAAACATTTGTGAGCAGACTGTTGGTTCCTTGCCTCTCAGGTAGATGCACTCTGACTTTTAAAAAATGCTCCTAGTTAGTCGACTCTTACGACATGCTTTTGGGTAGGGAGCGGGTTTATTCTTGTTTTCCCTGTAATATGGTTCCGGAACCCACATGGAGGATTGTATAGTAAAGAATCGTGAACTTCGAAGAAAGTTCCCAGTTAGTCGACTCGTACGACATGCTTGTATGGGGTAAGTGAGACTTTTCTTATCCCCCCCCCACACACACACACACACACACACACACACACAAAGTGTCTCTGGAAGAAACCCACATGAAAATAATTGCTTGTTCATTGTCCAGGCGTATACATTATAGTTGCGTGGGGTAGGGGAAATAAAATAGAAGAAAGAGACAATCGAAATACTTTAGCCACATTGAAAGATATAATACGCTTTCAAAAACCATACTAAAGGGAAAAGTCGAAGGCAAGAGAGCAACATAGCAAGAGTGCAACGATACAAGCGTAAGGACAAAAGCAATGGACGGACAAACAGCAGTCTCAGGAGTGCACACCCGAAGGGAAGAGAGCAAGAGAGCAACGATACAAACGTAAGGACAAAAGCAATGGACGGACAAACAGCAGTCACAGAGGATGCACACCCGAAGACAAGAGAGCAAGAAAGCAACGATACAAACGTAAGGACAAAAGCAATGGACGGACAAACAGCAGTCTCAGAGGGTGCACACCCGAAGACAAGAGAGCAAGAGAGCAACGATACAAACGTAAGGACAAAAGCAATGGACGGACAAACAGCAGTCTCAGAGGGTGCACACCCGAAGACTAGAGAGCAAGAGAGCAACGATACAAGCGTAAGGACAAAAGCAATGGACGGACAAACAGAGGTCTCAGAGGGTGCACACTCGAAGACAAGTGACAGAGCGTGTTGGAGATCCACTGCAGCCAACATTCACTGTTGAGACAGCATCTGGGTAATTGATTGATACATACATGATACGGTAGGGTTGATTATACCTAACAGGTACAATCTTCATCGGTGTTTTGTAGGAAAGATTAGAACAACATGGGCCGGTAAAAACGTAACGAAGATGTCTTGGACAATTTTAACTTACAAAGAGGGCTGATCATCGGAGTCAGCAGGAAACAGTCAACAGTTTTTGGAGACTTCAAGAGAAGTAGAGTAAATCGTGACAACAGAAAATATGTGGGAGAATACAGGGTAAGCTAGAATCCTGGAAAGTGTAGGTACAGAAGAAAAAAAAAGATCTGATTGACTGACCGGTTCTATTTTAGTTGCAGATAGCTGGCCTATGGATGGCGCCGACTAAGTTAATCCTTTTAGATAGAAACTACTGTACTTATTGCCGCAACTTCTGCCACTGTCATTATTGCTGCAACTTCTTTGATTGTAATTATTGCTGCAACTTTTGCTACTGTAATTATTGCTGCAATTTCTGCTATTGTAATTATTGCAGCAAATTCTGCTACTGTAATTACTGCTGCAACTTCTGCCACTGTCATTAGTGCTGCATCTTCTGCTACTGTAATTATTGCTGCAACTTCTGCTACTGTAATTTTTGCTGCAACTTCTACTACTGTAATTATTGCTGCAACTTCTGCTACTGTAATTTTTGCTGCAACTTCTACTACTGTAAATATTGCTGCAACTTCTGCTACTGTAATTTTTGCTGCAACTTCTGCTACTGTAATTATTGCTGCAACTTCTTCTACTGTAAGTGTTGCGGCAACTTCTTCTACTGTAATTATTACTGCAACTTCTCCTACTTTAATTATTTCTGCATCTTCTGCTACTGTAATTATTAGTGCTACTTCTGCTACTGTAATTATTAGTGCTACTTCTGCTACTGTAATTATTGCTGCAACTTCTCCTACTGTAATTATTCCTGTAACTTCTGCTGATGAAATTACTACTGCTAAATGCTTCTTCTACTACTATTTCTGCAGTTATTACTGTAACTGCTTCTGCTCTAATTAATACAATTGCTTTTACATCAATTGTGACTGCAACTACTGCTACTCTAATTACTATTGCTACCACGAAAACTTTTTTTTTTTTAATATTAATTTAATCAGAAGCACACAAAATGTGCCTTTTTTTCAATAAGTTTATTTGTCTGTAAAAAGTAAGTATACAATAAATGCGTGTCAACAGTATTGAGCGTGTTATATTTACAAGCGTCTGCGGTGTGCGTATCTTTGTGCAGTAATATTTACAGAGCGTTGCTTCGTGTTTGTATTTATGTTGCATGTGTATGCGTGAATCTGCGAACATATAAACAAAGAGGCAAGAGGGGGCAGGAAAACATAGCAGGCGGACAGGGCGGGGAACGGGGTGAGAGGGAGGAGACGGACAAGATAGACAGGGCCACTCATTATATATACATTGCCTTTCGATAACTACTACGGCAAGAATTACTGTAACTGAATGAATGAATGAATGTTTACCCCACCAGGACATCACACAAGCGATAAACACCCGATGACACAAAGTGCCACCATGTGGGTGAGGATCACCGTGGAGAGGTCCCGGAAACCGCGTTCAGACAATTGGCCATATTTATGGCCTGTCTATATTGCGGCCCCTGGCAAAAGCCAGAGTGGGGCTTCAAATAACAAAAAATTATGTCCTGAAAAGGGCGTAATTGTATCATGTTCACTACGGTAACTGCTAATACACTAAATATTACTGCTACTACTACTACAACTGTTGTTTGTGAATTTACGACATTAACCGCTTTAATCATGAGTTAACCGTTGCTCTATAAATACTTAGGGCAAATACCATATGACTAAGGGGTCTAAGGGCGTGAAAGGGGAGCTTTTCAAAGAAAGAGTTGAAAACACACCCAATCTGCTCACTCGGCAACATCTGCCCCAACAAACGGCCCACATTACTCACTTCTCGAGGACGGATATCGGCCGGGTAGAAACGCCATAATTATGCCCCCTCTCCCCTTCACTTTTTTGTTGTCATTTCCCCTCTCCCGTTTAACGATTATAGTAGCGGAGCCGAGATTCTGAAGTCGGGCACAAATTCAATATCTTCCCGGCTTGTCTCATGGGCTGAACGCAATCCTAGCTGGCTGGAAATCAATGGCGCAAACTCAAGTAGTTCTACAACTGTAAATATTCCCCAGCCGGGGGGACATGGTAGCGCTGATAATAGACTGGCCGCTATCTTCTACAACCTCATCCACCACACAGCTACAAGAAAACCAAAACAGCACTAAAGCAGTCTTTCAAGCGGTAGTGGAGAAGAAGACAGAACGGAGATTACAGACCAGAGAGTGACAGCATTAACAAAGCTCAACAGAAAAGAACAAACAAAATTGTTAGGCTTCGAACAGGACACTATGGTCTTCGAGCACACCTGTACAAGATAGATAGGCCTGTGATTGTGGAGCAGAAAGACAGACCCATGAGCACATACTGCAGTAATGCCCTAACCTCTCCCAGCAAAGACTGTGGATCTGGCCCAAGGGAGCCACATTGCAAGAGAAGGTATGGGGGACCGGTGGCGACCTTAAACACACAATCCTATTTGTGACCCAGACGGGACGCAATGTTTAGCGAATGATGTCGAACGCAGAAGAAAAAGAAGAAGAAGAAGAAGAAGAAGAAGAAGAAGAAGAAGAAGAAGAAGAAGAAGAAGAAGAAGAAGAAGAAGAAGAAGAAGAAGAAGAAGAAGAAGAAGAAGAAGAAGAAGAAAAAGATGAAGAAGAAGACTCGACACAGCATCAGTTTCAAATGCACTGACATTTAGGCTGAAGAAGTTCAAGCCAAATATGGTATAATGTGATGTAAGACTTTTTCGGAGCCCAGCAAGCATGCATACGATGCTAAGCACCTTTCAACAGGTCTACCGCCTTTACTTCTAAGGACAATACCTGATACCCATTATAGGATTGATCAACCTGGGAGCAAGGTCAATTTTGAAACCAACAATCGACTGAATACGGATTCGGGTTAATTCTACGAAAATCTCCCCACTTTATACACTACCTCGACTGAATCGCGGATACTCTGGCGGAAAGTTCTGGTAACTGCAGTCCTGTTCTGTTGCACATCAGATAATCTCCCCACTTCCGACTTCATCCCCACGACTACGACATCACTATCTGACAATAGGTCGACCCACACGGGGGACCTCACTTCAGTCACCTGACCCGACCTTCGCACACTTCTGGGGGGGGGGGGTGTGTTCGGCAATGCTTTTGATATTTAAGCACGCCAGTGCTTTTAACATTTAGAAACTAGGTGTAACCCACAAACACCCTATCTAGAGAGTGCTGAAACCTATGTCCGGGCACTCTCTTTCTCGGAAGAAAAACGTAAATGCAAGACAAGCTAAAAATGGAAACAACATAGCCCCCCCCCCCCCCCCCCCCCCCCCCCCCCCCCCCAATCCCGAACAGCAGACGGGTCTAAAAAATATATTAATTAGGGCTTCGTATTCGCTTTGGGGCCGAATAGTGGACCTATTGACTATTCAGTATTCGGCCCAATAGTTGAGGTCCGGCCGAATACGAATAGTAGTTACCTTATACCCGCTTCTGCATACACGGCCTTAATACTGACAACATGGAACGATTAGTTTTGTTGAAAGCTAATGCAGCTTTCATGCATTAACTAAGCCGTCAGTGACAATTTTCCAAGTTTAGTTATTTGTTATAATACTTAGGATTCTTTCATTCCTAGTAATTTGTACCATAGACTGACTGAAGGATGCAAAACATAAAATGTTTTTAAATGTTTACTATTCTGTACGAATACTAACTAGACATGGAAAGAACATAAACTCCTACCACATCCAAGTCGATAATATGAAAATCAAACGAACGGAAACATATAAGTACTTGGGTGCAAACTTCCAACTGCTCCAACATGCTGAGAGAAGAAATACTATCTAGAATACAATCTAGAAATAAAGTATACTATGCCCTTCAACATCTGCTAAAGATCAGAATATATATAACGTTGAAAAGACCAGTCGTCTTATATGGCTCTGAAACTTGAAGCAGAAATGAAAAATATGAGGCCTTATTACAGGTTTTCAAAAACAGTCTGCAGCAGTAAACCTAAAGGGCTCAGAATGCTAAAGAAGAAGATGACTTTTCTGTGCTACTTTATGTGAAGTTGTGTGTGTGTGTGTGTGTGTGTTGTGTGTGTGTGTGTGTGTGTGTGTGTGTGTGTGTGTGTGTGTGTGTGTGGGGATACAGCTGTGAATCCTGGACAATTGGTAATGCAGGCCAAACAATTTCTAGAGGCCTCAGAGATGTAGTTTTACAGAAGAATGCTTAGAATACCTTGGACAGCCAAAAAGAGCAACCAGGAGGTTTTGAAAGATGCGGGAGCCCAAAGACAAGTTATCACAGACATCAGAAGGAGACAGTCATCATTTTTCGGCCATGTTATGAGAAGAGGGAAAATAGAACATGTTGTGACCATTGGTAAGATCTGTGGAAGGAGGGATAGAGGATGACAACGAGAGAAGATGCTTGACAGTCTTGTTGCATGACATGGAGGTGTGTCGGCACACGAACTGATACATGCTGCAGATGATCGCAGATTATGGAGAGGCATGATCGCCCACGTCAGTCGGCAAGGCACCTGATGATGATGGTGATGGTGTGGATATATTTCATACACTATTCACTATTCGTATTCGTATTCGGCCGAATAGTTGGCCCCGTTATTCGTATTCGGCTGAATAGTGAAAATCACTATTCGGTACAGCCATAATACCGATGGAACATGACCTAGTTCTGCTGGGGAGATTATCGTGAAACTAACTCGGATTCGAACCCAAGTCCTTCGGACCACTAGCGGATCGACTAGTTTATGTGCCAACACGTATCCCTCAGTACACTGGAGATCAAGAAAATGTTCTAGAATATACTGCAGGATATAGAGAATGCTTAGAGACGTCGTACCATACAAGGCATACGACAAAAGAGTCGAAGGATATAAAGCATTTGGTAGACCAGGAACACAGTGGAGAGATAACATCAGAGCAAACTTTGGAACTTTTATTCAGGCCATGCCGGCCTTGTAGGGAATGAACAGGCAGACAGATTGGCTAGATTTGCACCACTGGGTGGTGAATTGTTGCATTACAAAGCAGATATGGTCAGAGCCCTTTTGGAACAAGTAACGAAGTCAGAAGAGAAACTAGATTATTATGGGCTAGAGAGAATGATGCTCCTGGGTGTGACCAAAGGTTTCGGCTGGCACACTACACTCAGAGGAAAGGCAAGACGGACACACAACCAGACTAGGACTGACACTGTTGGTATTGGAACTTTGCGCTGGCTGTTGAAGATAGGGACCGAGCGCGTATGGGAATGCCCTGAGTGCTGTGATGTCAATTCTAGACTCAACTCAACTCAGAAAAATGCACTCTGACTTCGAAGAAAGCCCTCAGTAAATCAACTTTTACAACATGCTTTAAGGTAGGCAGTGGCCTATCCTTGTTTTCCACACATTGGGATCCAGCATCCCAGACGGGGATCTCTCCTTCCACACAATGGACTCCCAGAAGTCACACAGGGATCTCTCCTTCCCCACAATGGGCTCTTGCATTCCACACGGAGATCCTTCCTTCCACACAATAGTCTCCCGGAACCCATACGGTGATCTCTCCTTCCACACATATTTCCAGTTATCACAAAATGTTCCAGATTTTATTTCCTCATAATGAAGTGAAAAAATAATGACTGCCTCTTTCTTACAATAAATTGTCTTCTTCTCTTTCGTCTTCTTCTTCTTCTTTGCGGTCGGTTTCGTATGCTCAGATCAGACCATCAAGTGGGTTGCCTCGATGAACTCGCATGTTAGCTGCAGTTTCTTCATAGTTCGGTGTGTGTTTGTTTGTGTGAGGTGCGTGCGCATGTGTGTGTGTGAGGGGGGGGGGGGGGGCGCGCGTAGGTAGGTGTGTGTTTGTGTGTGAGGCGTGTGATCGCGTGCTTGTGTGCGTAGGTGTGTGAGTGTGTATGTGCGTGTGTGTGCGTGCGTGCGTTAGTCTGTGCGTGTTCCATGTTTACTGAATATCCTGGATTCCAAGCAAAGTGTTAACACTGATTCCATGAAGTATGCAAGAATTATTTTTCTAAACTCCAATGACAGATTTGAGGTTTTAACAACAGATCAACATCATGTCACACTCATAAGTGCTCAGTTCTTCTTCTAACTCAAGTCCGAAGAAGCGCAGCACAGTGCACAGGCTCTGTAGCATAGGTAAGGATCCTGAAATACTTTGCGTAGATTTGTAACTCTAAGTTTTCCCCGGGCAGCGCCGTTAGGCCACTCTTGTCGATTTCCAACTGCCAGGGGATTTGTCACGTGCACAACAATGCACACGGGCGTCCGATCTCACTACCCAGAGACCAAGGGAAATTACTATAAGTCCAAGTCCACGTGAACAAATCCCAGCCCTTACTAGGGATTGAACCCGGAACTTCTAGCATTCGAGGCCGACAAGATGCCACGAAAACACTCAGCCCCCTCCGATGACAGGGAAATGTAACACAAGACGCTCAGCAGAGCTGGAGAGTAAGTAAATGTTCTATTATATAGTTAAGACGGTAAACATATATTTGTATAAACAGATTGGCATTCGGGGATTACTGTTGACAACATCATGTATGTTACTTACTAACATTCACCGTCCTTTTTAGGAGGAAATTATTCGTTATTTGAAGCCCCACCCTGGCTCTTGCCAGGGGCCGAAATATAGTAAGACCTTAAATATGGTCTAATGGCTGAACGCGGTTTCTGGGACCTCTCCACGGTGATCCTCACCCACATCGTGGCACTTTGTGTCATCGGGTGTTTATCGCTTGTGTGATGTCCTGGTGGGGTAGAAAGTCAGTCAGTCACATCATGCAGGACGCCTTTACTTTCCATGACATTACCTGGTACCCATTTCAAGTTAGATCACCCTAGAAGACACTTTTTTTTTTTTTTTTTTATCTTTCCACAAAAATTTGGCTTCTAGGTTGATTTAAATAAAAATCAATTCTTTGAGATTTGACCCTTAGACCTTTGTGCTGGCAATCGAGTGTCTAGCATCCATGTTACTTCTGCTCCCCCCTCCCCCACGCTAATCAGCTCCCCCACGCTACCTCGCTTCCCCAACTCTTTGTTGCGCTCCCCCCCCCACCCCCACCACACACACACAGCTTCCTCGGTTGCTTGACAACAATACCTTGGCACCACCTCCCCCAAGCTACTTTACCCCCCCCCCCCCCGCCCCCTTTTTTTCCTCGAACACTACATGGGCTCCCCCTCGCTACCTCGATTTTCCCAGTTCGAATATGGTTAACAAATATTTGTCTTGATTACACTGGGCGAGCAATCGATTTTCTGACTGTCGACAAAAACCTGCAGACATTTGACGTCATCCAGTAGTGTATTTTTACCTTGGCCATGTCGTTGCAGATTTACCCATGGGTTAAAATTAAAACAAGGTGCACTTTGACTTTTCGGATATTGATTTTCTCGCCATGCAGCTCGGAAACAAAAGACCTCACCCTTGTTTTTTTAAGAGAAAGAAGCTCGGGTGTTGAAAGGCACCATGTTTATAATCAATACTGGTTTGGAGAATGTAACCAAACTAATTATAATTTCCGAAACAAGGGTGTGGGATGGACGAACAGAATCGAAATCGGTATCTTAATTATCTAGCCGTGGCTGCTAGAGGGCAGCTGATAGAAAATTTGCTGTTGATTTGAAAGTATGGGGTTCCAGTCCGCATTGGGCCAGAATTTTATAGTTGAACTGCATTTCTGAAGGGGCCGCTATGGTGCAGCGTCTAGACGCTCACCTGTGGATCCGAAAGCCGTGGGTTTGGGTCCCGGCAGAGCCAGTGTTTTCCAAAGATGATCTTGGCCCCAGGTCCATCGAGACTTAAATTGGTACCAGGTAAAGTAAAATCGCCAAGTAAAGTAAGAGGGAAGTAAAATATGCCGGTGTGGTGTCGACCGCATCATCTATCAGGTGGTCTAATAAATATAAGTCTGCCCTATATGCCCAATAAGCCTGAAGACGGGAAAAGATACCTTTTACATCTCTCAGGTTCAATCAGCTTAAAGTATGTATTAGGTTCTTCTTCTTCTTCTTTTCTTCTTCTTCTTCTTCTTCTTCTTCTTCTTCTTCTTCTTCTTCTTCTTCTTCTTCTTCTTCTTCTTCTTCTTCTTCTTCTTGTCTATGCGTTAACCGGCTGAAAATTCCGGCAGAAAGTTCCGGGTGTTCGTCCATCTCTGGACTTTAGTCTTGTTCCAGAATCTGAGCGTATCCGATTTAACCATTTGTCGTATTTGTATGCAGACTATTGATATTTTGCCTCACCTGGCAGATGTACTCTGACTTCCCATTTAGTCGGCTGCTACGACATGCTTTTTGCAAAGGCGGCGAGTCTATTCATATTTTCCACACAATGGGGTATCACGTGGAGTATCAGGTTATGTCAGGGGATCTTAAGACGACCGGCGTCATATTGGCGTCACCATCCACCGAATGCTTTTTGATCTATAAACACCGGCCATCCACCATACGCTAGATGCAGCAGTTATGGAAACTTGTCCTTCAAATGACTTAGTTTATAGAAGGAATTCTTTGTTCGCGTGATCTAGTTCCATAACTTGCCTCTAGAATGAATGAATGAATGAATGAATGAATGAATGAATGAATGAATGTATGAATGAATGAATGAATGAATGAACTTCACCGCACCAGGAGCATTGTCACGCGTTCCCCTCTCCCCAATCCCCCCTCTCCCGATGACGCTAGCTGAAACTTGATTAAACAGCCGTCTGTCTTTTTTTTCCCCCCCTACTTGCAGTTCAGTTAGTTTAAAGTTTGAACAACGGATCAACATCATGGCATACGGGTAGTAACCCATAAGTGCTGCGTTCATCTTTTAACTTAAGTCTGAGTCCGAAGAAGCTAAGCACAGAGCACAGGCTCTCTAGCAATGACGAGGATCCTGAAATACTTTAAACAGACAGACAGACAGACAGACAGACAGACAGACAGACAGACAGACAGACAGACAGACAGACAGACAGACAGACAGACAGACAGACAGACAGACAGACAGACAGACAGACAGACAGACGGACGGACGGACGGACGGGACGGACGGACACACGGACGGACACACGGACAGACAGACAGACAGACAGACAGACAGACAGACAGACAGACAGACAGACAGACAGACAGACAGACAGACAGACAGACAGACAGACAGACAGACAGACAGACAGACAGACAGACAGACAGACAGACAGACAGACAGACGGACGGACGGACGGACGGACGGACAGACAGACAGACAGATAGACAGACAGACAGACAGATGGACAGACTGACGGACAGACGGATGGACTGACGGATGGACAGACAGACAGACAGACAGACAGACAGACAGCGGACGAACGGACAGACAGACAGACAGACATAAAGGGGATGGGGGGAGGGGTAAAAGATCGTTTAGAAAACTATTTTGAGAGGAGAGTGACATCATGACTACCAACGCCATACGGAATGGACTTTAGGCAGAAAAAAAAGCTGGGTGAGATAACTAAAAGTATAGTCAAGTAAAGGGCCCTTTTCCACACTTTTAGGCGTATTGGGCATACAGGGCTAGACCTATATTTTATAGACCAAACGTCACTTGGTGGGTGATGTGGTCAGCACCACGCCTTTACTTCCCAGGACTGTACTTGATGTGCTAACTGGTGTAGTGTAAAACGATAAAGGTCTCACAAGCCATTCATCCCTGGTCGTGTCGTAGGCTCTGCCCTATGTTGCAGGGGTGTCACGTTTAGTGAGCGTTCAGCAAGACAAAGTATTTTACGTGTAAAATTTAGGTCTAGCCCTATATACCCAATACACCTTAAGGGGTGGAAAAGGGTCCTTTACTGAGCATCCCCTTCCCCCCAATCCTATGATTTCTTTTCTGACGCGTTCCTGAAAACACACACAGTCACCCACTCGCACGAACATAAATACGCACTCGCCATATACACGCACACTCACAGCCACATATACACTCACCTTTTGCATTAAAGTGCACACATAAACGCTGTCTCTCTCACTCACACATGTGCACACAAACGCACACACGCAGATGTGTACACACGCAGATGCACACATGCATAAACCCACGCACGTGTACATATACATTCACGCGCGCACGCACGCACTCACTCTCGCACGCACACTTCCACCGATACATCTGGATTACTAGATTACCAGATTACCGATACATACATACACACTCGCACACACATGCATAAACGCACAGACATACACACACACACACACTCACAGACACACGCACGCACGTGTGCAGAGACACACAAACATACACACACAAACACACACGGGCGAGCGCATACTCGCACGCACACTCGCGCACACATCATTCACATACGCACTCACATCCGCACGCATTCTCATACACGCAATTTACAGACGCATACAAGCTTTAATACACACACCACAAATACTCACGCACACACACGCGCGCGCTCTCACACAACACACACACACACACACGACTGCCGGAAACAACAGCAGCAAGGATCGATGACTGCCATCCCCCTACTGTGTCTAGTTCCCGCGCTTTTCCCTTCGCCCACGTCTGCTGCCCACAACTCCACATATTTCCTCTCTTGTCCTAGAGCCATGGCCACAAGGGAACGCCATTAATAACCGGAAACTGTGATAGGCCAGGAGAGGCGTTGCAGGGAACGAAGGAAGCTGTCGAGTGCTGTAATTGTTGTGTGGGTTTTGGTGTCAAATTTTTTATTATTTACTTTTCAGCAGAAATGAAGCTTTTTGCTACAATAAACAAGTTTAATTTGTTGTTTCTGTGAAAACAAAAAGCAATGTTTGCCTGTACTTTTTCATAAAGCAACAGAAAAACAGTCACTTGATCAAGTACCGTCTCAACTGGTGTGGTATATGGGGGCTGCCTCTTGGGTTTAGCCGTGAAATAATTAACTCTGCTGCACTCCTAACAAGCAAATCGTGAAATAAAACTTTGAAACCGGGGGGGAATCTGCTTCACAGGCGAGAGACCAACATTATACATTTAAAAAAAAAACAGATTTGTAAAATGGACGTGAGCGCGCAAAACTTAAGTTCTCAAACAAGACACAGAGAAGAGAAATATGCCTAAAAGAAGAAGAGGAAGAAGAAGAAGAAGAAGGAGAAGAAGAAGAGAAGAAAAAGAAGAAGAGAAGAAGAAGAAGAAGGAAAAGAAAGAAAGAAAAGAAAGAAAGAAGAAGAAGAAAGAAAGAAAGAAAGAAGAAGAAAGAAAGAAAGAAAGAAAAGAAAGAAAGAAAGAAGGAAGAAAGAAAGAAAGAAAGAAAGAAAGAAAGAAAGAAAGAAAGAGGAGAGGAGAAAAGAAAAGAACGAGAGATAGAGAGAGAAAGATAAGAAAGAAAGAAAGAAAGAAAGAAAGAAGAACGAAAGAAAGAGAAAGAAAGAAAAATAAGAAAAAAAAGAAGAAAGAAAGAAAGAAAGCAAGAAAGAAAGAAAAGAAAGAAGAAGAAAAAGAAGAAAGAAAGACAAAGAAGAAAGAAAGAAAGAAAGAAGAAAGGAAAGAAAGACAGAAAGAAGAAGAAAAAGAAAAGAAAGAACGAAAGAAAGAAAGAAAGAAAGAAAAAGAAAGAAAGAAAGACAAGTGAAAGAAAGAAAGAAAGACAAAGAAAGAAAAAAAAGAAAAAGAAAGAAAGAAAGAGAAGAAGAGGACAAAGAAGAAGAAAAAGAAGAAGAAGAAGAAGAAGAAGAAGAAAGTAAGGAAGAAGAAGAAGAAGAAGAAGAAGAAGAAGAAGACGAGAAGAAGCGAGAAGAAGCAAGAAGAAGAGAGGAGGAGGAAGAAGGGAAGAAAAGAAAGAAAGAAAAAAGGAAAAGAAAGAAAGACAAGAAGAAGAAGAAGAAGAAGAAGAAGAAGAAGAAGAAGAAGAAGAAAGAAGAAGAAAGAAGACGAAGAAGAAGAAGAAGAAGAAGAAAAGGAAGAAGAAGAAGAAGAAGAAGGAGGAGGAGGAGGAAGAAGAAGGAAAAGAAAGAAAAGTGAAAGAAAAAGAAAGAAAAAGAAAGAAGATGAAAAGAAAAGGAAAGAAGAAAAGGAAGAAAGAAGAAAGAAAGACCATGAGATTTGTGCAAACAAGTCTACAACAGATTTTGGACAGCGATCTCGAAATAACACAGTTTATGACATGCAAAACTATCCTCTGTTATTATTTCTTGATCGTTTGTTATCACCTGTTCCCACCTTTCGTAATGCTTCTCATAGTTATTGCCACAAACTGTAATTGTATGTGATATTCTTAAAATATATCGTCAAGCATGTTGCATTTTTATGTCTGATCTCTTGGACCATTGGGTATCTTCCTGTGAATCCAGTAACACAGATTAGCCGGCTGATAGTAGTGACCACAAGTTAAAAAATTTAATTTCGTCATCCTCATTATTTCTGTCATCATCGTCATCATCATCATTCGTCACGTAGTGGTTATGATGATGATATGGATTGACTTATTTCTTTACTAGTGTAATCCGATTTTAAAAATTAATTACTTTACACTAGTTAGTACAGGGAAGATCAGAACAGGTATGTTTCGTTGAGAGTGGCATATTTCGCTGCGGAGGAACGGGTGAGGACTATTGTCTGGATTTTTTCACCGGGGAACGCCGGTGTGTTCGGAAATGAACAGGCGGACAGACTGGCTGGCTCTGTACCACTTGGGGGAATACATGATAAGGCAGACGTGGTTAGTGCCTTGTGGGAGAGCGTGTACAATTCGGAAGATGGATCACCACAGTCTGGTGAGATTCGTGCAGCGGGGAGTGACGAGAGGTTCTGGCAGATGCTCGAGGCTCAGAGGAAAGGCAAGACAGACGTTTAATCAGAATACTACTGGCACCATTAGTATCGGAACTCTTCGATGGCTGCTGAAGATGGGGACGGAGCGCTTATGGGAATGCCCCGAGTGCTGTGATGTCGGTTCTTGAATCAAATCAAATCAAATCAAATCAGTTAGTAAAGGGGAAATAAGGAAATTTTAGAAATTAATTTCGGAAAAACACGCCAGCCAGCTGATCGGAAGGTTTTGGGTTCTGAAGGAGCCGGACCTTTTCAAATAATGACCTTAACTCCCAGCATTAAGTGGGTACCAGGGGCAGTCTGGGAAGTAAAGGGGCCTGGGAAGTAAAGGCAGTCGACGTGACGCTGACCACATCTCCCGCCAAATGTCGATTGCTCTGTAAAATATATGTCTAGCCCTATATGCCCAATACGCCTAAAGGTGTGGAAAAGGTTTCTTTACCTTTATGTGGAAAAACGATCTTCTTCTTTTTCTTCGCGTTCACCGGCTGTTAACTCCAGCGGAAAGTTCTGGTTGTTCGTCCACTTCTGGACTTTAAGTCTTTTGCCAGAGTCTGAGTGTTGCGTGTGCATCCCGTTTTACTGGTATGACTCATCTGCATGTAGTTTTTGGTTCGTTGCCTCTCAGGCAGGTGCACTCCGACTTCGGAGGAAGCTCCCAAATAGTCGGCTCTTACGACATGCTTTTGGGTAGGCTATGCAGTGGGTCTATTCTTGTTTTCCCTACAACAGAGCCCCGAAACCCACACAGGGACCATTATATCGATCAATCACTTCTTCTAGTGGCCTATAGGCATGACCGTAACGTCAAGGACATTCTAGTTAAGAGTCGGTTACTTCCTGCCTCCGAGCTCCACTTAGGTACGGTCTCCTGTCATAGACCTGTATGCAGGACCTGTACGTATGTGGTTAAGGGCACCAGCCTGAAATTCCCGAATGCCACCTTCCACATACGTAAAGCCTTCTACTGCACAAGACGCCATGTAATTTACGCCATCAGCTGCAAGAGAAGAGGCATTAAATACATCGTGGAAACGGGTTTACGTGTGGCTGACAGGTTCAGACAACATCTTTTCGACGTGCAGAATGGCGCCCTAAAACCAGTACCACTGCATTTCAATTCCCATGACCACCAAGGTGTCCACGACATGGATGTGATAGCCATTAAATCTAGCCACTACAGCGACAGAGTTCGCAAGTCTCTTGAACATCGCTTTATTTACACCTTGGGAGCTTAAGCGCCCAGTGGACTTAACTGCCAATAAAGCGTCACCTAAATCCTAGGGAGCTGCACTGCCTACACAGTTACATCTTTTCCTCGAGTGACGGCCCCTGGCATATCCCCAGATATCCATTTTCAAGGCCTTACGTGCTCCGCCAGACCATTGTCTTGACATCGACCCGGCTGCCACAAGATAGAAGATAAGTGATATTCTGTATTTGAGTAGTATTGTCTATTCTATGTATGTGCTGAAACAGGCTCAATAGCCACAATGTTCACGTTTTGTTTGTGTTTGTTATATGGTGAAGCTCGCTAATATACTTTTCGTTCGGTTTTATATCTTTCCTTGATAATCAATCAATCGCATACTGTCGCTCTCCTCACGGCTCGCCTGAAAGATGTTCAAGCCAATTCTCCAGCCCTATGTGCTTTCATGGACAAATCACCTTCAGTGTCCTGTTTCCACATTGGCAGAACTCGATCTCTGCTTTTTTTTTTTTTTTCATGCAAACTACATCCTTCATCGCCGTTCTCTCCAGACCACCAAGGCACTTGACATGTTCAGAATACCATAGTTCTCGAGACAAGAAGCTGCTGTTTATAAGCCAATCCTCCTCAATGTTTAGAATATGATAGTTTTCGGGACAAGAGGCTGCTGTTTATGAACCAGTTCTCCTAGGTGTTCAGAATACCATAGTTTTCGAGACAAGAGGCTGCTGTTTATGATCCAGTTCTCCTAGGTGTTCAGAATACCATAGTTTTAGAGACAAGAGGCTGCTGTTTATGAACCACTTCTCCTTGGTGTTCAGAATACCATAGTTTTCGAGACAAGAGGCTGCTGTTTATGATCCAGTTCTCCTAGGTGTTCAGAATACCATAGTTTTAGAGACAAGAGGCTGCTGTTTATGAGCCAGTTCTCCTTAGTGTTCAGAATACAATAGTTTCCCCCCTTTCTTTAGAAGCACCGTTGGGAGATTTTCCAAATCATACAGCATCTCTTGTGGTGCGACCAAATGTTCCAGCACTCGATGCAAGACATGTTCATTTAGTATCTAGATCTATAATCATCACCCTCACCTCGCCGTTAGTAATATTATGCTAGAAGCATCAGCAGCAGCAGGTATTATTTTTAGTAGTAACCGCAGCAGTAGTAGTAGTACCCCCAGCACTATAGGTAAGTAAAGTAAAGATCTCTTTTCACGCCGTTAGGCGCATCTGGTATATGGAGACCAATCGGCACTCGTGGGTAATGTGGTCAGCATTACGCCGGCCGTCTCTACTTCCCCAGGGCAGCCATCCTGGTACCCATTTGAGGCTGGGTCCACCTGCGACGTCCCATACCAGGATAAAAATCCACGCAGCCATCAGTGGGTTTCGATCGCGGTACGTTGGGTTACGAGTCGGACTCGCAACGCCTAAGCCACGGACGCCGCACGTAGTATAGGTAGCAGTTGTAAAAGGCGCAGCTGTGGTAGCAGTAGAACCATCACCGGAAGTAGTAGCAGCAGCAGTAGTAGCAGTAAAACCATCACCGGAAGTAGTAGCAGCAGCAGTAGAACCATCACCGGAAGTAGTAGCAGCAGTAGTAGTAGCTGTAGAACCATTACTTGAAGTAGTAGCAGCAGCAGTAGTAGCAGTAGAACAATCACTAGAAGTAGTAGCAGCAGTAGTAGCAGTAGAACCATCACCAGAAGTAGTAGCAGCAGCAGTAGTAGCAGTAGAACCATCACCGGAAGTAGTAGCAGCAGCAGTAGTAGCAGTAGAACCATCACCAGAAGCAGTAGCAGCAGTAGTAGTAGCTGTATAACCATCACTAGAAGTAGTAGCAGCAGCAGTAGTAGCAGTAGAACAATCACTAGAAGTAGTAGCAGCAGTAGTAGCAGTAGAACCATCACCAGAAGTAGTAGCAGCAGCAGTAGTAGCAGCAGTAGAAGCAGTAGAACCATCACTAGAAGTAGCAGCAGCAGCAGTAGTAGCAGTAGAACCATCACCGGAAGTAGTAGCAGCAGCAGTAGTAGCAGTAGAACCATCACCAGAAGTAGCAGCAGCAGTAGTAGTAGCTGTATAACCATCACTAGAAGTAGTAGCAGCAGCAGTAGTAGCAGTAGAACAATCACTAGAAGTAGTAGCAGTAGAACCATCACCAGAAGTAGTAGCAGCAGCAGTAGTAGCAGCAGTAGAAGCAGTAGAACCATCACTAGAAGTAGCAGCAGCAGCAGTAGTAGCAGTAGAACAATCACTAGAAGTAGTAGCAGTAGAACCATCACCAGAAGTAGTAGCAGCAGCAGTAGTAGTAGCTGTATAACCATCACTAGAAGTAGTAGCAGCAGCAGTAGTAGCAGTAGAACAATCACAAGAAGTAGTAGCAGTAGAACCATCACCAGAAGTAGTAGCAGCAGCAGTAGTAGCAGCAGTAGAAGCAGTAGAATCATCACTAGAAGTAGTAGCAGCAGTAGTAGCAGTAGAACCATCACCAGAAGTAGTAGCAGCAGCAGTAGTAGCAGCAGTAGAAGCAGTAGAACCATCACTAGAAGTAGCAGCAGCAGCAGTGATTGTGTGTATGTTTTTGGCCCAATCTGTAGCAACAGCAGCCTATCAGAACTAGTATATGTTATTACACCACACCCACATAGCTAATTTTCTGGCTAGCCTTCCATTACATTCCGTGTTCCAGCACAAAGAATAAATTATCGCTAGATTCGCCTGAGTGACAAAGACATATGAAGTCATGTGTGATGACGAACTACACAAAAACTTCAGGAAACCTCAAGGGTTGGTTGTGTCTTCGGAGCCACACCTGACCTGCCACATTCCACGCCGAACGCGGCTTTCGAACTTGTTGAGTGGGAAAGTGGTTTATATCTATGAAGCTGGCTAACGACGGTAGATCACTTGTGTTGGGAGATAGCTAAAAAGTCTCCACCCAGAAAGAGGAAGTGTGTCAGCTTAAAGGAATTAATTATGGGCTGTAGCGGGTCCAAAAAGGAGGTCAGTTGCGATCTAGGACAGATCAGGGCTGCCAATGATGGGGTTGTACCCCGAGAATTAGGTTTTTATTTGACGCTTTGGTTTAAGATTTTGAAATCTGTTTGTTTTTAGTATATCCTTATATAGAAGTGTGTAAATGTTTCGTTTCCTGACTATAAAATGTGTACTCTTTAACAATCTGGGTTTTTTTTTTTTTTCCTTTTGTATTTTGTTAATGTATTGCATGGGTTTTTGTTCAGCTTAGCTGGGTTTTTCAAAAAATCACATCGGCAGCCTTGGGGCAGATATCTCATGCAGAAACAAATTCAGAGGCAAGATAAAGAATGTAAGAGGATGCCGCACAGGGAGATTTCAAGGAAAAAATTAAGTAGGAGGATTAGATAAAGCATAATTTAAGGGTTAAAGATGTGAACAGATGCTTCTTCATCGTGTTTACCGGCAGTAAACTTTAGAGGAATGTTCGGGTTGTTCGGCGCGACGCTGATGAATATGTTAAGAGGAGAATCTGAGTACCTATGAATGTGTCCGGAGTGCTGTGAAGATATTCCAACTTATAACTTTAGTTTAGTTCCAGTATTTGAGTTTTGCGTGCACATCCATTTTACATATCTGGCTTATTTGTATGCAGACTGTTGGTTTCCTGTCCCTGAGGTAAATGCGCTCCGATTTCAAAGGAAACACCGCTAATTAGTCGTCTTTACGACATGCTTGTTAGGAGTCAGTGGATGAGTCTTTTATTTTTTTTCTCCCACAATGGGGCCAAGAGACATGACTACCAGGCACAGCGCACAACTGAGAAGTTAGTAGAGTCTGCAGGTAACAGTAAGTTGATCTCCCCCCGCCCCGACCATATACACACTAGCTCACTTCTGACTGGTAGTTCCTGAATCTGTGAACTTGGCACAAGGTTACAAAGGTGTTCCGCAATGCCGTTGATATCGCGTATTGTATATTATATTTCAGCACGCCAGCGCTTTCAACATTCCAAAAACATGGAGAAACTGGTCCTAACACAAACTCCCCTAGAGGGTGCTGCAACCTATATCACCGACATTCTATTTCTCGAAATGAAAACGTAAATGCAAGACATCATAGAAAGCAAATAACAGAGCGGGACACATCCGTAATCTTCAAGAAAGTCGACCACCCCAACAAACTTGAAAATGAAAAGTGACCTACTCTATTTGGGGAGATTAACTTGAACCTGTCGGAGTCAGTGCACTGTGAAGGAAAGCAGTACATCTCTACCTTTCTAATGTCGCGACCCTTTAATACAGTTCCTCGTGTTGTGGCGACCCTTTAATACAGTTCCTCATGTTGTGGCGACCCTTTAATACAGTTCCTCATGTTGTGGCGACCCTTTAATACAGTTCCTCAATTGGTGGCGATCCTCTAATACAGTTCCTCTTGTTGTGGCGACCCTTTAATACAGTTCCTCATGTTGTGGCGACCCTTTAATACAGTTCCTCGTGTTGTGGCGACCTTTAATACAGTTCCTCGTCTTGTGGCGACCCTTTAATACAGTTCCTCATGGTGTGGCAACCCTTTAATACAGTTCCTCGTGGTGTGGCGACCCTTTGATACAGTTCCTCATGGTGTGGCGACCCTTTAATACAGTTCCTCATGGTGTGGCGACCCTTTAATACAGTTCCTCGTGTTGTGGCGACCCCCTACTATACCATTCTTTTCGTTGCTACTTCATAACTTCAGTAAATATGTAATCTACAATGGTCTTTGGCGACCCATGTAAAAGAGTGTTAAACCCAAAAAAGTGTGTGTGTGGATCGATAGGTTCAGAGCTGCTAGTTTAGTGGTAGTAAACTGAATACACGGGGATTGGGAGGGGGAACCGGTTTGGGGGAGGGGGTGGTACAAATAAAAACCTTAAAAGTGGTTATCATAACCATGCCAGTGTATGGTCCCCGTGATGAAGTGGTCAAACCGTTTGCTTCGCTATCTGAAGGTCGTGGGTTCGTTTCAAGGCTGCGCCGTTGCGCTCACGAATTCAATATTTGGGGATCGTCGTCGAAGTTTCAGAGTTCGTGCTCTGTGTGGCGCTCTCCGTAGGCGGCTAGCCGTTTTACGGAGAGAGACCAAGCTAAATGGGATAAAAACTAGTGCATTGAAGTGGATGCTCTCGACTCTAACTTTTTACCTTGTAACCTGTACAAATATTGTTTTGGATGTCAAGAGTGTTAAGCCTGTCATATCACAGTGAAGACGAACACGGTGACGTCAAACTGACGCTTAAAAGATAACTGCCCCACATTTTATGTGCACCAAAAAAGGAGCAGCGTTCTGCTGAAAGCTATCCGGAGTTGTTTTTTTTTTTTTTTAAATCAGTGAAGGGGGTGAAACCTACAGACATCCATTGGCAACTGAACGACCAGTAGGATTATTTGTGCATTTCATGGGCTAAAGTGAAGACGGCGTTGGAACTGGGATGTCAATGGGATTTTTTTAAAACCCAGCTAAGCTTAACAAAAACCCAATCAATATAGACACACAAAAAACACACACAAACCCACATTGTCAAAATGTACACAATTTATAGTTATGAAACGAAACATTTACTACTTTTTAGTACAGATATGTTTTAAAAAAAAATCCCCCAAGGCGTCATTTAAAAACCGAGATCTGGTGGGGGGAAACCCCAGTATTGATAGCCTTTCTTTGGACAGACTGTTTAGAAGCGTGTCAGGCACACTGAATGATGACCGCCCAGAGTTGATTACAGCCGTTGAGGCCTCGTGCAGCAAAACCTCCAATCTTCCATCTTCTTTACGTCCTCTTTTACCGCTTCGGGTGTCCAGGGAGATAATAAGGTCCTGCTTTCTGCTTTTCTGGCTGCTTCACCCATGGCATCGTGGTGCTGTAAAGTTTCTCTATTGTAATCTTCCCTTCTTGTTCTCGGTCTACCTCTTGATCTACATCCCTCTCCTCCGGTCGACTGTGACATTGTCTTGTCCCTTTCTCTTCGCGTTCATTGGCGGTAAACTCCAGCGGAAAATTCTGGTTGTTCGTCCACATCTGGACTTAAGTCTTATACCAGGCCCTGAGTCTTGCGTGCATATCCATGTTTCAGATCTGGCTAATGTGTGTGCATACTATTGATTCCTGGTTTGTGGTGACCTCCTACTATAAAATTAAATACACAGGGTGTGTGGGGAGGGAGTGGTACAAATGAAAACCCTAAAAGTGTTTACTATAACCATGCCTTGATGGCGAAGTGGTCAAGCCGTCTTGCCTCGCGATCTGAAGGTCGTGGGTTCGTTCGAGGCTGCGCTGTTGAGCTTACGATCCTTCTCTCTCATCTTGGACCTGCTGCCAAGAAGTTTCTCCTCTACATCTACAACCAGAGCTGGCAAAAAGGGGTAGTACCGTCAGCCTGGAAGGAAGCCCTCATCCAGCCTATCCTTAAAAAGGGTGGAGACAGAAGAGACCCAAAAAGCTACAGACCTATTAGCCTTCTTAGTTGTGTAGGAAAATTGATGGAGAAATTAGTAAATAAACGACTATTATGGTTCCTGGAGACAAACTCAGTAATCACCACCACCCAGACAGGATACAGACAGCACAGAAATACAGAGGACCAGTTGACATATCTGACACAGGAAATTGAGAATGCCTTCCAGGAAAAAAAGAAAGTTCTTGCTGTCTTTTTTGACCTCTCTCGTGCTTTTGATTTAGTTTTAAAAGAAGGCCTACAACTAAAACTGCTACAGGCAGGAGTTGTGCACAACAGGTACAAGTGGATCAAAGACTTTCTTTTCCAACGCAGAGCCAGATTCAGAATTGATGGACACATCGGCAAACTGGCAAAACTTAGAGAAGGAGTTCCCCAGGGCAGTGCTATATCACCAACTCTGTTCCTGGTTTACTTTAATGATACCACAGCAACCTGTCACCAGCACGTTTCTAATACCCTACATACCGATGACTTTGCAGTTTGGACAGCCTCCGAATACACTACCACAGCCTCATATCTGTTACAAAAAACTGTGGAAAATGTAGAAGCCTGGACCGAAAAGTGGGGTCTAAAGCTAAATAAATCCAAAAGTACAGCATCACTTTTCTCTCTCTCCCCAAAAAAAGAAAAAATCGAAATTTGGATTAAAAACCAGCTCATTCCACAGACTGACACTCATACCTTTTTGGGCGTTACACTTGATTAGCGACTAACTTGGAAGTCACATGTAGAAGCAGTACAGGGAAAAGCATTCAAGAAGCTTGCAGTTATGAAAAAATTAGCGGGTATCACATGGGGCGCTAACTCTAGAATCCTAAAACAAGTATATACTGGAGCAGTCAGGCCAGTCATGGAATATGCCTCCACTGCATGGGCTGCAGCAGTCAAGACAACAATGGGAAAACTGGACAAGGTTCAGAATATGGGATTAAGGATTGTTCTCGGAGCCATGAAAACCACCCCCATCAGAGAAATAGAAAAGATAGCAGATACTGAACCACTCGAACTCAGAAGACAATACAAAACTCTTTTACAGTATGAGAAATTAAAAAGACTTCAAAGTCACCCACTGCATTTTAAATTTCAAGAGAGAACAAAAAACAGACTGAAGCGTCAGAGCCCCAACCACCTTGCTAGAAAACTGTACAGACAGCACCAAGATCTGCTTAAAAGAGATGTTGCACTGTGCGAAAAACCATGGACAAGCAAGCCAGAGAAAGCAAATGTAGTCCTAAAGGTACCAGGAATCACTTCAAAAGATGCCCAGACGGAGACACAACAGAGAACCCTGGCTCTTGCTATGCTTGATGAGAAGTATCCAAACACCACTTGGACTCATGTTTTCACCGACGGCTCTGCTACAGATGCAGTCAGAAATGGGGGTTTTGGAATTTACATTAAACCTCCTTGCAGTAGAGCAGAAACTCTCTCTCTCTCTCTCTACCAGCAGGTGACATCTGCACTAACTTCAGAGCTGAGGCAACTGCCCTCCTCTCTGCAGTCCAACATCTCATCACTCAAGAAAACAGAGGGCACCAAATTGTTATACTTAGTGACTCATTGTCTGTTCTCCAAGCACTATCCAGCAAAAAACAAGACAAACTAATTGCTGATCTAAGGACCAACATTGGCTTACTCTCCAAGGAAGCAAAACTGGTCTTGCAGTGGATACCAGCCCACTGTGGTATTCAAGGAAATGAGAGAGCAGATGAGTTGGCAAAAGCTGGGAGTAATCTTCCACAACCTCATCCATCACACAGCTACAAGGAAACCAAAACAGCGCTAAAGCAGTCTTTCAAGCGGGAGTGGAGAAGGCAGAATGGTGATTACAGACCAGAGAGTGACAGCATAAACAAACACAACAGGAAAGAACAAACATCAATTTTTAGACTTCGGACTGGACACTGTTGTCTTCGAGCACACTTGTACAGGATAGGCATAAAAGAATCTACTGCCTGTGATTATGGAGCAGAAAGACAGACCCCTGAGCATATACTACAGTACTGCCCTTACCTCTCCCAGCAAAGACTGTGGATCTGGCCCAATAGAGCCACATTGCAAGAGAAGCTATGGGGGACGGGTGGCGACCTTAACCGCACAATCCTATTTGTGACCCAGACGGGACTCAATGTTTGGCATGACTGACATCGAACGCAGAAGAAGAAGAAGAAGAAGAAGAGCTTACGAGATCAATGTTTACAGAGATCCCTGAGGATCGTCGTCAGAGTTTCGGAGTTCGTGCTCTGTGTGGCGCTTTCGTCTAGCGGCTAGCCGTTTATGCATTTTCCTCAGTAAGTCAACAACTTTTAAAACATGCTTGTTGGAGTGTCAGTATGTGTATTCTTGACCCCCCCCCCCCCGCTACCCCCCGCCCACATCCCCCACACACCCCTCCACATCTCCCGCCCACCACCCCACACACCCCGCCCACCACTCCACATCCCCCGCCCACCACTCCACATCCTCCGCCCACCACTCCACATCCCTACCCCACCACTCCACATCCCTACCCCACCACTCCACATCAACCACACACCCCTCCACATCTCCCGCCCACCACCCCACACACCCCACCCACCACTCCACATCCCCCGCCCACCACTTCACATCCCTACCCCACCACTCCACATTCCCCGCCCACCACTCCACATCCCTACCCCACCACTCCACATCCCTACCCCACCACTCCACATCCCTACCCCACCACTCCACATCCCTACCCCACCACTCCACATCCCCCGCCCATCACCCCACATCCCCCGCCCACCACTCCACATCCCCCGCCCACCACTCCACATCCCCCGCCTACCACTCCACATCCCCCGCCCAACACTCCACATTCTCCGCCCAACACTCCACATCCCCCGCCCAACACTCCACATCCCCCGCCCAACACTCCACATCCCCCGCCCAACACTCCACATCCCCCGCCCACCACTATGGGTTCCCAAACTGACACAGGGAAGATGAGAATGTCCACACTAAACCCTAATTCACAGATAGATGGCCATGTTTTTTATGTACTGTGTGTGTGTGTGTAATAGCGCGTGCTCGGATGAGTCTGAGTATCTACGACATCATTTTTGGCCATCTACAAAGTAAAAACATAGGCATGCAAATGAATACCACAATGAACATATATTAGGCAACCTGTTGTTCTAAAACATGTTTATGAAGCTTATTTAAAAAAAAAAAAAATTGAAACAGGAAAAGACTTCCGGTCTCGACAACATAACACCGGAAATGATAAAATCATTATCCGAGTGCAGTTGAAGCTGTCACAAAAATGTGTCGTGGCACAGATAACACCGGATATACATCCCTGGGGAGTTCTTCTTATTCTTCTTCTTCTCTTCTCCTCCTCCTTCTTCTTCTCTTTCTTCTTTTTCTTTTTCTTCTTCTTCTGTTTCTTTTTCTTCTTCTTCTTTTCTTTTTCTACTTCTTCTTCTTCTTCTTCTTCTTCTTCTTCTTCTTCTTCTTCTTCTTCTTCTTCTTCATCATCATCTTCTTCTTCTTCTTCATCATCTTCTTCTTCTTCTTCTTCTTCTTCTTCTTCTTCTTCTTCTTCTTCTTCTTCTTCGTCTTCTTCTTCTTCTTCTTCTTCTTCTTCTTTTTTCTTCTTCTTCTTCTTCTTCTTCTTCTTCTTCTTCTTCTTCTTCTTCTTCTTCTTCTTCTTCTTCTTCTTCTTCTTCTTCTTCTTTTTCTTCTTCTTTTTCTTCTTCTTTTTCTTCTTCTTTTTCTTCTTCTTTTTCTTCTTCTTTTTCTTCTTCTGCTTCTTTTTCTTCTTCTTCTTTTCTTCTTCTACTTCTTCATCTTCTTTTTCTTCTTCTTCTTCTTCTTCTTCTTCTTCTTCTTCTTCTTCTTCTTCTTCTTCTTCTTCTTCTTCTTCTTCTTCTTCTTCTCCACGTTTACCGGCTGTAAACCCGGCGGCAAGTTCTGGTTGTTCGACCACCTCTAGACTTTAATCATGTTCCAGATCAGTATTTCACGCACATCCATTTTACAAATCTGACTTATTTGTACGCAGACTGTTGATTTTCTCTGCCTTTCAAGCAGCTGCACTCTAACTTCTAAGTCTCCAATTAATTGACTCATGCGACATGCTTATGATGCAAGCTGTTCTAGTTTTCCCCTAGATAGGTCCCCCGAATCCACCCGGACATACAGAGATGAAAACATCTATTTGTCTCACACAACTCAAGATTTCCACAGTTTTCTATATTTAAACTGGGTCCCGGGGCTTCATTTGGGTAGACAAGAACAAAACTTCCAATGCCTCCTAGGAAGCATGTCGTAAAAGGCGACACTTAGGAGTTTGCTGAAACCCGATTTGTTGGGCCGTAAATCGTAGAAATCGCAACCTAGCTGTAAACCCACAGTGTGCCTTTGAAGAAGAAGAAGAAGAAGAAGAAAAAGAAGAAGAAGAAGAAGAAGAAGAAGAAGAAGAAGAAGAAGAAGAAGAAGAAGAAGAAGAAGAAGAAGAAGAAGAAGAAGAAGAAGAAGAAAGAAGAACAAGAACAAGAACAAGAACAAGAACAAGAAGAACAAGAGGGAGGGTGACTGGGTACCACCTGACTTTGCTGCGCCACTGCCCAAATGTCAGACTGTCCAGAAACCCCCCCCCCCTCCCCCATCTGCCTCTGTTCTCTTCCAACTTTCTCCCTTCAGGAATCGTGAGGGCTGCAAATGATGGGTTTTTTACCCCCCCCCCCCCCCGCCCCCCCCCCCCAGATCTGGGTTTTTATTTGACGCCCTGGGTTCAGATTTTGAAATCTGGTTTCTTTTTTAATATATCCTTATATAAAAGTGGGCAAGTGTTTCGTTTCGTAACTATAAAATTTGTACTTTTTAACAATATGGGTTTTTTTATTTTTGGAATTTTGTTTAACTTTGCTGGGTTTAAAAAAAAAAATCCAATTGACAGGCCTGCTCACGATGCGCGCCACTTTTCTCCTCCTCACGACATAACCTAAGAATGTTTATTGTTTTTTTTTTTCTTCTGATTTGGTCACTCAGTTGCCAAGTCTATGCCGCCATAACAAGTGGTAAATGAAGACAGTAATAGGGAAATCCCGTTGATGCCGCGACTAGGGACTCGCCTGCGGGTCCAGACTGTAGTGGACACTTTTTCAAAAATGACCTTGGCTCCAAGGTATATCCAGCCTTAAATGGACACCAGGTAAAAGTCCGGAAAGTAACAATCACTCACCATCTATAACATATAGGTCTAGCCCTATGTGCCCAATACGCGTGGAAGCTTGAAAGGGGGTCCTTCGTTTTACTTACTATACAAATACTAGTGATAAGAAAGGGAAAACTGGAGTACATCGTGACAGTAGGAAAGTTGGAGGAAAGGAGAGGCAAAGGGAGACTGAGAGAAACGATGCTAGACAGTTTGACATCATGGCATGGAGGATTATCTGTGTCAGAGTTGATTGTAAGTACACGAGACAGAAGGTTGTGGATAGACATGACTACCAACACCATTCAGCATGGAATTTAAGAAGAAAAACCTGTCTGGGTTCCGGGGCCCTACTGTAGGGAAAACAAGAATTGCCTACCCAAAAGCATGTCGTAAGAGTCGACTAATTAGGAGCTTTCATCAAGTCTGAGTGCATCTGCCTGAGAGGCAATGAAACAACAGTCTGCACAGAAATGCGTCAGATCTGTAAAACGTATGCACACGCAACTCTCAGGTTCTGGAACAGGACTGCAGTCTAGAAGTGAAGGAACAACGAGAACTTTCCACCAGAGTTTACAGCTGATGAACGAAAAAAAAGAAAAGAAAAAGAAGAAGCAGAAGAAAAAGACAAAACAGTGGTGAATTTATCACAAAGCAGTTATTTGCTTGGCAATCTGGACACATGTCCCTGCCTCAGTCCGTGTGAACCAGGCCTAGATTCTACCTGACGTTTCCTTCTCTTTGTCCCGCGGCGACGTGGTCACATGATAGCTTAGTCTGTTTAAAGTGCACCTGGGCGTAAACAGCAGCCGTGTGTGATGTGTGAGATAAGGTGGTGAAGAATGCAAGGACGCTTTCTGTAGGAGCGGTGGTTGAGACCTGGTGATGGTTGATTTTTTTTTCTCTTAGTGTGTGTTCTTGTTGTTTGGGTACTTTAACCCCCTCCGTACTGAATTGCCAACACAGTTTCATTTAAACTGCTAGAGGATTGAACTGCCCACACAGTTTTATATCAAACCCCCTAGCAATGGCCCCTGGTACTCCACAGGAGGTATTTATTCCCCTGGCCCACGCGTCTCGACAGTCTGCTGAGAAGTCATCTACCCGGTTTCCTCGAGATACCAGATAAGAGATGTTGTGTATTTGTGTTGTATAGTTTGATTTGTGTTTGTGCTGATGAAAGTTCCATAGCCGCAACGTTCACGTTTTGTTTGTATTTGTTATATTGTGAAGCTTGCCAATATACTTTTCGTTCGGTATTATATCGTTTGTTGTTTTAAGAGGAACCGTTAAATACAGTAGAGCACGGTAATTCAAGTAGCTGACCAGTCAGAATCACAAGTTATTTCATATCATTGTCTCACAACTGCCTCCAATGTCGGTACCCAACAGCATCTGCCTCGGTACAGTACAGCCGCACCTATGATTGTCTGAGCCAGTCTCTGCGGTGAAGCAACAGGAGGTGACAATTGGTGTCACACTTGACATATGCCAGTTTGTACTGGCCAGTCATCATCAAGTGAAGATATCCAGGCTTCATGATCTGGTCTTCTGCCAACCCAGCCAGAGTGTTGCAAGTTGATGTGTTCATCTTTGACATTATTACCCTATTTTAAAACAAGATTAATAAGTGTTTTCTGCACATTTAATTATGGTTGCATAAAACCTGACGACATTCATCACCAGAACTGATGCCAAACTCCTTGTCCAGCACTGCTCCTATTGAAGTCCTCCCTAAGGATTGTGGAGAGGGCCGAGCCCATCACTGATAACTATATGTGTGTACAGTGGAGTTGCAGCCACCCAAGACACTTAGTGCCCACTTTACTCACGTCACAACAGGTTCAGCGCCCTGATGAGTTGTAAAGAGTTGTAGGTAATAATGCAGTAGTGTCATTTGATTTGTCATCTTCATTAATTTTTCTTTGAGAGTCTTTACCTGTGTTGTACTTATTACATTAACTATTATTATTCTGGATTCAGATTTGTCAGTGTCCAATCTTTTCCAGTTCTGTTAGGTAAGATTGTTTGTGAGTGTGCTGCTGTTTTGGTCAGATCTCATTACTGTGTTATTTTTTGGCTATGATAGGTGCTATCTAGTATGGAAGCTTCGAAGTGAGAGGGGGGGGGGGGGGAGTCAGGCCAAGTTGTGCCTAAGAGTATTTGTTATTGCAGTGGAAATCATAATTTAAGTCTCCTCCCCCCTGAAATGATGTTAAATGGTTGTTGGAGCTACTGAGTACATTCTAGCTAATACGAGCCACCATCTTAACATTAAGTCACTTCAGAGTGTCTATTGTTATTTAGGGAATGCTACTAAAGACATGCGACATACGCGTCTCGGGTGGCTTGGGTGATGGATTTATTCATCTTTTTTTTTTTCAGGTTTCAGCTACACCCTTTATCCATATCTTTCTTTGCCTTCCTCTTGCCTTCCTCCCAAATGTTATACTTTAAAAAGTATGATATGCAGTTTGGTCTGGCTGCATTCTCACTACATGGCTGAACCATTTCATTGAAACAGCCTTTTTTAACTTGTTATTGTTTTGACAAAGGAGAAGGTAACAAATTCATGTTAGTAACATCAGCAATATCTAACGTAACCTAAGAAGTCCACTAAGGCTAAACACAGCACGTCAACACTGCGCCCTTTATTGTCCTGTTTGCAAAGGATTCATTCAAGCAAAGTCTGGTCGCTGGTCCTGGAGATTGTCCTGTTTGTGTCTGGTAGCTGGGCCAGGCATTCGCGCAGGTTGCGACCTTCAGCGTGCCCTACTTTACTTAACGTTCACGCGTTGGCAACGACGCCCGGTGTTTTCCAGTCGTCGGGATAAAAATAGATTCGGGAAAGAACATGTCACGAGATAAAGTCCGCTTTCTCTGGCAGTCTGAGAGTTTCGGGGATAGTTTTGTATTCTTCAGTTTATCAGCCACAGACACACCCAATAGCGCGTGATGCTAATAATCGTGCACACAGTCTCTACCTCCCCCATTAATATATACATGTTTGTTTTAGGACCCAGAAGCCATGAGTTGTTAACCCTTAGGATCGGTATTATGGATATCGCAACCTTTCGGCCTTGATTCCATTGTAAATACCGTAAATCTGGGAGAAATGTGGCTTTTCTGCCTACCCCCGGGAGTGAACCCAGACCACAAGGAGTTCGTCACCGGGTCTCCGCGCAATCCGGTTTAGATAACTACGCTAGAGAGCCGGGCATATATATAAATATATATATATATATATATATATATATATATATATATATATATATATATATATATATATATATATATACATAATTAACAAAGAGATAATGTATTAATCAGCACTTTAAAAAAAAAGAAGTTGAAAGATAGAAGGACACACTAGACAACATAAAAATCGAAGTCTATAGTTACCGTGTCAGGAATCGAACCTTTCACCTCCTATTGGCGTGTGCGCCTTAATATGGATACATGCGTACTAAAAACACAACCAACTAGGCACCCCCCCCCCCCCCCCCCCCCTTTTTTTCCCCTCCCATGTGTCTTCGTTGGCATGTCTATTGTACAGCTTGAAATCCATATCTTTGGAGTACGGACAGAATTCATCTTAAACCCTTCATTTGGCACTCTTTATATTTCACGCCTTTAGGCGCATTGGGAATATAGGGCTAGACCTATATTTTTATAGACCAATCGCCATTTCGTTGGAGATGTGGTCAGCATCACGCTGGCCGCCTTTACTTCCTAGGACTGCACCTGGTACCCACTCAGGCTGGGTTGACCTTGGAGTCAAGGTGATTGTTGAAAACAAAAAAGTCCGACTTCGTCGTGACGCGAACACACGACCTTCCGATCCGCTGGCGGGCATCTAGCCGCCAAGGCCACAACGACTCCCCACTCATTTTGGTGAAATTCTTAGCCAACATAGGTGGCACAAAGAAACCAAACCACGGTTATAGCCGAAACTGCTAGCAACAGGTTGAACATGGTCGATTAAAAAAAAATGTATCAACGGAAAAAAAGGATGACTGCAATGTTTTCGACGGTGCATTTCTAGTGTCCGAAAGCTAAGTGAAAGATCCGTCTCCAAACCACCCGGCAGGGAAATCTAACCTGTGTACTTGCTGAGGGAAACTAGGATATGGTGATGACGGCGACATAATTAGATTTACAAAAGTAAAAAAAAAAAAAAAGACGTATCGATGACAAGCCTTTATCGAGAAACAAAAAAAGAAGAGAAAACAAACACACACACACGCGGCAGGATAAAAACGGCCTCAGAAAAACGGCCTCGAATTATCTAGGTCAAAAACCTACCCTTATAGGGCCTCATTAGGTCATCTAATATAACTAATAAAGTTATTTGCTGGAAAAAATCCATCCTAATTTTAGGAGGTTGAGCAAAGTAACTCCCCATCCCCACCCCGTCACAAAAGAAATTTCTGGTGAGATGGGTTAATCAAGGCGTCTAAAACCGCAAGCCCAGCGCCCCTGGACATAATTGTTAGTCTGCGTCCACAAACCAGGATTATACTTTTCTCTGACAGCATGCAATAGAACACAGAACCGCCGCCCTTTTTTTAGGGCGTCACTTTTCTTTCCAGCTGTATGGTGAATTTCAGGACAGGGCTGCCAATGCTTGGGGTTTCTCCCCAATTTTTTGTTGTTGACGCCCTGAGTTCAGATTTTGGAATCTTTGTGTGTGTGTGTTATATATATATATATATATATATATATATATATATATATATATATATATATATATATATATATATATATATATATATATATCCTTAGTTAGTTTGACATTAGTCTCCCCAGACCCCCTACATATACATACAAGTTCAATTCTGATTGGGAGTTCCTGAGCCCCGTGACCTATGCACACGGTTACGGGGGTGTTCCGCAATGCCGTAGATATCGCGTGTTGTATATTTCAGCATGCCAGCGCTTTTAGCTGGGTCTAACACAACCTTACCCCCACCCCCCAGCGCTGCAACCTATGTCACAGGCATTCTCTTTCTCCAAATGAAAACGTAAATGCAAGACATTGCAGATCCCAAACAAAAGAGCCGGACACACCCGCAATCTTAAAAAAAAGTCGACCAGCCCAACAAACTTGAGAATGAAAAAGGACCGACTCTATTTGGGGAGATTAACGCCGAACTAACTATTTCCTTTTATAAAAGTGGGTAAATGTTTCGTTTCGTAACTATTCATTTTGTACTTTGTATTATTCTTGGGTGTTGATATTTTTTTCCTTCCTTTGCTTGTGTATTGCTTAGTTTTTTTAGTCTTGCTTGGGTTTTAATAAAAAGGCCATCGGCAGCCTTGATCGGGACACGGTTGAAAGGGGGCGGGGGAGAAGGGGAACTCTCTTGTGCTGGTTAACGCTGTTTCAATCTTCATTGCGGCAATTTTCATAAAACTTGCATAAATATGTGTGTGTGTGTTTTTTTTTTTTCAAGGATGACACATCTTCTACCTGTCATGCAGACATGACTGTCTCGTTTCCCACATGCCTGTCTCGTTTCCCACATTCTCTCCCCTCAAGCCGTTACCAACTTCGAGAAAACCAAATAAACTCCCACATTCCGAGTCTGGAATCCATCTGGAATGTGCCTTGGGAGAAAAACGCCAGTGCAGGAGATGACCTACATTTAACCAATGTGCAACCGTCGGAACAGGGCTGCCAATGATGGGTTTTTACCCCCAGATCTGGGTTTTTATTTGACGCCTTGGGTTTACATTTTGAAATCTGGGTTTGTAAAAAATATTTATTCTAATATAAGAGAGGGTAAATGTTTGGTTTTGTAACAATAAAATATGTACTTTTTAACAATCTTGGTTTTTTATTTTTTTTTTTTTTTTTGTTCTTTGCTTATGAATTGCTTGGGTTTTTGTTCAGCTTAGCTGGGTTTTTCAACAACAACAAATTCTATTGGCAGCCCTGCATCGGAAGGGTTTCTCACTGAGAGCAGCGATTTTTTTGTTTGTGTTTTAGCGATGGGAACTGGGAGCTTGGGTAATGCGCGATAAATGTCTGGTAGATGAGACACGGCCTTAGAGAGATCTAGGAGAAACAAGAAGAAATATCTGATGATGACCTCGCATTTGAGGGCATTTTGTTGGTTTTTGCGGTGTTGGCGCTTTTCAGGCGCCAAGTCGTGTCGGTGCAGGCCGGATTTGGCACACTCCCACGAAATGTTGAGTCCAGTAGGCGTGAGAGAGTCTGGGTTCCTCTCTTCTTCTTCTTCTTCTTATTATTATTATTTTTTTTTCTTCTTTTTTTCTTTTTCTTCCCTCTTTCTTTTTTTTTTTTATGTCTGTAAATCTCTTTCTGTCATGAATTATTTATTCTCATCTTTTCTTCTGTCCATCTTTCGTTCATTCTTTTTTTCTTTCGCTTTTTCTTTAGCTCTTTTTTCTTTCTTTCTTTCTTTCTTTCTTTCTTTCTTTCTTTCTTTCTTTCTTTCTTTCTTTCTTTCTTTCTTTCTTTCTTTCTTTCTTTCTTTCTTTCTTTCTTTCTTTCTTTCTTTCTTTCTTTCTTTCTTTCTTTCTTTCTTTCTTTCTTTCTTTCTTTCTTTCTTTCTTTCTTTCTTTCTTTCTTTCTTTCTTTCTTTCTTTCTTTCTTTCTTTCTTTCTTCGGGAAACTCCTAATCTGATCACCACTAACTCAGTCACCACTAACTTAATTATAACTTAACTGATTACTAAATAACGATCATCACCAGCCTGACTATAAACATGGCATTTAACACTGATAAGTGTAGGTGGTATTTGGGTCGCTGTCTCACACATCACCAGCCTGACTATACTCATGACGTAAAACGCTGATAAGTGTAGGTGGTATTTGGGTCGCTGTCTCACACATCACCAGCCTGACTATAAACATGGCATTTAACACTGATAAGTGTAGGTGGTATTTGGGTCGCTGTCTCACACATCACCAGCCTGACTCTACTCATGGTATTTAACGCTGATAAGTGTAGGCGGTATTTGGGTCGCTGTCTCACACATCACCAGCCTGACTATACTCATGACGTAAAACGCTGATAAGTGTAGGTGGTATTTGGGTCGCTGTCTCACACATCACCAGCCTGACTATAAACATGGCATTTAACACTGATAAGTGTAGGATGTATTTGGGTCGCTGTCTCACACATCACCAGCCTGACTATACTCATGACGTAAAACGCTGATAAGTGTAGGCGGTATCTGGGTCGCTGTCTCACACATCACTAGATTCACAGATCAAGTCTCTATCAAGTCTGTATCGAGAGATCCACAGCATATATTTGTCTTTCCCATGCTTGTTCCCCTTGAAGTCACAAAGTTTTTGAGCTCTTTTTATTAGCCAGAAAATCTTGTCTTACTGGGTCTAATTTCTCGCAGAAGCTCACGGTTTTAATTTTTTCTATTAACTTTTTTTTTGCTCAAAGAAACGTACTGTATGTGATTATGTATTGTCTAGGTGTATCCAACACCAGACGCTGCATAATTATTTCGTTTATACTTGGTCTTGGAATCGAAGAAATCTGGCTAGATGTTTTAATATTCAGCATATCAAATGTAGCTAGTTTTTAAGCAATAAATGGATTCTATCTCGTTGAGGTTATTGTTCACTTTGGATTACATTCTTGGAAAACCTGGAACTGAAAAAGTTAAAAAGACCACACAGTTTGTATTTCTGCTCTAGTGTGACACTCTGTGTGTATTTCTCATCAAACACATTTTCCCTGTCATTGAACGCGTGCCATATTGTATGCTTACTGTCCACGTTAAAAACACCACTAACCTTTATACACACAGTAAGAAACTATTTGAATATTGTCGCCCCGTGTGGGTTCCCAGGCCCCATTGTAGGGAAACATAGTTGATCCCCTGGTGCCTAATAAGCAGGTCGTAAAAGACGACTAATTATGGGGTGATTCTATCAAAGTCGGAGTGCTTGAGAGGCGATGAACCAACAGTCTGCATACAATTACGCCAGAACTGTAACAGGAATGTAAACGCAACACTCAAGTTCTAGCACAGGATGAAAGTCCAGAGGCTGACAGACAACCACAACTTTGCAGCCGATGAGCGAGAAAAACGCAAGAAGAAGATCTTTAACATGAATTTTGCTAACAACCGTGGAAATGGAAAGGAAGATTCAGGCTTTCCAATGTCAATGTTACAGACGTATTTGACGAATTAATTCTTCTTCTTCTTCTTCTTCTTTCGTTCGCCTGAAATAAGTTGTCTATATCAGCAGTTTTGTCTCTTGTATAAACTTTACTGTCATTGTTAGTTCATTCAGTGGTCTATAGAGTTTACGTTCCACTGTTGTTCTTTCTGGCTAAAAGGTTTGCCTTAATGTGTCAAATTCGATGCAGTCCTGGAGTACATGCTCTGCTGTCTGGGGCACCTTTCCACAGGTAAACATGGCTGATACGCCTATCTTCAATTGTGTGTACATGTGGACGAATTAGTTATTCAGAACATAAAACTGATAAATATGTCAGGGACAAAACATACAAATTTGCGGGACATCAGGAGCCTCTCTTGGCAGTGGTGAAACGTCGCATGCTTAGTTGGTTTGGGCACGTGGTAAGACATGATTAGATTGCAAAGACTGTACTTCAAGGGACACTGGGGGGGGGGGGGGGGGGGGGGGGGGGGGGGGGGGGGTAGTCTAAAAAGAGGAGGGCAAAGAAGAACCTGGAATGACAACATCAAGAAATAGACAGAACTAAGTTATCATACACTTATTCAACAAGCAGAATACAGAGAAAGATGGCGAGTTTTATGTACTAGTGCTTCCATCAATACACCCCAACGACCCTAATAGGTCAAGGGTTATGTTATGTTATATTATCAGATGACATCAAAAATGGAACAAAGGAGAAACACACCCATTCATTACCAGAAATCAGAATACTTATCAAGGGAAAATACAAGGAATTGTGGAGAGAACAAACAGTAAACAACAACAAGACTCCATCAGCAAACTCAACAGAAAGCAACATACAACAATTTTCCGCTTACGAACAGGACACTGCAGGCTCCACTACCACATGCATAAAATAAAGATTGTACAGTCCCCACAGTGTGCCTGTCAAACAGGACCACAAACACGTGAGCATACTCTGCAGACCTGTCCACTCTACCTCCTACTTCAAAAAGACACCTGGCCCCAAGAGCAAAGTGTGTAGAGCAAGCTACGGGGAACCACGAAGGACCTGCTGCTGACATGCGAGTTCATATAGGCAGCCCACCTGATGGTCTGATATGAGCATACGAAACCGAACGCAAAGAAGAAGAAGAAGAAGAAGAAGAAGAAGAAGAAGAAGAAGAAGAAGAAGAAGAAGAAGAAGAAGAAGAAGAAGAAGAAGAAGAAGAAGAAGAAGAAGAAGAAGAAGAAGAAGAAGAAGAAGAAGAAGAAGAAGAAGAAGAAGAAGAAGAAGAAGATGAAGAAGATGAAGAAAATGATGATGACATCAAACAAATACATTTCTTTTAACAGAATATTGCTGAAAAGATTTTTGCTACACAAGAAACATTGATCGTCAATGTGTCCCAATCAATTGGACTTGTGTCCAATCTAAACATCAGGTTCATCGATCCTTGCCTTCTTTGCTTGGTGTTCTCATTGCTTGGTCTGTTCCCAGTCCGCACCCCACCTCAATGTCCTCACAGCCTCGTATGTTGGAATGGGAAGGGTGAAGTATGGATGAGCTATTGATCCTTTAATAGGCACCCTGAACTCGACTGGGATGTGGGTCAGGAGCTGAGGAAGGAGATGGGGAGCTGGGAGTCCGTTAGTTGTTAGCGACAATGTTGGAAACATCTCGGCAAGGATGGATATAAAACGAGAAGGTGGTTCTGAGGGAAACATTGAAGAAGTCTGAGGATACATTAGCGATTGCTTTAAAGTTTACTCAGGGATGTAGTTGCTGATAGGGAGAACGAGAGAGCGAAAGAAAGAGAGAGAGGGGAGGGAGAGAGAGACTGACCTTCGCTCCCAGATCGAAACAGTTTAAACTGGGCTCCTCGTGTGTGTTCCAGTGCACTATTGTTAGGGAAACAAGACTAGACCCATTACCAACCCAACAAGTCCAGAAAGGGACGAACAACCATAAATTTCCGCTAGAGTTTACTGCCAGTGAACGTAAAGAAGAAGTAGCAGTTTAAACAAGCAACATGTAATCTTCTGTAAAGTTTCGTGTCACGGGTTTAAATAAGGGTTAGCAGTTTATTTATGTACGCGTACTGAAATATTCGGAATTCAGTCCATACTGCCTTTCCTTTCTAAACAAAACCTCTGTCTACCTATCGCTCCCTGCTAGTCTTGGCATTAGAGCCCATTGCAATGAAATGCATTCTAGCGGGTACCTGTTGTTGACATTCTTGTGACATGACCGAAACATCCGGTCGTTTGTGTACGTCAGTATAGACACAGATTGCGTAAGTACAAAAAGACACGAGACAACAGAATTTGCCGCCTCTGCGTGTCAAAGGCAGGTTGACATGACTGCTGTCGTTAAATATTAGTTTGTTTTCTATTGTGTGTGATACTGAAGTGTATCGTGACAGTAGGACAGTTGGAGGAGAGGCAGAGGGAGACCGGGAGAAGAGATGCTGGACAGTTTGACATCATAACATGGGGGATCATCTGTTGATTGTGGAGTTGACTGACATTACACGAGACTGAAGGTTGTCAAAAAGACATGTTTACCAACGTCACACGGCATGGACTTTAAGAGACATAAGTGTGTGATATTCTTTTGTTACCGTCTATTCCTTGGAATTACAATACCAGCTATTGTCAACCGAATGTCAAGTGGGTGTATCGGCTTACATCTATGATGTAGACTATTGTAAAATGTTCCTAGTGTACTGATGTAACCTTTTCGTTGGAGTTAACAAAGCAGGCTGAGTGGGGTGGGGGGGGGATATTATATGGGCAACACCTGGTCCGTACCAGGGATGTCAAATATGCAGCCAGCGGAGGAGGAGGAAGAAGAAGAAGAAGAAGGAAGAAGAAGAAGAAGAAGAAGAAGAAGAAGAAGAAGAAGAAGAAGAAGAAGAAGAAGAAGAAGAAGAAGAAGAAGAAGAAGATGAAGAAGATGAAGAAAATGATGATGACATCAAACAAATACATTTCTTTTAACAGAATATTGCTGAAAAGATTTTTGCTACACAAGAAACATTGATCGTCAATGTGTCCCAATCAATTGGACTTGTGTCCAATCTAAACATCAGTTCATCGATCCTTGCCTTCTTTGCTTGGTGTTCTCATTGCTTGGTCTGTTCCCAGTCCGCACCCCACCTCAATGTCCTCACAGCCTCGTATGTTTGGAATGGGAAGGGTGAAGTATGGATGAGCTATTGATCCTTTAATAGGCACCCTGAACTCGACTGGGATGTGGGTCAGGAGCTGAGGAAGGAGATGGGGAGCTGGGAGTCCGTTAGTTGTTAGCGACAATGTTGGAAACATCTCGGCAAGGATGGATATAAAAACGAGAAGGTGGTTCTGAGGGAAACATTGAAGAAGTCTGAGGATACATTAGCGATTGCTTTAAAGTTTACTCAGGGATGTAGTTGCTGATAGGGAGAACGGAGAGAGCGAAAGAAAGAGAGAGAGGGGAGGGAGAGAGAGACTGACCTTCGCTCCCAGATCGAAACAGTTTAAACTGGGCTCCTCGTGTGTGTTCCAGTGCACTATTTGTTAGGGAAACAAGACTAGACCCATACCAAACCCAACAAGTCCAGAAAGGGCGAACAACCATAAATTTCCGCTAGAGTTTACTGCCAGTGAACGTAAAGAAGAAGTAGCAGTTTAAACAAGCAACATGTAATCTTCTGTAAAGTTTCGTGTCACGGGTTTTAAATAAGGGTTAGCAGTTTATTTATGTTACGCGTACTGAAATATTCGGAATTCAGTCCATACTGCCTTTTCCTTTCTAAACAAAAACCTCTGTCTACCTATCGCTCCCTGCTAGTCTTGGGCATTAGAGCCCATTGCAATGAAATGCATTCTAGCGGGTACCTGTTTGTTGACATTCTTGTGACATGACCGAAACATCCGGTCGTTTGTGTACGTCAGTATAGACACAGATTGCGTAAGTACAAAAAGACACGAGACAACAGAATTTGCCGCCTCTGCGTGTCAAAGGCAGGTTGACATGACTGCTGTCGTTAAATATTAGTTTGTTTTCTATTGTGTGTGATACTGAAGTGTATCGTGACAGTAGGACAGTTGGAGGAGAGGCAGAGGGAGACCGGGAGAAGAGATGCTGGACAGTTTTTGACATCATAACATGGGGGATCATCTGTTGATTGTGGAGTTGACTGACATTACACGAGACTGAAGGTTGTCAAAAAGACATGTTTACCAACGTCACACGGCATGGACTTTAAGAGACATAAGTGTGTGATATTCTTTTGTTACCGTCTATTCCCTTGGAATTACAATACCAGCTATTGTCAACCGAATGTCAAGTGGGTGTATCGGCTTACCATCTATGATGTAGACTATTGTAAAATGTTCCTAGTGTAACTGATGTAAACCTTTTCGTTGGAGTAAACAAAGCAGGCTGAGTGGGGTGGGGGGGGGGGATATTATATGGGGGGCACAACACCTGGTCCGTACCAGGGATGTCAAATATGCAGCCAGCGGAGGAGGAGGAAGAAGAAGAAGAAGAAGGAAGAAGAAGAAGAAGAAGAAGAAGAAGAAGAAGAAGAAGAAGAAGAAGAAGAAGAAGAAGAAGAAGAAGAAGAAGAAGAAGATGAAGAAGATGAAGAAAATGATGATGACATCAAACAAATACATTTCTTTTAACAGAATATTGCTGAAAAGATTTTTGCTACACAAGAAACATTGATCGTCAATGTGTCCCAATCAATTGGACTTGTGTCCAATCTAAACATCAGGTTCATCGATCCTTGCCTTCTTTGCTTGGTGTTCTCATTGCTTGGTCTGTTCCCAGTCCGCACCCCACCTCAATGTCCTCACAGCCTCGTATGTTGGAATGGGAAGGGTGAAGTATGGATGAGCTATTGATCCTTTAATAGGCACCCTGAACTCGACTGGGGATGTGGGTCAGGAGCTGAGGAAGGAGATGGGGAGCTGGGAGTCCGTTAGTGTTAGCGACAATGTTGGAAACATCTCGGCAAGGATGGATATAAAACGAGAAGGTGGTTCTGAGGGAAACATTGAAGAAGTCTGAGGATACATTAGCGATTGCTTTAAAGTTTACTCAGGGATGTAGTTGCTGATAGGGAGAACGAGAGAGCGAAAGAAAGAGAGAGAGGGGAGGGAGAGAGAGACTGACCTTCGCTCCAGATCGAAACAGTTTAAACTGGGCTCCTCGTGTGTGTTCCAGTGCACTATTGTTAGGGAAACAAGACTAGACCCATTACCAACCCAACAAGTCCAGAAAGGGACGAACAACCATAAATTTCCGCTAGAGTTTACTGCCAGTGAACGTAAAGAAGAAGTAGCAGTTTAAACAAGCAACATGTAATCTTCTGTAAAGTTTCGTGTCACGGGTTAAATAAGGGTTAGCAGTTTATTATGTACGCGTACTGAAAATATTCGGATTCAGTCCATACTGCCTTTCCTTTCTAAACAAAACCTCTGTCTACCTATCGCTCCCTGCTAGTAGTCTGGCATTAGAGCCCATTGCAATGAAATGCATTCTAGCGGGTACCTGTTGTTGACATTCTTGTGACATGACCGAAACATCCGGTCGTTTGTGTACGTCAGTATAGACACAGATTGCGTAAGTACAAAAAGACACGAGACAACAGAATTTGCCGCCTCTGCGTGTCAAAGGCAGGTTGACATGACTGCTGTCGTTAAATATTAGTTTGTTTTCTATTGTGTGTGATACTGAAGTGTATCGTGACAGTAGGACAGTTGGAGGAGAGGCAGAGGAGACCGGGAGAAGAGATGCTGGACAGTTTGACATCATAACATGGGGGATCATCTGTTGATTGTGGAGTTGACTGACATTACACGAGACTGAAGGTTGTCAAAAAGACATGTTTACCAACGTCACACGGCATGGACTTTAAGAGACATAAGTGTGTGATATTCTTTTGTTACCGTCTATTCCTTGGAATTACAATACCAGCTATTGTCAACCGAATGTCAAGTGGGTGTATCGGCTTACATCTATGATGTAGACTATTGTAAAATGTTCCTAGTGTACTGATGTAACCTTTTCGTTGGAGTTAACAAAGCAGGCTGAGTGGGGTGGGGGGGGGGATATTATATGGGCAACACCTGGTCCGTACCAGGGATGTCAAATATGCAGCCAGCGGAGGAGGAGGAAGAAGAAGAAGAAGAAGGAAGAAGAAGAAGAAGAAGAAGAAGAAGAAGAAGAAGAAGAAGAAGAAGAAGAAGAAGAAGAAGAAGAAGAAGAAGAAGAAGAAGAAGAAGAAGAAGAAGAAGAATACGTGGTATTCCGCCGACACAAAAAAAATATAGGCCCCTCACTTTTTAGTAGTCTATGTCCCAACGGTACAGCCTCCATCTCTCCCCACCACCACACCCATTTTCCCACCCTGCTATATGGTAGGTATCCTGTCTTCTCCTGATTTGACTGACTCCTCTCATCCAAGTAATTAAAAACAATGCTTTTCAGTTGTGAATTTAAATGGAACAAACCCAGTACATTTGTAATACTGACTGCATGCCAGATTTCGTACATCGTCAATGTGGGTGGTCAAAGACATGGGCAATGTGGAATGTGGGTGGTCAAAGACAGGGGCAATGTGGAATGTGGGTGGTCAAAGACAGGGGAAATGTGGAATGTGGGCGGTCAAAGACAGGGGCAATGTGGAATGTGGGTGGTCAAAGACAGGGGCAATGTGGATTGTGGGTGGTCAAAGACAGGGGCAATGTGAAATGTGGGTGTTCAAAGACAGGGGCAATGTGGAATGTAGGTAGTCAAAGACAGGGGCAATGTGGAATGTGGGTGGTCAAAGACAGGGGCAATGTCAAAGACAGGGGCAATGTGGAATGTGGGTGGTCAAAGACAGGGGCAATGTGGAATGTGGGTGGTCAAAGACAGGGGCAATGTGGAATGTGGGTGGTCAAAGACAGGGGCAATGTGGAATGTGGGTGGTCAAAGACAGGGGCAAATGTGGAATGTGGGTGTCAAAGACAGGGGCAATGTGGAATGTGGGTGGTCAAAGACAGGGGCAATGTGGAATGTGGGTGGTCAAAGACAGGGGCAATGTGGAATGTGGGTGGTCAAAGACAGGGACAATGTGGAATGTGGGTGGTCAAAGACAGGGGCAATGTGGAATGTGGGTGGTCAAAGACAGGGGCAATGTGGAATGTGGGTGTTCAAAGACAGGGGCAATGTGGAATGTGGGTGTGTCAAAGACAGGGGCAATGTGGAATGTCGACCGCAGGAATGGTCAACGAACAGCCATAAACTGACACATACCTGCATGTGCCATCTAGCAAGACACCGGATGATAATGTACTAAGACATACATGGAGAACTAAAGGGAAAATGAGCGAACGAACGAACGAACGAACGGGCTTTATTCTTAAATGGTCACAAACTGGGCTGGCAGGCCCGTTTTACATTCGGCCCTTCCAAGCACCCATCTCTCACACATAAATTGTATTTTATCAGTTTTTTTTTTTTTTTAACGTATCCAGAAACCATGAGTTGTAAACCCTTTGGCTCGGGTACTAGGATATCGCAACCCATCTCATAATTCCATTATAGGTACCAGTAATCTGGGAGAAATGTGGCTTTTCTGCCTACCCCCGGGAGTGAACCCGGACCACAAGGAGTTCGTCACCCGGCCACCGCGAAAGTCAGGTTTAACCAACTTCGCTAAAGCATGTTATGTTCATATAACAATATGCATAATGTAAATATCAGTGCAAAACACAAAGCAGAGAGAGAGGAGAGAGAGAGAGAGAGAGAGAGAGAGAGAGAGAGAGAGAGAGAGAGAGAGAGAACAGAGAGAGAGACAGAGAGAGGAGAGAGAGAGAGACTGTAAATGGGAGACAAACTGTGATTGCGTCACTAAACGAAACCAATACAAATTTCTGTCTACGGACGCAAGAGCCAACAAGAACAGGTTTACAAAGCGGGCGTGAATGGGCGTGTCCAAAGTGTGCTTGCTTGCGTCTTGTCCCCCAAGCAATTGTTTTTTAAAATGCTACAGTAAACCTCTCTAAATTTCTTTTTTAAATTTAGATAGCGTAGTAAATATGTTGCTGTTCGTTGATTGTTTAAATTACTATATTTATGATATGCCCGTGCTAGTGGCACAATAAATATACTGGGGCGCCTTACAAATTGCACTTGAATTCAAATGCATTTAGGTTCTTTCCAGTCAAATCAACCATAAATGTCCCTCCATCCCCTTACAGCACTCTGCAGGGAGCACTGGAGTTCGGTGTTCGGGGGATCTGTTATTTGCACACACTAGACCCTATCCACCATGCCAACGCACTACAATCGCAGCACGACAAATAACATTTAGAACAGGGGTTTCTCAACCTTCCTAGTGCAGCGACCCTTTAATACAGCTCCTCATGTCGCACTGACCCCCAACTATAAATGTTTTTCATTGCTACTTCATTGCTACTTCATCACTTCAGTGAATATGTGTTTTTCGGTGATCTTAGGGACCCCTTGAAAGGGTCGTTGGACCCCAAAAACGATCGTGACAGGTTAAGAACCGCTGATATAAAATCACAGTTAGGCTTAATCAACCATTTCATCCACATCACTATCATGTGCCTAATCTGCTCCTATAACAGGAAGCCATCTATACGACCGGTATCAGCATACGCGAATTTCCCTTAGTTCCGGGGCCCTTTGATAGGGAAAACAAGGATAGACACACTGCCTACCCAAAAGCATGTCGTAAGAGTCGACTGGTTGGGAGCTTTCTTCAAAGTCGGAGTGCATCTGCCTGAGAGGCAAAGAACCAGCAGTCTGCGTTTACAAATGAGTCAGATCCGTAAAACTAATGCACAGGCAACACCCAGGTTCTGGAACAGGACTGCAGTCCAAAAGTGGATGAACAACCAGAACTTTCAGGCCAGAGTTTACAGTTGGTGAACGCGAAGAAGAAGAAGAAGATACGCGAATTATTTACACTTTAGGACTTATCCAAACCAAACCAAAAAAAAAAAAAAAACATGTTTGCAGTTGTCTTGTCAAAGTAAAATACTCACAATGTTGAAACTGTAAACGGTGTTCTGAAAAGACGTTATGTAAGAAATAGTTGCGAACTAGCTCCGTCACGTACGAGAGACGCCTGGACAGACTAGTAGCGAAAGGTAAGTTGCGGATCCTTTACAGAACGTTGCAGAACCAACCCTAACAGCCCCTGGCGGATGTGTGGTTTCTCTAGACAAATTTACTTCCAGTAGTTTGCCATTGCTTACTGGACGGTCGGCTTTCTTGATACCACTGTCGAAACCAACGCAAGGCGCGTGGCCCGCAGCTGGGATCGAACCCGGCATTCCGGCATTACGAAGCGTTCGCATCGACTTAACCACAGAGCCGACTAGACTAGTAGGGAACTCGTTAGAAACAGGTCAGAGGACACAGGAGCACAATAATAAGGAGAGAGAACCACATGGGGGATGATCAACGAGGAAAAAAAACATCAGAAAGATCAGGATAAGAGGAACTTACTGTGACACAGACAGGAAGGAGAGGTCTATACCCTAGGATAGGAACACTAACTTTACAATTGCTGCTACTACTAGTATTACTACTATCAATGCTGCTGCTGCTACTGCTGCGACTACTAGTGCTGCTGCTTCTGCTGCTGCTACTGCTGCTGCTGCTACTACTACTACTACTACTGCTGCTACTACTACTACTACTGCTGCTGCTTCTGCTGCTGCTGCTGCTGCTACTACTACTACTGCTGCTGCTACTACTACTACTGCTACTACTGCTGCTGCTGCTACTGCTGCTACTACTACTACTGCTGCTACTACCACTGCTACTACTGCTGCTGCTGCTGCTGCTGCTACTACTACTACTACTACATTGCCCTCCGTACACTTGGCTCTTGATACCACTGTCAAATGCAACGCAAAGTAGTTTGCTTAAATATATCCCCCCCCCCCCCCCCCAACCAGTCAGGAATCGAACCCAGTATCTCGGAATTGCGATATTTGCTCGCAACGCCTAAACAACAACGTCGACTTCCAATTATATACACAAGTGAAATCGGTAGTAATAAAAACACCCAACATTGAGTGGGTACTGTAACTTTGAAGATCCTTGACGTACAGTGGGATGTCAAAGAACGGTGTACCTATTGTAACTTTTAACAAAAGAAAGCGCCAAGAAATGACATCATAATTTATTGCCTGACATAGATCATTGTGTTTCATTAGGTACACACTGCAGAATTAAACAGAAGGTCATGACTGTAAGCCTGCTTCTAACATGATATGCCTAAGTGTGGTGTCTGTATTTGATTGAATGTATTTATATCAACTGCCCGGCTCTCTAGCGGAATTGGCTAAACCGGATGTGGTGTACTCCTTGTGGTCCGGGTATTTGGGACAGGAGGAAAGCCACATTATCTCCCAGATTTACGGTATTTACAATGGACGGGCGATACCATTACCGCCTAAGGGTGACCAGGCAACAACTAAGGCTTCTGGATACTCAAACAAACAACAAACAATCTAGATCAACTTGACGGGACACTTGCAATTTACCAAGCAATATCTTATGTAGTCTGTCTCTTGTCCTTAGTGTGGGTTCCTTGTTTTGATGGGAAAGAGATTAGAACCACAACGGAGATGAAATGCCTTAGAAGAGCTGAAGGAGTTTTAAGGAAAGACAGAATACGAAATCACGAAATCAGATATATGCTAGGAATAAAGCCAGTCTTACAGGTCATCAAAGAACAACAAATGAAGTGGTTTGGATACCTAATAAGAATGCCCTTGTACTATCTGCCACAGCGAGCCACACTAAAACGTTACAACTGGTATAGAGCGAGTGGAAGACCTCAGAAAACAAGGAGTGATGGCATTAAGAAACAGCCTTACAGAAAAGAACATTAGTCTTAATAGTGCTCTTGAAAGTGCTCATCAACGAATGTAATGTCTCCCCGACACTTCGCTGAGGCAAAAGGTGGGGAAAAAAAGGAAGAAGAAGAAGAAGACTTACGAGATACGGAAAATATGAGTTAAGTACTTAAGGGACCTTTTCCTCCGCCTTTAGGTGTATTGGGCATATATGCTATAGGCCAAACGGCACCTGTGGGGTGAAATGGTCGCTATCACATCGGCCGCCTTTACTTTCCAGGACTGCACCTGGTACCCATTCAAGGCTGGGTCGACCTGGGAGTCAGGTACATTTTTGAAAGAAAGTCAGGCTCCGTCAGGACTTGACCCCACGACCTTCCGATCCACAGGCGGGCATCTAGCCGCTACACCACGGCAAAATATGCCAACGGATAAATCGAACCTGTGTCTTCTTTGTTCAAATGTTTATGGAGCCGTCGCAAAACCCCACCACACACCCGACTACATGTTATTTTGTAACCTGTTTCTGATGCTCCATTATAACAGGCATAGATGTGATTAGTGATTAGAAAGGATTATCATCACAGAACAGAAATTTAAGTATCTGGGCACATGGATAACTTCCCATGGAAGATGCAAAACTGAGATAAAAAACAGAATAGGACAGGCAAAAAACTGCATTTTATAAAATGAAGAACATCTTGTGCAATACATCCTTGTCATTGAGAGTTACAAAAAGAATTATTGCTTGCTAAATACATCCAGTTTTAACATATGGCTGTGAATCCTGGACAATCGGTAGGCAGGCCAAACAATTTCTTGAGGCCTCAGAGATGTAGTTTTACAGAAGAATGCTTAGAATACCTTGGACAGCCATAAAGAGCAACCAAGAGGTTTTGCAAGAGGATTAAAAAAAAAAAGACAATTTATTACAACTTATCAGAATTAAATAGTCAAAATTTTTCGGCCATGTTATGAGAAGAGGGAAAACAGTCCCTCCCACTGGAAAGTTCTGTGGAAGGAGGGATAGAGAAAGACAACCAGAAAAGATTCTTGGCAGTCTTGTTGCATGGCATGGAGGTGTGTCGGCACACGAACTGATACATGCTACAGGAGATCGCAGAATGTGGAGAGGCATGATCGCCCACGCGTCGCCAAGGCACGTCATGATGATGATCATCATCACAGCACTCCGGGCAGATCCATAAGTGCTCCGATCTCTGACGCCGGTCCTGTGGTATTTTTTTATGAAACGTCTTGTCCATTTAGTGAAATGTTTATTTCTTGCAGCTCCATGCTGCACCCCCATGTCTAGACAGGGATAGATAGTCGTGTCCTTTGGCGTGCTCCTTGATACGGTACATGCAGCCCATGGCATTTATAACATCACTTCTGTCGAGTACTGGGCCAGCCATAGCAACCGAAGTGAAGGTATATATGTCTATGTTGCAAACAGCATCTTATCTTGTAAGCCAAAACATGTTGGTCATAGCAAGCGCCTTGAAGAGCTGCTGGCCGAGCGGTTAGAATGCTGGTCTCTCATGCTGGAAACCCGGGTTCGAATCTTAGGTTGGGGATTTTTTCTGATAGCAAACAAACGGCATATAACGGCTGGAACAAGTAAAAGCACCAAAAAAACATGGTACCAGGGGGCAGGGGCCGACAAACACGAAGATGGACACAGGATATAAGTGATCCCTTGAATATGAAAGTACATGAGGGGGGAGAGCTGGCGAGTTTCTTTCAATCAGACAGTGATATGAACGACGTTCTGCAAAGAACCTACTGTGTTATGATGATATGTCTTTACGATTGAACAGGGTTTACAGGATTTGTGCCTGTTTATCTATGCCTGTGCCTGTTTCGCTATTAAGGTCGATTCTTCAAAAGCAGCCAAACAGTAACGATCTGTGATGTCGGGGTGGGGCGGTTGGAACGGCTGCTCCATGTATAGCCAATTGCAATATGTTTAGGGAACACTGTTGTCGATTGCTTCTCAAATGCAAATACCGAATTAATAATAACTACATCCAAACAAAACAAAAAAAAACAAAGTTTGTGTGAGGTTACTTCTGTGCCTCTAATGTTCCCTTTATGCCGGCTCTGTGGCTAAGTCGGTGCGAACGCTTCATAATGCCGGGATGCCGGGTTCGATCCCAGCTGTGGACCATGCGCCTTGTGTTGGTTTCGACAGTGGTATGAATAAAGCCGACGGTCCAGAAAGCAATGGCAAACTACTGGACGTAAATTTGCATAGAAAAACCAGTGGCTGTTGTGGTTGGTTCTGCAACGTCCTGTAAAGGATACGCAGTCAAAAAAAAAAAGTTCCATTTGTGTCGAAATCGTTGTCTAGATTTCACTTTTATTCGCTATGTATGTCCAGATAACGGTTCAGAATTAGCCTTCGTACGCCCTATTTGTCTAAATAGTGATCCAGATTTCACTTTTGTGTGCACCCTGTGCCCAAAACATGGTCCAAATGTAACCTCAGTGCACCCTGTATGTCCAAATAATAGTTTAGATGTCAACTGAATGCCTGTGTGTTCAATCATCAGCATCATGTAGCAAGTCCTTTGCAGAACGTCGCTCTAATCACGGTCTGTCTGAAAAAACTCGGTCTCTCGCCAACTCTCCCGCCTCATGTACTTTCATACTCAAGGAGTCACTTATATCCTGTGCCTATCTTCGTGTCGGTCGACCCCCGTCCCTCCTTCCTGGTACCATGCCTTTTGTTATAATTTTTTCCAATCCGTAGTGGCGCTTGATAAGACCAGAATATTTCAGCTTCCGAGACAGGATGCTGTTTATTAGCCAATCTTCCTTGACGTTCAGATCTTTCAAGCTGTCAGTATTTCTCCTTTTCTTTGTCCAAGATATTCTGAGAATCTGTCTATAGCATTTCATCTCAAAAGCCCGTATTCTTTTTCTTAAGGACTTGGAGTTGTCCAATCCGTATGTAGCCACAGGGAAGATGCATGCTCTCAAAATTAGAATTTTGATCTCCTTAACCATATATTTTTAAGGCTGTTCAATCTTTGTATTGCTATGGCCATCCTCCTTTTAGTATGTTCAATACATAGGTAAAAAAAAGGCCCCTTTTCCACGCCTTTAGGTTTGTTTATAGGGCAAATAGGGCTAGACCTATATTTTTTAAGACCAATCGGCACAAGATAGATAATGTGGTCGGAATCACATCCAGCCGTCTTTACTTTCCGAGAATGCACCCGGTACCCACTCAAAGCAGGGTCGACCTTGGAGTCAAGGTCATTTTTGAAAAAAGTCCGACTCCGGCAGGTAGCGAACCCACGACCTTCCGATCAGCACGCAAGCGTCTAGCCGCTACGCCACAGCGACTCCCAAATACAAAGGCTGAATATCATTTTTATGTGTGACGTGTGTTCAATTCGAAACATAGTTCAGATTTCAATGTCATGTGACCTTTGTATGCAACTCGTAGGTCAAATCACACATCCATGTCATTCGGATAATGCTTGTTCTTTGTGAATCATCACCTACTTTAAAGCAGTAACAAACAAATACAATCAGTTGCACAACTACCCAATATTTACCATTGCGAGCAAACTCTTACTATGAAATTATCTCTGACATATTTTATCACATAAATTATCTTTGACATGCTTTTCTATTGATCCCACAAGCTGTGTCGTAATTTGTAGCTTACTTTTCTTTTGTTTCGTTTTTTTCCGTTTCTTTTTTGTAACCGCCTGTTTAAGTACATGATAAGACAAAACAAAGAAACCTATATTTCAACTATCTGTATTTGTGTTCAGAATACTTTTGGAGCCAGAACAATGCCGAACAACTGGAAGAGAGAATAAATCATCACCGTATGGAAAGAGAGGTGTGCCTGGGTGCGACCAGAGGATGTAGCTGACACTCAACACTGAGAGAGAAGGCATGACCTAAACACCCCCCCCCCCCCCCCCCCCCCCTTTTTTTTTTTTTTAAATAGTTTTTCCACCAGGATCCTTGTTTGTACGTGAATTTTAGTTCAATCCATCTCGGGGACTCCGAGATTTCGTGTGGAGTTTCAGGGAAAGTCCAGTATATTAGAGGGCGGGGAGGGGGGGGGGGGGGAAGGGAGGTTAGAGTTAATGTTAAGTCGGTGTTCATTTCACAGCCTAACATCCTGTAATACTGGACTTTCCCAGAAATTAAGAAATCTGGGATTACACGCTATGCAGTGAATTAAAATAAAAAAACCTCGTATACTGCAAGATTAACATTTAAACAAAAAGGGGAATCTTTATCTTCTTCTTTTTCGCGTTCACCAGCTGTAAACACTGGCGAAAATTTCTGGTTGTTCATCCACTTCTGGACTGTAGTCTTGTTCCAGAACCTGAGTGTTGCGTGTGCATCCGTTTTACAGATCTGACTCACTTTTATGCAGACTGCTTGTTCCTTGCCACTCATGCAGATGTACTCCGACTTCAAAGAAAGCTCCCAATTAGTCGACCCTTACGACATGCTTTTGGGTAGGCAGTGGGTCTATTCTTGTTTTCCCTATAATAGGACCCCGGAACTCACACGGGGAAAATAGGGAAATCACAAATAGGTACAAACGCCGTTCAACATTATAAACATATAACATGTATACTGGGGCACCATAAAAACGGTTTGGAGTAACATCTAATTCAGTGTGGATGGGGCGTTTAATCAATCTCCTACGAGCGCATCGATTTTAAAACTTTTCGATCGCTACTGAAGACGAGGTGGGAGAGCTGAAGAGAATGTCTTCACTCATATGATGTCAATTATTACCTGACCTTAGTTCAGCTCAACCTAATAAGTGAACTCGTTTTTAGAGTAACAGTTTACAGTCAGTAGGATAGACTTAACTGCACCGAGTCGCGTCTCATACTGCTGTGTTTCTCTCAGTATAACTAATTGCTAGCCCTCTGCCGAGAGCGTTGGGTATCTGTGGCGAAGTGGTCAATAGAACCGGTGTGATGTTGACTAGATGGAGAGTAAATAGAACCGGTGTGATGTTGACTACATGGAGAGTAAATAGAACCGGTGTGATGTTGACACACATAAATAGAAATGTTGACTACATGGAGAGTAAATAGAACCGGTGTGATGTTGACCACATGGAAAGTAAATAGAACCGGTGTGATGTTGACTACATGGAGAGTAAATAGAACCGGTGTGATGTTGACTACATGGAGAGTAAATAGAACCGGTGTGATGTTGACTACATGGAGAGTAAATAGAACCGGTGTGATGTTGAAACATGGAAAGTAAATAGAACCGTGTGATGTTGACTACATGGAAAGTAAAAAGAACCGGTGTGATGTTGACCACATGGAGAGTAAATAGAACCGGTGTGATGTTGACTACATGGAGAGTAAATAGAACCGGTGTGGTGTTGACTACATGGAGAGTAAATAGAACAGGTGTGCTGTTGACTACATGGAGAGTAAATAGAACCGGTGTGATGTTGAACACATGGAAAGTAAATAGAACCGGTGTGATGTTGACGACATGGAAAGTAAAAAAAACCGGTGTGATGTTGACCGCATGGAAAGTAAATAGAACCGGTGTGATGTTGACTAGATGGAGAGTAAATAGAACCGGTGTGGTGTTGACCGCATGGAAAGTAAATAGAACCAGTGTGATGTTGATCACATGGAACCGGTGTGCATGGAACACATGTAAATAGAACCGGTGTGATGTTGACTACATGGAGAGTAAATAGAACCGGTGTGATGTTGACTACATGGAGAGTAAATAGAACCGGTGTGATGTTGACTACATGGAGAGTAAATAGAACCGGTGTGATGTTGACCACATGGAAAGTAAATAGAACCGGTGTGATGTTGACTACATGGAAAGTAAATAGAACCGGTGTGATGTTGACTACATGGAGAGTAAATAGAACCGGTGTGATGTTGACACATGGAAAGTAAATAGAACCGGTGTGATGTTGAACACATGGAAAGTAAATAGAACCGGTGTGATGTTGACCACATGGAAGTAAATAGAACCGGTGTGATGTTGACTACATGGAAAGTAAATAGAACCGGTGTGATGTTGAACACATGGAAAGTAAATAGAACCGGTGTGATGTTGACCACATGGAAAGTAAATAGAACCGGTGTGATGTTGAACACATGGAAAGTAAATAGAACCGGTGTGATGTTGAACACATGGAAAGTAAATAGAACTGGTGTGATGTTGAACACATGGAAAGTAAATAGAACCGGTGTGATGTTGAACACATGGAAAGTAAATAGAACTGGTGTGATGTTGAACACATGGAAAGTAAATAGAACCGGTGTGATGTTGAACACATGGAAAGTAAATAGAACCGGTGTGATGTTGACTACATGGAAAGTAAATAGAACCGGTGTGATGTTGACTACATGGAAAGTAAACAGGGCTGGAGTGGTGTTGAACACATGGAAAGTAAATAGAACCGGTGTGATGTTGACCGCATGGAAAGTAAATAGAACCAGTGTGATGTTGAACACATGGAAAGTAAATAGAACCGGTGTGATGTTGACTACATGGAAAGTAAATAGAAGCAGTGTGATGTTGACCACATGGAAAGTAAATAGAACTGGTGTGATGTTGAACACATGGAAAGTAAATAGAACTGGTGTGATGTTGAACACATGGAAAGTAAATAGAACCCGTGTGATGTTGAACGCATGGAAAGTAAATAGAACTGTGTGATGTTGAACACATGGAAAGTAAATAGAACTGGTGTGATGTTGAACACATGGAAAGTAAATAGAACCGGTGTGATGTTGAACACAAGGAAAGTAAATAGAACCGGTGTGATGTTGAACACATGGAAAGTAAATAGAACCGGTGTGATGTTGAACACATGGAAAGTAAATAGAACCGGTGTGATGTTGACTACATGGAAAGTAAATAGAACCGGTGTGATGTTGACTACATGGAAAGTAAACAGGGCATGTTGACACATGGAAAGTAAATAGAACCGGTGTGATGTTGACCGCATGGAAAGTAAATAGAACCAGTGTGATGTTGAACACATGGAAAGTAAATAGAACCGGTGTGATGTTGACTACATGGAAAGTAAATAGAAGCAGTGTGATGTTGACTACATGGAAAGTAAATAGAAGCAGTGTGATGTTGACCACATGGAAAGTAAATAGAACTGGTGTGATGTTGAACACATGGAAAGTAAATAGAACTGGTGTGATGTTGAACACATGGAAAGTAAATAGAACCCGTGTGATGTTGACCGCATGGAAAGTAAATAGAACTGGTGTGATGTTGAACACATGGAAAGTAAATAGAACTGGTGTGATGTTGAACACATGGAAAGTAAATAGAACCGGTGTGATGTTGAACACATGGAAAGTAAATAGAACTGGTGTGATGTTGAACACATGGAAAGTAAATAGAACCGGTGTGATGTTGAACGCATGGAAAGTAAATAGAACCGGTGTGATGTTGACTACATGGAAAGTAAATAGAACCGGTGTGATGTTGACTACATGGAAAGTAAACAGGGCTGGAGTGGTGTTGACCACATTAAACATGTCATGCTGATTGTTGTATACATTGTGTCTATCACTGTATGCTCGGGGAGCCACCTTGCTGTAGCGGCAATGTTCTCACCTGCTAATCAGAACGTGGTGGGTTCAGATTCTGACAATACTGGACGTTTTTTCAAAACTGACCCTGGCTCCCAGTTCGACCCAGGCTTGAGTGGACATAAGGTATAGTCATGGGAGTTAAGGTGGTCGGTGTCTTGTTGGTTTAAAAAAGTTCGTCTCTACATACCCAATACGCACAAAAGCGGACTATATTCTCGACGCTTTTTTTTAAACGACTTAATACGAATTCGAACCCAAGGACTTTGGACAGGCGGATTACCGCTCCACCACCTCAGGTACTAGTTTTAATAAGAACAGTAAACATCCGCAAGACCCCATCAGCAGACTTAACAGAAAGCAACATACAACAATTTTCCGTCTGCGAACAGGACACTGCAGGCTCAACTACCACATGCATAAAATAAAGATTGTAGAATCCTAACAGGACCATAAACATATGAGCACATTCTGCAGACCTGCCCACTCTACCTACAACTTCGACAAGAAACCTGACCTCAAGAGCAAAGTGTGCAGAGCAAGCTATGTAGAACCATGAAGGACCTGCTGCTGACATGCGAGTTCATATAGGCAACCCACCTGATGGTCTGATATGAGCATACGAAACTGAACACAAAGAAAAAAAGAAGAAGATAAAAACATATTGCGACACAGAAAACAGACTGACATTTTTACAGATAATACACTCATAAACTTACATCAACAGGAAT
>CAJHNH020001489.1:155000-162500 GCA_905116865.2 Candidula unifasciata | reverse complement strand
CCAGATACATCGGATCCTACACTATCACATTATCTGGCCTCTAAACTAACACAGTCTTTTGTATATAAATAAACACTTTTTATGGGCGACTAACCATATATCCATATGTGTCCGAAAGAGCACTTTCTGAATTCTACACTAGCTCAATTTGTGTGCACGAACAAAGTCGTTGACGTACAGACTAAGACAATCTCTGGCATCTCAGCTAACACATTCTATGACATCTCAACAAACATACTCAATGACATCTAAACTAACATACTCAATGACATTTACACTAACGTACTCAATGACAACTCAACTAACATACTCAATGACAACTCATCTAACATACTCAATGACATCTAAACTAACATATTCAGTGACATCTCAACTAACAGACTCAATGACATCTAAACTTACATACTCAATGACAACTCAACTAACATACTCAGTAACATCTCAACTAACATACTCAATGACATCTAAACTAATATAATCAATGACAACTCCACTAACATACACAATGACATCTAAACTAACATACTCAATGACAACTCAACTGAAATACTCAGTAACATCTAAACTAACATACTCAATGACAACTCAACTAAAATACTTAAAGACAACTCAACTAACACACTCAATGACAATTCAACTAACATACTCAGTGACAACACAACTAACATACTTAATGACAACTCAACTAACATACTCAGTGATAACTCAACTAACATACTCAATGACATCTAAACTAACATACTCAATGTCAACTCAACTAAGATACTCAATAACATCTAAAATAACATAGTCAATGATAACTCAAGTAACATACTCAATGACAACTCAACTAACATACTCAAAGACATCTAAACTAACATACTCAATGACAACTCAACTAACATACTCAATGACATCTAAACTAACATACTCAATGACAACTCAACTAACATACTCAAAGACATCTTAACTAACATACTTAATGACAACTCAACTAACATACTCAAAGACATCTAAACTAACATACTCAATGACAACTCAACTAACATACTCAATGACATCTAAACTTACATACTCAATGACAACTCAACTAACATACTCAGTAACATCTAAACTAACATAGTCAATGACATCTAAACTAACATACTCAATGACATCTAAACTAACATACTCAATGACAACTCGACTAACATACTCAATGACATCTAAACTAACATACTTTATGACATGTAAACTAACATACTCAATGACAACTCAACTAACATACTCAATGACATCTAAACTAACATACTCAATGACATTTAAACTAACATACTTAATGACATCTAAACTAACATACTTTATGACATGTAAACTAACATACTCAATGACAACTCAACTAACATACTCAATGACAACTCAACTAACATACTCAATGACATCTAAACTAACATACTCAATGACAACTCAACTAATATACTCAATGACATCTGAACTAACATACTCAATGACAACTCAACTAACATACTCAATGACATCTGAACTAACATACTCAATGACATCTAAATTAACATACCTAATGACATCTAAATTAACATACTTTATGACATGTAAACTAACATACTCAATGACATGTAAACTAACATACTCAATGACATCTAAACTAACATACTCAATGATAACTCAACTAACATACTCAATGACATCTAAACTAACAAACTCAATGACATCTAAACTAACATACTTTATGACATCTAAACTAAAATACTGAATGACAACTCAACTAACATACTCAATGACATCTAAACTAAACACATTTTCTGAAATCTCAAATTACATAATTTCTGACGTCTCATTTAACATATTTTCTGACATCCCAACCAACACACATTCTCTGACATCTCAACTAACAAATTCTTTGACCACTCAACTATAACATTCGCTGACATCTCAACGAATATATTCTCTGACATCTCAAATAACATACTTAATGACATCTCAAATAACATACTCTATTGACATCTAAACTTAACATATTTTCTGATATCTCCGATAACATATTCTCAGACAAATCAACTAACATATTCTCTGAAATCTCAGTTTAAGTACTCTCTGACATCTCAACTAACATATTCTCCAAACTCTTAATTCAAGTACTCTCTGGCATCTCAACTAACATATTCTCTGAAATCTCAGTTTAAGTACTCTCTGACATCTCTGCAAACACACATTCTCTGACATCTCAGCAAACACACATTCTATGACATCTCAAATAACACACATTCTCTGACATCTCAGCAAACACACATTCTATGACATCTCAGCAAACACACATTCTATGACATCTCAGCAAACACACATTCTATGACATCTCAGCAAACACACATTCTATGACATCTCAGCAAACACACATTCTCTGACATCTCAGCAAACACACATTCTATGACATCTCAGCAAACACACATTCTATGACATCTCAGCAAACACACATTCTCTGACATCTCAGCAAACACACATTCTCTGGCCTTTAAGTATTTTTCGTTAAACCAAACGACTTATTTATTTAATATAAACCATTATTCTCGACAAGAGGCTTGTTTAGTAACTTCAAAGCAATATTATTACCAACAGCAATGGATTATTAACTAAGAGTATACAGCAACATTCTTACCAATATGCTTTTAACAAAAATTATAAAGCTGTGTTCTTACCAAAAGACTTGTTTATTTATTGCAGTAGTCTTAACGCGACGTTTGTTTATTAACTATAAAGCAGTATTCTTATCGAGAAACATTTATTAACTAAGAACAAACAATAGTATTCTTACCAAGATACCTGTTTTAACCACAAATATGAAGTAGTAACTTTACCGAACGACTTGCTTTTCAACTACAAGTAACAGAAAGTATTGTAAAAGTATTTTTCAACTACAAGTATAAAGATGTATTCGTACTGAAGATCTAGTTTATTAAGTACAATTATAAAAAAGTATTTTTATTATTAGCTTTGTTTAAGTATAACGCCGTATTCTTACCCCAAAAAAAAAATTATTATTTAACTACGAGTATAATCCTGTTCTCTTTTCGAGAAACATGTTTATTACCTACTAGTATAAAGCTGTATTTTCAGAAACCTGTTTACTAGCTAATAGAATAAAATATAAATTAATTCTTGCTAAAAGACTACTTAAAGTATGAAGCAGTATTCTTACCAAGAGACGTGTTTATTAACTATTAAGCAGGATTCTACCAAGAGACTTTTAAATTGACTATAAAGCAGCATTCTACCTACATACTTTTTAGTAAATACTGCAATATTTTACCAAGAGACTTGTTAAATACCTATAAAGCAATATTCTATCAAGAGACTTTTTTATTAACTATAAAGCAGTATTCTACCAAGAAACTTGTTTGCTAACTAAGGGTTAGTTGCGTACCATTTACAGGACGTTGTAGAACCAACCCCAACAGCCCCTGGCTGTTGTGTGGTTTTTCTAGGCAAATTTTCAGTCAAGTATTTTGCCATTGCTCCCTGAACGGTCGGCTTTCTTGATATCACTGTCGAAACCAACACAATGCGCATGACCGACAGCTGGGATCGAACCCGGCATCCCGGCATTACGAAGCGTTCGCATCGACTTAGCCCCAGAGCCGACTGTTTCCTAACTATAAATCTGTATTTTTACCAAGAAATTTGTTTATTAACTACATGTACTTGTATAAAGCAGTGTTCTAACAACATACTTTTTCTTTTTTAAAACCATATTGCAGTATTCAACCAAGAAAGTTGTTTACTAACTATAAAGCTGAATTTTTACCGAGAGATTTTTTTTTTAAAACTATAAAGCAGTATTCTACCAAGAGATTTGTTTTTTAAACTATTATGCAGTATTCTGACCAAGGGACTTGTCTATGAACGATTGAGCAATATTCTAACAAGAGGCTTATTTATTAACTATAAAGAAGTACTTTACCAAGAAACGTGTTTGTTAAAAATAATGCAGTTTTCTACCAAGAGACATGTTTATTAACTATACAGCAGTACCCTACCAAGGGACTTGTTTATTAACTTTAAAGCAGTATTTTCACCCAAGGACTTATTACCTTTGAAGCAGTATTCGTACCAAGAGACTTGTTTATTAACTGCGAGTATAAAGCAGTATTCTTACCAAAAGACTTGTTTATTAACTATAAAGCTGTTTTCCTAAAGAGAGACTTGTTTATTAACTATAAAGCTGTATTCTTATCGAGAAACACAGCTACAGTAACTACAGCAATTACTGTTGAAAATAATCAAAGTACTACATGCTGACGTTACAGAAGTATATTCGCTAAATACGGCTTGATCTGGTTGCGTGTGATATTTAGCGGGAAAAAATATAAGTCCTAAATTAGACGACTATTCGAGATCATGTTGGTTTCTACAGTGGAAGGACAAGCTGTCGGTGAAGGGACGATGAATTACACAAACACGGACACGCTTGTTTTACGCGAACTCCGTATACCGACATTTCTAAAACGTCTGGTATGTAGAACATGTGTGAAATTTGTTACGTGTATATGTGATTGTTATTCTGTAGATTTGGGCTTGTGTATGTGTGCTAGAAATATACAGTAAATGCGGGCATCAGTCAGTCGTAAGGACCATGGAGTTGTGTCGCTGGCTCTGGGAACAATGTTTGCTATTGCTGGTAATGTCATGTGGGTGTGGCTGTCTCTGCCACATAGACTACACAAAATGATTATACTTTAGTTATATTGGGCAGCTTTCGTGATGTAGAGATTAGACGTTTGCCTGCAGTCCCGAAGATCCTGGGTTCAAATCCAAACAGAGCCGATCTTTCTTCAGCACTGACCTTGACTCCCAGGCCAGCCTAGCCCTAAATGGGCACCTAGTAAAAACGTCATGGGTAGTAAAGGTGACCAACCTGTGTGGATTGGTATATAAAATATAGGTCTAGCCCTATGTGTCCAAAACACCAAAAGGCGTGGAAAAGGGTCTTCTATTGCAATGAGACTGGTCTTCTCTCCAGACGTCTCTTTTTTTTTCTTTATTGCGTACCACGTTCGGCCTCATAAAAACTAGAATAGTCGGTCTTTCATTGTCCCTATATATGGCAGTCCATCTGCAGCTAATCCCCCACCCCCACCCCCCTCCCCTAAGTGTCGGTGTCAACGTTAGTATCCATTAAGGTCATATTTGCATATGCCATTATAGCGTATCATTGGCCCTATCAAAGACAGAATATATATGTTTCTCAAAGTCCACCTTGTGTCCGAAGGTCTTGAATTTCAAACCACAGGAACTGATCAACAGCCTTATTCGTTGAAGATGAGTATGACTTTTATCAAGTTATAAAAATAATATAACCGTAGCATCAATTTTTCAGTGCCTCAAGTTGTGGACCTAACATAACATAGGAATCGGTATTTTCAGATCGCAGGTTATTGAACTAACTTAACGTTGTCATATCCACAGTATAACAAATACAAACAAAACGTAACGTTGCGGCTATGAAGCCTTCATCAGCACATACACAAATCAAGCAATACCACACAAATACAAACAAAACGTAACGTTGCGGATATGAAGCCTTCATCAGCACATACACATATCAAGCAATACCACACAAAAGCACAAAATCACTTAGCTGATACTTAAGGCTGATGTGGTCAAGGCCCTTTGGTTACAATTAACAGTTGCCAGTTGTAGAATTACCTAAAGCCGTCAAAAATATATAATGGCTGCAAGTTTTAGAACTAACATTACTGAGTTGTTATTGTTTCGAAAGCGTATGTTGAAGAAGCAATAACACATAGTCATGAGTAATGTCATGGTCGCAACTTCTAAAACTTGCTTAACATAGCTGTGAATATTTCACAGTTTTCAGTTGTGGAGTTACTTAAAAGCAGATACGAAATATCTCATTGTCCCAATTTGTACAGCTAACTCAACATTTTAATGAATATGCCCCGATGGTAAATTACGCAATAACTTCAAGCCGTCATGAATATTATTTGTTTTTAAGTTGTACAACTGACATTCATCATCATCAAGTGCCTTGCCGGCTAGCGTGGGCGATCATGCCTCTTCACAATCTGGGATCTGCAGCTGCGTGCATCAGTTCTTGTGCTGACACCCCTCGGTGCCTTGACAAGAGACTGTCAAGAATCTTCTCGTTCTTTCTCTGTCTCTCTTTCCACAGATGGTTTCCTGCTCCATTTTCCGTCTTCTCATAGCATGACCAACAATATGATGACTGTCTCTTTCTGATGTTTGCGATGAGACTTCGATATTCATATACTGAAGCAGCACTTGCACTACCAAATACTGCCTTTATTTACAACTTCTGCGGTGTAAGGGGATGGGGGTGTTGAACCTGAAGATTGACGGCCGCATGGCAAGTGCTATAACCACGACTCTGCAGGCGAGGTTTTTTTTTTTTTGCCCCTCACAAAAAAAATCCCCAACCTTACCGAGGATTCAAACTAGGATCATCCGCACGACAACCCAGCATTCTAACCGTTCGGCCAGCCGCTCCGTATTAAATAATCAATATAACATAATCATTGGTATTTCACTGTGGCAACAAGTAATACTCACTCACTTAGTATGGTTTATGAATATTTTATGTTTGCGGATGGTAGGAATTTATATTGTCAGCAATTTGTTCGTCTTGACCATTGTTTCTAGTAAAGTCACGTTGAAGAACTTTGGACCTTGCCCAGAGTTGATTACTGTAGCTCTTTCTATATTTATTATGTATGCGAGTGTGATGGTGAAATAGTACAAAGGTTATGAGCTCTTGGTGACCAGAACAAATATTATTTGATACATCGACCAAGGTGTGCAGACTTTTACTAGTAGCGGCAGTGTGTGATGTCATAGTCTTCATTTTTGTTCTGCATCTAATGGCTTTGTCCTCCTTCTTTTCCGCCTTCTCCTCTTCATCCTCTTACTGCTACTATTACCATGACTACTGCTACTGCCTCTGCTACTGCTACTACTTCTACTACTACTACTGCGGCGTCCGTGGCTAAGGCGTTGCGAGTCCGACTCGTGAGTCAGCATACCGCGATCGAAACCCACTGCAGGCTGCGTGGATTTTTGTCGTGGTATGGGACGTCGCAGGTCGACCCAGCCTAAAATGGGAACCAGGATGGGCTGTCCTGTGAAAGTAAAGACAGCCGGCGTAATGCTGACCACATTACCCACAGAGTGCTGATGGTCTGTAAAAATATGGGACGATCTGCCCAAATGCCCGAAGCGCCGAAAGGCGTGAAAAGGGATCTTTACTTTTTTTTTAATACTACTACTACTACTACTACTACTACTACTACTACTACTACTACTACTACTACTACTACTGCTGCTGCTGCTATTTCTACTACTACTACTACTTCTTCTACTACTACTACTACTACTACTACTACTACTACTACTACTACTACTACTACTACTACTACTACTACTACTACTACTAATACTAATACTACTACTACTACTAGAATTACAACTGCTGCTGCTACCACTGTTAGTTCT
>CAJHNH020001489.1:125000-152500 GCA_905116865.2 Candidula unifasciata | reverse complement strand
GTGTGACATGGGAGAACTGGCGGGAGGGTTTGTTAAAATTTTGAAAGTATCAGTTATGTCCCTTACGCTGCGAAATACACCGTATCGACTAACTGACCTTCAACCCTAGCAGGACCTAACATCCAGCGTTCAACAAACGACCTTTGACACTAAGTGCCACTATTCGGATGAGAATCCCCCACTGGCAACTTCCCTAGGGTTAGTTTTAATGTCACTGAATGGCGTCGAATCAGTTCCACAATAGTCTAACTCCAGCTGCTCCTGCTGCTTAAAATATGTAGCAACATCATCCTTGTGTAGTTCTTGCAGAGCTATATCGGGGATTTCCTGTTTGATACAAACAACACTTCATAAAATAGCTTCATTGAAAGATTTCGGTTAAATACCAGGGCTGTTCATCATCATCATCATGTAGCAGGTAACACTATTTTTTCACGACGTTATTTTATACTAGTCGACGTGACTGCAACTTGGGCTTTTTCATGGGTGCTGACTCCTCCAATAGAGCAGCCACTCCGAAGTACCCCTCTTCGCTGTCCCATTGAGAACGTATGACAGCCACGTGCAGTTGTGTTCCCATAGGGAAAGTATAGCCAGCCAGCCTAAGGCTGGCACTCTTAACAGCGCGACGCTGATAAATATGTTGAAAAGAGTGAGCACGTATGGGTGTGCCCAGAGTGCTGTGAAGATAATCTGACTCATAACTAGTAGACATCTAATGAGTAGCAGGTGGATTTGCAAATTATTGGGCTTCTTCTTCATTCTTCAACTTCCAATGAGATTCTGGCACGTTCAGTGTTGTACTAATTTCTAACCTCCACCAAAAATATCCGATTTCATAAACCTTTATTTATTGACCATGTGTCATAATCATAGGCAGACGGAATAACAACCCCCCCCCCCCCCTCTCACAACCCCAAAACACGCACGCACGTGCGCGCACACAAACACACACACACGAACACACACAATACACACACACAACACACACAACACACACATGAACAGACACACGCACATAACACACACACGAACACACAACTCACAAACACACACACGAACACATACGAACAGACACACACACACGATTACACACACACACGATTACACACACACACGAACACAGACACACACACAAGAACACACACGAACACACACACATACACACACACACACACACACGAACACACACACACACACGAACACACGAACACACACATACCAACACAAAGGAAGTAAAAAATAAACAATTTAAATAAAAATGGGGACCAGATCAAACACATAGAATACAACATACCCTTTTACAGTAATATAAAGTATTAACTCTAGTTGCAACAGCTTCTATAGTTAAAAATGCTATTTATTGACAACCAACGCGCTTAGTGATGCCGGGGTGCGGGGTTCGATGCCAGCAGAAACAGTGGTTTCGACAGTGATGCGGAAACGTGACCAGTCAGTAAGCAGTGGCAAACTGCTGAACGTAAATTTGCCTAGAAAAACCATACTAGCTAAAAATTATAAAAAATGCTGGAGTTGGTTCTGCAACGTCCTGTAAAGGCTATGCATAACTCTCGACTACAACTGCTAAAATGTTACTTGACACATTTACACACTTAACTTTACCAGACACGTAATTGTAACGTCAACATTTTCTATCGAAAATATCGTATAGGTTAGATTAACTGTTGGATATGGCAGATAGACTGGCCACTTGTTTTAATCTTAGCAGGTTTGTTGCTTCTAGCTAAGGTCAGCAGTTACGTTTTGCCTTATATGTGGTCTGCAGTTATACAGTTCCGTCGCCCAGCTACTGAACTGAGTGCAAAATGCGGATTTCAATTTGAATGCTTTTTTAAATTGCCCAGTACAGATGTAAACGGCAGACTCAGAAATGGCGAATGGTCTGTTGCTGCAATACTAGGTTGCCTTATCGATATTACTTGCTTTCCTCTTGCTCTCTTTCCATCAATCTATCAAGTTGTCACCGCGTTTTCAAGTCCATTCTTTCTAAGACAATGTTAGAAACATTTTTGTCTGTTTCTACGTCTAATTGTTCCTTTAAGTTTACGACTTTTGTCTGTCTCGATTAGGGCTGCTTCGTTGGTTTTATATTCTTCGACAATATTGATTCCATTTTCCTCGGAAACCACATCTCTTCCTCGAGTAAATGGTTTTCAGCTTGTCTACATATTACCTGTTTTTCATAAACTTTAGACAGCACGGATTCTACATATCACTTTAACACACTTTTTCTCTCTGTAGGGACTACCGGTCCAGTAAGCAGAACTGGGCACGGCTGCATGTTTAGCTTAGAAGTTATTGTTGCTTTCGACAGCGCTTTGTTAACGCAGTTTTCACAGATCGATGTAAGTCTACTGTTTGGCTGCCTTAACAACTGAGTTTGGTGTTTGGTGCAGCACTGTGAACTGTGTTTTCATGTGGGATGCTTTCCCTTTGTGCAGCGGGTATTTAATATGGCGGGTAGTCGGTTTACGTGTAGGCTGGTGAAAAACCTAATGTAATAATTGTACGTGTGAATAGTCAACTTACTGCCATCGACTACTTCCATCAAACAAAAAAACAGCACGTCTGGTGGCTATTGCAGGCTTTGGCGCCTCTAGCAAGTGCCTTATGCATTAACTGCATGTGCATATTTCTAGACTGTACGAGGACTAACTATTTGTTTGTTACCAGTTTTTCATATAGAATAATGATGGATATTTCGTTACATTTTCGTTGTCACAAGAAGGCAGCAAGTATGGAGTGACCTGATTTCTGTGAAACCTCGATTAAGACTAAGACACAGACAACAATATTTCTCACTACAAATGACATCTTCTTATTGATGCGAATCTTTTGCTACTTGTTAAAGGTGAACTTTCGCAACCCATTTACTACAAAAACTAAAAAAAAAAAATTATTTATGTAGAAAACTTGAATTGTGTCTACGGACGGGTGAATTTGAATTGCAAAAGGGTGGATTTAATTTAATAAAAGATGAATTTGGCATGCCGATTCAGTAGACAGACAGACAGAAAAAAAAAGAAATACCTATAAAAAACAGACATCGTAGAGGCATATTCTAAAAACTTTCTGCAGCCGTTTGATCTACTAACTAAAAACCATTATCGATTTTTCATACATTTCAGACGGTTATTGCTGCAGACACGTTCACGGTCGGCATAAGTCTGTGGCCCCACTTATGGAGCACGTTGACACGTCTAGCGTCTGGAAGTAGATAGGGGAATTGTTGGTGCGAAATAATGTAGTTTAATGGAGTCATCATGCTGTCGATAAACAACTAATGCCGGAGGAAAATATCGAGCATTAAATGGGATGAATTGAACAGGTGTGAAGGAGAAAAAAAAAAACAGCCATATCTTGGCAAACACTGGCAACAACAGACATACAGCAATGAATAAGGCGCTATACTCTATATGTCAGGAAAAGACAAATAGAGCCGCTAACCAACAGACAGGCGCTGAAATGGTGTTTACGATGCGAGCACGTCCCAAAGACGATTTTGATGAGAAAGGCCAAAGGTGCTGAAAAGGATTCTATCCATGATGTAGAAGTAATTTCACAGGATAGAAGGGAATGGAGAGATAGAGTACGAGACCTGTGTGACATATAATGGCACAGGAAGAAAATGGCGATGATGCTGTCAGTAAGATGGCAGTTTCAGCTGTCAAGCCATGCGCTAGTTTCTAGCAGAGAGATTTTATTTTATTTTATTTACCAAGAAATTATCTAATATACACACATCTGTCTGTCTGTCTGTCTGTCTGTCTGTCTGTCTGTCTGTCTGTCTGTCTGTCTGTCTGTCTGTCTGTCTGTCTGTCTGTCTGTCTGTCTGTCTGTCTGTCTGTCTGTCTGTCTGTCTGTCTGTCTGTCTGTCTGTCTGTCTATATGTATGTGTGTCTGTCAGTCTGTCTGCATGCTTGCCTACCTGCCTGTCTGTCTGACTGTTTGTCTGGTTGTGTGTCTGTCTGTCTGCCTGTGTGTCTGTCTTCCACCCTTTTTTCCACCCGTCTAGCTGCCTTGTCTATCCATCTGCTTATCAGCCTACCTCCGTCTGAATGTCCATCTGTACTTCGTCCATCCGACAGTCTGTCTTCATGTCTGTACATGTGTCTCTCCCACTTTCTGTCTCAGGAAAGAAAATAGAACACACTTTTTTTCCCCTTCAAAATAGTATGAATTGGTCACGCTGGTCGACATAACATTCCGCCCTTCCAAAGTCCATCCTTTAATACATCATTTCATTCATACACCTGTTAACAAGTAATAGGTATAAGGTAAAGGGTAAAGTCGGGAGATGTGAACCAGCGTCATTGCACACGGTTATAAACCATAAGTGCTCTGCCACCAGTACGGACAGCTGATGAGAAACTGTCGGCCTGTGTCGCCGTGCGCACGTAACTCTGTAGCTACAGTACCCATTTACTAGAGGCTAGGTGAACCCTGAAAACCGCCCGGTTTCAAACACCGACTGTGGCTGCAGTAATATGTATATATATATATACATAACCATAGATGTCTGGAGCAAGAGAGTGAAAAACTATTGTTGTTGTAAGTAGTTTTCTAATCCTGAACGACCAACGGTCTCCAGAAGTTGCATAATAAATAAAAAAAATAAGAAAAAATATCTAAGAGGTAAACCGGATGCATAATGTCCATTGTCTCATCACTTATGGGGTCCTCGTGGTGTGGCAGCTAGTCTCTCGCCAGTTGATGCGAAGATCGTGGGTTCACATCCGAAGGGAGCCGGGTGTTTAAAAAAAATTACTATGACTTCCAGTTAGATGTGAACTTACATGGGTACTATGCCTACCAAGACAGTTCTCATATGGACTCAAGAGGGAAAGAGAAAGAAGGGGCACCAAAAACAACATGGAGACGAACGATGGAAAAAGAACTGAGTGCGGCATCTCTGACATGGAAAGCTACACTAAACATTTAACAGGACAGGAAAGCATGGAAAGTCCTCTTTGAAACCTCGTGTGCTACCAGGCATAAAGAGAAACATATCCAAATGACTACACACACAGGTCAGTGATTCTGCAAGGGTGTCGTTACCAGTCAAGAGTAAAGAACCCACTTATTCCATAGGACGTCATCTACTTAATTCCGGACACGTAATTGACAAAGACGGTGCTTTCCGTGTAGTTTACCACACCCCGAACAGGCGACTGTTGAAAATGGCCGAAACTTTAACAATAAAAAAAAGAGAGAGAAATGATGATGATAACATGGGTACCAGGCAAAATACCTTTAAAGTGAAGACAGGCAGCATAATGTTGACCACAGAGTGCCAATAGGTATAGGTATATATATATATATATATATATATATATATATATATATATATATATATATATATATATATATATATATATATATATATATATATATATATACGCTCCCTGGTGGGGGCCGGACTTTTTTCAAAAATGACTTTAACTTCCAAGTCTACCCAGCTTTGAGTGGACCCGGTTGCAGTCCCCGGAAGTAAAGGCGGTCGGCTGACCATATCACCCACCTTGTGCCGATTGGTCTATAAAAATATAGGTCTAGCCATTTATGCCCTATACGCCTAAAAGCGTGGAAAGGGGTCCTGTACTTTTTTTAAATGCCTAGTATGCGCGAAGACCGAAAACTAGCGCGCATTCCCGAGTGAGTGCGTGTGTGTGTATGTGTGTTTTTGTGTTATTCTTCTTATTACCTAGCTATCTGTTTTATTTATTCATACACTCCTCTTCTCTAACCTCTCTAAATATGATCTCTCTCTCTCTCTCTCTATCTCTCTCTCTCTCTCTCTCTCTCTCTCTCTCTCTCTCTCTCTCTTTATCCACGGACACTGCCTTGTCTGGCTTTTCCGCTATATCTAGAAGCCACTCCTCTATCTATCAGGAACCGGAACCTAATATAAAGCAAGCTCTATCATTTTGCACGTTGTCAACGAAAAGAAGTCACAGCCTTCAGTTTCTTCTTGCATCTTTCTTTCGGTCTTTCATTTCCCATTTGAAGTCGTCGTGGTGTAGCGGTTAGAAGCTCGCCTGCGGATCGAAAGGTCGTGGGTCAGGTCCTGACGAAGCCTGTCGTTTTTCAAAAATGAGACTGGCTCCCAGGTCGTGGTCATTTTTGAAACGAAGCGACTGAAATATATATATTTAGAAATGCTATATATATATATATATATATATATATATATGATATATATATATATATATATATATATATATATATATATATATATATATATATATATATACATATAGATAAAAGTTCCCCCTCTGTTTGTGTTAAACCTTGGATCCCGAAGACACCCAGAGATGCAGTGTACAGAAATCCCGTGACACTCAGCCTCCCGGCCCTAACACATAGGCGATAGCGCCAACAGAAAATTCATGCAAGATGAGTGACGGGTATCATACGAAATAGAAAAACTTGGATTCTAACGTCTACCGACTAGAAGTACTAATAAACAGCATCTGAGCTTAGGTTAAAATGTCAGTTCACCGAGTGATTTATTATGACAAAGTGATTTAAATATCATTCGCTCGACAGTCCGTCTGTATGACATAATAGGTCCTACCATTCACTAAAATTCGGCACAACCATATGTGGGAAACGATGCATGATGAATGCCTCCCAAAAATGCATCATAATGCTCTGAATTGACGTAAAATGTGCTATTGAAATCTATCATTTTGCGGAAGCCAAATACTGAGGTATGGTGTAGTCAATTCGCATGTTTAAGCGTTAGCAGGTAGCTGTTGCTCTGTGCAAGGCATCACGTGATATTTTCTCCTTGTTTCTTTGCTGTTGAGAGTATGATTGCGCAGTCAACATGTATTACTAGCACCTTGTAGATTTTACTCGATGCAGCTTCTAGATGATTTACGTAAGCATGCAGTGAGTGTTCATTTTGCAACGCTAGAAACGTAAATCGAATATCGTTATTGTAATAGTAAACAGGAACAATAAACAGCAAAATAATCGACTTTTCTTTAGCAAAAGTCTAAGCGACGATTACAATTGTTACATGCACGCCTCGACACTGCTTTACCTAACTTGCTTACATAAAGTTTGACTCCAACTCCAACCCAGAAAGCGTCTTGAAAAGCGCCGCCTCTGAAACCAGTTATAGGAGAAAGAGAACCCACAAAAAAAAAAAAAATATTACGATGAAAATTGTATTTCCTTGTCATTCTAGTCGGCTTTCCCTTCTTGTCATTGACTCTGCTTCACTCTCAAACGCAATTTCAGAAGACGCAAACGATGTCACAAACCTTTTAAATAATTCAATGTTAGGAGGAAACGCCATTTTTGAGCTTTGCCCCGAAATGAATTCAAGGCATATCCGGCCGATCGGGTATCGAATTCCTCTCTGACGTCCTGCACTGGCATATCTTGATAACATTATCTAGTTTGCTGTTTGGGCTTTCATTTCTGACACCTCTTTGGCAATTCATAGCTGGATAGACGCAGATTGAGTTTCATGCTTCTGCATAATAAAAAAATGGGTACATAACAATCGTTGAAAGCGTCTTGTGGGTGGCTGCTTTGTGGTTGGTTTTCAAGAGGTTCTTCGAATATGCTTCTGGTTACAAGTGAGCGTTTTGTGATCGGGTTCTATTCTGGGTGGATTAGATTTTGTTTGAAATCGGAGTGAGGGGAACTGGTGTGGACGTAGTGCGTAGATCTTTGCCTGCCGGTCTGCTAGGTCATGGATTCAAATACTCATCAGAGTTTCTTTTTTTTTTCTTTTTCAAAAATGACTATGGCGCTTGGTCGACCCCTGTCTAAGAAGGGTAACAGGTAATATTTGGGGAAGAAAATGCGGCTGGCGTAATGTTGACCACATCACCAAATAAGTGCCAGTTGATCTTTAAAGCAGTAAGTTTATTATCATATAGGAACCGTCGTGTGGTGTAGCCGCCAGACGCTACCCTGCAGATCCGAATGTCGTAGACTCAAATCCTAACACAGGTAGACTTTTTCTCTTCAAAACTGGTCTGTCAACAACAACAACAACAACAACAACAACAAACCTGGCTAGATTGGCAAATGTGTCAGGTAAAAGTCCTGGGAAGTAAAGGCGGACAACGTGATGTTCAGCAGATCACCCACACAATTGGCGATTGATCTTTAAAATTAAGGTCTAGAAATATATGCCCAATGCGCCTAAAGGCGTGGAAGATGGTCTTATTCAACAGCACCATATGGCCAACATATCACTGTCGTCAAGAGGGTAGGACAGTAAGGGAAGGACCCTTTTCCATGCGTATTGGGCATATAGGGCTAGACCCATATTTTAAAGACCAGTCGGCACTTGGTTGATGATGTGGTCAGCATTACGCCAGCCTACTTGACTTCCCCGGATGTACCTGGTACCTATTTTTTTTTAAATGTCTGGCTCCCTAAGGAACTAAACCCATGACCTTCCGATCCCCAGGCGAGCGTCCAGCCACTACACCATGGCGGCAGCGAGAGGAGGCTACTTGATATTATTGCCCTTGTATTCTTAGGGTTTGGTGATATAAAGCTTTATGTGCGGCAACGATTAGAATTGGTTGAGAGATCCTGTAGAAGACCCACGTCAAGAAACTAGCCTGTCTTTACATACTCATTTCTATCATTTTATCTTTCTTCCTTTTCTGCTTTCGTTGGTTATTATTTCAGTTGGACTTTCTATCACTGTGTGTTGTTCATCGTTACTTTGACTACCATTGCTTCTACTACACGTAGTTGGGGCAGTCGCCGTGGCCGAGCGGCTAGACGCTCGCCACTGATCGGAAGGTCGTGGGTTCGCTTCCTGGTGGAGCCGGACTACTTTCAAAAATGACCTTGGCCTCCAGGTCGACCCAGGCTTGAGAGGGTACCGGGTGCAGTCCTGGGAAGTAATGGCGGCCAGCGTGATGCTCACCACATCACCCATCTTGTGCCGATTGGTCTTTAAAAATGTAGGTCTAGCCCTATATGCCCTTTGCGCCTAAAGGCCTGGACAATGGTCCTTTACTTACAGCTACTGTTACTACTGTTACTACTACTACTACTGCTGCTATGTTACTTTTACTATTCATCCTACTGTTACTAGTAGTACTTTGCCACTATTACTACTGTTACTATTACTACTATTACTACTGTTTCTACTACTACTGTTAACACTACTGTTACTACTACTACCACTGTTAATTTTACTATTACTTATGCTACTGTTACTTCTACTACTAATGTAGCTATTATTACTGTTACTACAACTACTACCATTACTACTACTACTATCCCAACTACTCCTACTAGTAAGACGGGACGACAACAACTACTACTTCCCCACACTGGTCCCCAGTGACCATCTGCGACAAAGTACACGCGCTACTAGATCATTATTTCACAAAATGAATTTCTCGTTTCTCGCTTTCACTATAATCGAAAAGTATGATGAACCAAGTATCTTTCCAGTGTCCAGACCATTCTCTCGTATTCCTCAGAGATTCCAGCTTCAATTTCTCTTATTAATGACAGTAGTTCGCCGTCTCTCATCCTCATTGCTCCACCACTTGTGTACAACTCCTGGGGGAGCCGAGTGCTCACACATATCAACCATTTCTGGTGTTGGCTTTTGTGGAAACTGTCGATGCTTTTATCGTTCGTCTGGGGTTTTTTGGTGAATACAGTGGGTGTTTGTTATTTTCGACGGTTGATTTTATTAGTGGTACTGATACTGTGGTTGTTCTTGTTTTATTTCTTCTGAGCTGACTGCTACAACTATCCTACAACTATTACTATTGCTGCTGCTGCTGCTGCTGCTACTACTACTACTACTACTACTACTACTACTACTACTACTACTTCTACTACTACTACTACTACTACTACTACTACTACTACTACTACTACTACTACTACTACTACTACTACTACTACTACTACTACTACTACGACTACGGTTAGTTGCATATTCTTTCCAGGACGTTGCAGAACCAACCCCAGCAGCCCCTGGCTGTTGTGTGGTTTATCTAGGCAAATTTACTTCCAGTAGTTTGCCATACTACGACTACACACACCAGGATTATCCTCAATGCTACTACTACCATTGCCACCACTACTACCGCTTTTAAAACTACTATTACTTCCACCATCATCACTACTATTACTACTGCTACAACTTCTAATCAAACTAAATGGCTCTATACCCCACCCTCAGGCTTCCTGGGTATATAAAGCTTTACATATATATTATAAAACTATCGACGCTCGGTAGGTCATGTAACAACATCACGCCGGCCTCCTTTACTTCCTATGACTTTACCTGGTGACTCATTTAAAGCTGGGTCGACCTAGCAGCCATGGTAATTTTTTAAAAACATTTTGATCCGTTCGGATTTGAACAAATGACTTTCGGATCCGCGGGCAAGCGTCAGCCACTACACCACTACACCACGGTTTACACAACTTCAACTAATAGTATTATTGATATTATTGTTACCATTTTAGAACTACCTTAACCACCACCACCACATCACCACCACTACCACCACACTACCAGCACAACTGCTATTACTACCACTATCATCACCACTGCCATTACCACCATCACTACTACTACCACCACTACTTCTTCTATTACTACTAACATCACCACCTCCATCTACTACCACCACTTCTTCTATTACTACCAACAGCACCACCACCACTAACTACTGCTACCACTTCTTCTACTACTACCAACATCACCACATCCATCTACTACTACTATTACTACTACTATTACTACTACTACCACCCCTTCTTCTACTACTATCAACACCACCCCCACTATCTACTACCACCACCACTTCTTCTACTACTACCAACATCACCACCACCACTAGCTACTACTACCATCATTTCGTCTACTAATACCAACACAACCACCACTAACTACCACCATCACTTCTTCTACTACTACCACCACCACCACCACATCCATATACTACTCCTATTACTACTACTACTACTACTACCCAAAATAAAAAGTCTCATCGCTAAACTCAACACAATAAAGAACAAATTTTTGCGTTATACAAGTCCCCATTACTTTATCAAAAATAACAAATAACTAATTACAACTGTCTAAATGGGAACAGATCCTGTTACATTTCACAGTTTGTCATAATAAAGCTCCCAAAAAACCACAAATGAAGTCCTCAGAGATCGAGACTCAACACCAGACATCATTTGTTTTTCTGCTACTGTCTTTTACTTGCGCACGGTAATGATTTTCTGTCGCCACGTCAAACTTAATGATGTTACGTCCTACATCTGGCGAGACCGTGGTGGGTCCCTAAAGTCCTGCTGCTGATTTCACCCACATCAGATAGCTATTGTAACATTTAACTATAAATCGATCGGAAATTCTTGAGCTGCTGAAAAAAAAATTGTTTTTATTTTTGGGGTATCCATAAACCATGAGTTGTTAACCCTTTAGCTCGGTACTATGGATATCGCAATCCTTCGGTCTTGATTCCATGAGCATAATCATCATCATGTGCTCTGCCAACTGGCGTAGGCGGTCATGCGTTTCCGCAGATCACAATCCCTGAGTGCTTGGAACAGTTCTCTTGATGATATCCCTCCATGATAGTTACCGTAAATCTGGGAGAAATGTAACAGGTCCACCTACCCCAAGGAGTGAACTCAGACTACAAGGAGTTCGTCATCCGGTCGCCGCAAAGTCAGGTTTAACCAGCTACGCTAGCGAGCCGGGAGGGAAAAAACACAATTGAAAATAAGATTGCATTAAAGGTCTCCATACACCTCAATGACGCGTCGGTCATTCGAGGCAAGATTCATATTTTATAGACCCTCTATGGGTGTTCAGGTCAACATCTCCCTGATCGCTTTTACTTCCTAGGCTTTTACCTCGCACCCACGTAATGCTGGGTCTAGCTGGGGCCAATGGTTATAAAAAGAAAAAAAAAAAACCGGTAAGAGATGGCTAAAATGTGTAGATGGCCGTGAATTATGAGAATATGTGGTTGAGCAATTCCTGGGTTACGAAACGAACCACAAACAAAAGAACGAACATTATTTTGAAAGGGGCATAAAATGGGCACACAGGGCCGTCTAACATTCGTCCTCTTCTTTTCACTGTTTACAGCTTCGGGTGTCGAGGAACATATAAGGTTCTGCAACTTTTCTTCTGGCCGCCTCGATCATAGACCATTCGAGATGTTGTATATTTTATTCTGATGTTATTGTTCTATTTTTTGTTCTCTGTTCAACCTTTTGCTCTACATCCTTCTCATTTTTATTGCAAGCCTTGTATGGTTTTGTGTCTCAATTCATTTTCTCTAAGTTATCTATTTGACCGAAATGAAGGCGTTAAGACAGAGCTGGCTACATGAATAGCACAGCAGCTGCTGGGAGACTAGACCAGGCCATAAACTGAGGGTTTCTTATCAAAATAGAAATTTGCAAGAGGACAAAAATGGTTGTTTACCGCTCACCCTATGTACCAGTCCTGACCTATGGGCATGAGTCATGGGCAAGGACAACAGCTCACAGAAGCCAGCTTCAGGCCTCAGAAGTGAGATATCTGAGAAAAGTAGTCCAAGTGGCAAGAAGGGGCACAGTCCGCAATCAGACAATACGTCAAGATCTTGATACCCAGTCCTTGCAAACCCGAGTGGATCAGTCACAGTTACTATGGTTTGGACATGTATGCAAAATGGGAGAAAATCCGCTACCATGGCAGGCATGGGAGGCTAAGAACCAGGGAACAAGACCCCCTGCGCGACCCAGGGTGGGCTGGGAAGACAACATCCGACAGTCCCTAACTGACAGAGGACTGGAATGGAACAAAGCTGGAAAGAAAACTGCTGATAGAGACGTCTGGAGATATCTCTGGCAAACCTCTAGCCCCCAAGGTAGAAGAGGAGCAACTAAGATTTTTTTTTCCATATTTTTTTCTTGGTCTACCTTGGGCTTTAGATCTTTCTCCTTTTTGTTGTATGCCTTGTATGGTATTGTGTCGCAATTCAATATCTCTAACTGGGCAGAGCATTTAATTTCATGTATGTGTACTGAATTTGTCGGTTCTGTGGCTAAGTCGATGCGAACGCTTCGTAATGCCAGGGTGCCGGGTTCGATCCCAGCTGCGGGCCATACGCCTTGCTTTGGTTTCGATAGTGGTATCAGGGGCCGACCGTTCAGTGCAATTACAAACTACTGGACGTAAATTTGCCTAGAGAAACCACACAAGAGCCAGAGTCTGCTGAGGTTGGTTCTGCAACGCCCTGTAAAAGATACGCAACTAACCTAGTATGTAATTTAGAAATGCTTCTGTGCCCACTGTTTCTCGCATGACCTCATTCCTTACTTTATCTCTTCTGGTGACTGTTGCAACCCTTCGCAGACAACTTCATTTCTGGGTTGTTGTGAGTAACCATGATTACCACCGGTAGCATAACGTGGGCATAAATATGTTTTATATGAGATGTTTGACTGCATGTTGCGAAGAAAACATACAGATAACAATGACTATTTCGGATATTTGAAAGCATGCCTTCAAGTCTGCATGGAACATGTACGCCTCAACTAAAATTCTTACAAAAAATAAGGAATCAAATCTAATAAAACATCTCCCCCAAAACAAAACAAAAAACAAAAAAACAAAAAACAAAACAAAAATTTAAGCAGATCATAATTTGACGACATGATTGCAACAAAAAGTGTTCAGATATGCAGAAAAGCAAATACTGTTATTGAACAAATGTCGTGAATGCGTCGAATCAAACACGACATAAAAAGTTTGTAATCTAAAAAATTCTGATCGGATCATAACGTGACACCTTCATGATTACCCATTATAATTTGTGTCCCTTCCGGTACACAAGATTGCGGCAGTGTTGTTAGAACAGACAGTGTGAACAGGCCAGCTAAGAAAGAACACGCAGGCCGCATGCGGCCCTCTACAAGGCACACTCTTGGCTCCCGGCTTATCAGGCAGATATAATCCTACTTCGAAGAATGTCGCTAATTATCAACATATATCCAGTCATTTCCTTGTGAGATGCAAGGTTTCGTTATTTGAAGTTCTACTCTGGCTCCTGCCAAGGGCCGCAATATTGCACGACCATAAATATGGTCTAATGGCTAAACGCGGTTTCTGGGGCCTGTCCACGAGTGATCCTCATCCACATAGTGGCACTTTATGTCATCGGGTGTTTATCGCTTGTATGATAGATATATATCGCTAATTAGCTGACTTCAACGACATACTTTTTTGGGTGGCTGTGGGTCTATTTTTACCCCTGAGTGAGGCCCTTGGAACCAGAAGTCTGCGTGCGTGAGCAAGATCTGTCGAACGTGCAAAACTCAGGTTCTAGAACAAAACCAGAGTCGACAAGTAGACAATCAGCTAAATCACTCCGCCAGAGTTTACAGCGAACGCGAAGAAAAAGAACAAGACGAAGAAGAAGAAGAAGAAGAAGAAGAAGAAGAAGGGAAGAAGGAAGAAAGAAGAAAAGAAGAGAAGAAAGAAGAAGAAGAAGAAAGAAGAGAAAGAAGAAGAAAAGAATAGAAGAAGAAGAAGAAGAGAGAAGAAGAAGAAGAAGAGAGGAAGAAGAAGAACGAAGAACAAGAAACAAGAACAAGAACAAGAACAAGAAGATGAAGAAGATAAGAATGAAGAAGATGAAAAAAGATGAAAAAAGATTGAAAAAGATGGAAATGGAAAAAGATGAAAAAAAGATGTTTGAAAAAGATGAAAAAGATGAAGAAGATGAAGAAGATTGAAAAAAGATGAACAAGATGAAGAAGTGAAGAGATGAAAGATGAGATGAAAAAGATGACGTGAAACAGATGAGATGAAACAATGAAGATGAAACAGATGAAGAGAAAAAGATCCTGAAGATAAGATGAAAAAAGAGAAGATGAAAAAAGATGAAGATGAAGAAGGATGACGGATGGAAGAAGAGAAGATGAAGAAGATAAGAAGAAGAGATGAAGAAGACGAGGAAAGAAGAAGAAGAAGAAGAAGAAGAAGAAGAAGAAGCCGAAGAAAAAGAAGAAGAAGAAAGAAGACGAAGTATGAAGGAGAAAGGCGAACGAAGAAAAAGAAGAAAAGACGAGAAAGAAGAAGCGAGAAGAAAGGACGAAAGAAGGAAGAGGGGATGGGATGAAGAAAGAAGAAAGAAATAGAAGAGGAAGATGAAGAAGAAGAACGAAGATGAAGATGAAGAACAGATGAAGATGAGAAGAAGATAGAAGATGAGAGTAGATGACGGAGATTGAAAGGTAGGAAAAGAAGGAAGAAAGAAGAGGAAGAAGAAGAAGAAGATGAAGCAGAAGAGGAAAAAGAAAAAGATGATGATATGAGCTAAGTGATTATGGATGATTATGATGAAGAAGAAAAAAGAAGAAAAAGAAGAAGAAGAAAAGAAAAAATAAGAAAAAGAAGAAGAAAAAAGAGCGAGAAGAAGAAGAAGAAGAAGAAAAGAAGAAGAGAAGAAGAAGGAGAAGAAGAAGAAAGTAGAAGTAGAAGTAGAAGAAGAAGAAGAAGAAGAAGAAGAAGAAGAAGAAAAAGAAGAAGAAGAAGAAGAAGAAAAAGGACTAAATACGGATAGTTTATTATGTGTGTGTGCGTGTTTATGTAAGTGTGTGTATGTGCAGTTCTGGAGTGAATATGCAAATTACGGCAATTAGCTGCCCTAACGCAGTAGCTTAACACTTTTGATGCAGTAGAAAGGTACTGGGCAGAAAGTCTTGAATGCTGGGTGGGTTATCTCAAGGTTCCAAACTCTAAAAATTTAAAATGATGTTGTGATAGACGTCAAGGTTCTTAGGGAAGATAGAGCCCATTAGACAAATACGATTCCTGTCAAGAGACGTGCGGACGCTTGAAATAGCTAGACACTGATGACAGTAACATGTGTGGACTTGTGATTGCAATCTATACTAAGTCAGATAGTTACATAGTTTGTGAACGTTCTATAGTGCTTAGTCAGATTATTGTTCGAGAATAATCATCACCGGAGCTACGGAGTACGTGCTCTGCGCTCGATGCTTGCTTTAGCTGTAAACAAAGCAGCCGCACAAATAAATCTTCACAGTCTGAAGAGAGTGATGCAGCATAGTGTGACCAGCAGTCTGAAGAGAGTGATGCAGCGTGGAGTTACCAACAATCGGATGAGAGTGGTGCAGCGTGGAGTGACCAACAATCTGATAAGAGTGATGCAGCGTGGAGTGACCAACAATCTGAAGAGGTGATGCAGCGTGGAGTGACCAACAATCTGAAGAGAGTGATGCAGCATTCAGTGACCAACAATCTGAAGAGAGTGATGCAGCGTGGAGTGACCAGCAATATGAAGAGAGTGATGCAGCGTGGAGTGACCAACAATCTGAAGAGAGTGATGCAGCGTGGAGTGACCAACAGTGTGAAGAGAGTGATGCAGCGTGGAGTGACCAACAATCTGAAGAGAGTGATGCAGCGTGGAGCGACCAACAACCTGATGAGAGTGATGCAGCGTGGAGCGACCAACAACCTGATAAGAGTGGGTGACAGCGTGGAGGGGAGACCAACAACCTGATGAGAGTGAGGCAGCGTGGAGCGACCAACAACATGATGAGAGTGGTGCAGCGTGGAGCGACCAACAACCTGATGAGAGTGGTGCAGCGTGGAGCGACCAACAACCTGATGAGAATGGTGCAGCGTGGAGCGACCAACAACCTGATAAGAGTGGTGCAGCGTGGAGCGACCAACAACCTGATGAGAGTGATGAAGCGTGCAGCGTGGAGCGACCAACAACCTGATGAGAGTGGTGCAGCGTGGAGCGACCAACAACCTGATGAGAGTGGTGCAGCGTGGAGCGACCAACAACCTGATGAGAGTGATGCAGCGTGGAGCGACCAACAACCTGATGAGAGTGGTGCAGCGTGGAGCGACCAACAACCTGATGAGAGTGGTGCAGCGTGGAGCGACCAACAACCTGATGAGAGTTATGCAGCATGGAGTTACCAACAATCTGATGAGAGTGGTGCAGCGTGGAGTGACCAACAATCTGATAAGAGTGATGCAGCGTGGAGTGACCAACAATCTGAAGAGGTGATGCAGCGTGGAGTGACCAACAATCTGAAGAGAGTGATGCAGCGTTCAGTGACCAACAATCTGAAGAGAGTGATGCAGCGTGGAGTGACCAGCAATATGAAGAAAGTGATGCAGCGTGGAGTGACCAACAATCTGAAGAGAGTGATGCAGCGTGGAGTGACCAACAGTGTGAAGAGAGTGATGCAGCGTGGAGTGACCAACAATCTGAAGAGAGTGATGCAGCGTGGAGCGACCAACAACCTGATGAGAGTGATGCAGCGTGGAGCGACCAACAACCTGATAAGAGTGGTGCAGCGTGGAGCGACCAACAACCTGATGAGAGTGATGCAGCGTGGAGCGACCAACAACCTGAGGAGAGTGGTGCAGCGATGAGCGACCAACAACCTGATGATAGTGGTGCAGCGTGGAGCGACCAACAACCTGATGATAGTGGTGCAGCGTGGAGCGACCAACAACCTGATGAGAATGGTGCAGCGTGGAGCGACCAACCAACAACCTGATAAGAGTGGTGCAGCGTGGAGCGACCAACAACCTGATGAGAGTGATGCAGCGTGGAGCGACCAACAACCCGATGAGAGTGATGCAGCGTGGAGCGACCAACAACCTGATGAGAGTGGTGCAGCGTGGAGCGACCAACAACCTGATGAGAGTGGTGCAGCGTGGAGCGACCAACAACGTGATGAGAGTGGTGCAGCGTGGAGCGACCAACAACCTGATGAGAGTGATGCAGCGTGGAGCGACCAACAACCTGATGAGAGTGATGCAGCGTGGAGCGACCAACAACCTGATGAGAGTGATGCAGCGTGGAGCGACCAACAATCTGATGAGAGTGGTGCAGCTTGGAGCGACCAACAAACTGAAGACAGTGGTGCAGCGTGGAGCGAGTAGCAGTCTGGCCGACTTTCAGATGAATACCAAGATGGACATATAATCAGACTGCTACTGGTACATGTGGAATCAGATCTTTTCCGCGGGCTACTCAAGATGGGGATGAGGCACTTATGAGAAAGTTTTTAGTGCAATGATGTCGGTCTTAACTCAATTCAAGTCCACTTGTGGACGCAGTATGTGCTACTTCATAGAAGGAATTTAAATACACCTAAGTACTTGGTCCGAAGCGTGTCTTTGAATTCTTGATTACTTCTTTGTCACAGATGAGTTTAGGAATTTGTATCGCACTACAGTACTTAGATATATATATTAAAAAAAATCTAGTTAGACACAAACAACTGACTTCCAAAGTGAAAACAAAAATGAATCAATTGCTTATAAATCCATCCTGATCGATAAACATGCAGCGACACGCAGCCATAGCCTACATCAGCCATGCACCAAGCACCGGAAATTAGTTGATCACGTGACTCGCAGCATTGAAATTAAAACTTTGAGAACGCATTAGCGAGACAAAAATAATCTTTCCAGCGAATTAATGTCTCTTTCATAAAGATTCCCCCAAGGGCATTCTCTTTAAAATATGTGACGTCTAATAGTTGGATTTTATGTGTAAAGTGTGCTTCAGTTTTGATGATTGAATAACTGCTTTTTTCTCGTTTTTGTTTCCCGAATGCTCTTTTTTGTCAGAAACTACTGATACAGTATGTAGACAATTAGATTATACAGGTAAAAGAATATCCCATTGGGTGAGAATGAGGCATCTGGGTATACCTAGAGGGTCTGGCCGGCTCACTACACTCAGAGGAAAGGCAAACAGACATATAATAAGATTGTGACCGTTACCATCAGTAATGTAACTCTGCGTCGGCTGCTGAAGATGAGGACGGAGCAGGCATGGGAATGTCCTAGTGTTGTGGTGTCAGTTCTTGACTCACCTCAACTCAGCTCAACTCCAATGGGTGATATTGTCTCTACGAGTTAAGTTGGCTTAATTCAAAAACCGACATCACAGCACTCGGCGCAATACTTTGAGCATCCCGTCCTTATCTTTTCCAGCCAGCGTAGAGTTTCAGTATCAATAACACCAAAAGCAGTCTGATTATTTGTCCGTCCTGCCTTTCCTCCGAACGTCGAGTATTGTATCAGTCAGATCCAGGGTTGCCAAATTGGCATTTTTTATGCCAGATTCTACAAATTTGGCATATTTGAAATTGAACTGGCATAAGATAATGAACTGGCATATTTTGGCATATTTTTGTTTTTCCTAGCTTGTCTTATCAAGATGTGCTTACATTTGCTGCATGGTTTCCCCGTTAGAAAGACGCAGATATGCTAAAAGCAATTTAGATCTACATTAAACATCTTTATTTCAGTTTGACTTTGTTGTGATGTCCTAGTACGGACTAACGGAGATTCGCACCATTTCTTATTGTATTTGTTGTCTCCCAAACGGATCATGACTTTAATAAACCCAGGCCCTCTGTAATGTATGTTAATCTACTAGAATAAATGCGGGATATAAAACCAAAACCCACCACTGATACCGAATGTTTCAGACTGTTCAGAAACTACTTGAGGACAGAAAACAGAGAGGATATAGACCTAGTTCTATCTGTGATAGATTTGAATAATTTTACCAATGGCCACGTCATTTTAAAAAAATGGAAAGCATCTTAAGACATCACAAGTATAATAGTAACTAGAAGAAAACATACCCACGGCTCAAAAGAGCTTCAGACGGATCAGAGGCAGTATATTGTAAACGGTTTCAGTGTACTGTTGCACCAAGAATTAGTAGCATATCAAATCATGAAAAATCCGATGAACACAGGATAAAAACTCTGTCAAAAAGCCAGTCACAGCTTATTACAACAATGACTCCTAGGCAAAGTAATGATAACGTTAAAGGCTGCAGAGTTACAACTTGCTGCATGAACTGCCATGGTCGGGGAAGTAAATTGGAGCACATACAGTTGCATATAGCTAAATGTTTATGCCTAATAAAAAATATGTTATCGCCTGCACTTAAGGCTGACCTTATTGTGATTTTCGGAACAAGAAATATTCCATCAATATAGATGAGTTGCAAAGATGTCATCCCATCTGAGAAAATGCTTAAAGATTTTACATCGGAAAAGGTTCACGCCGTGTCTTCCACTTGTTGCAGTGAGGATGACAGTGAAGAATTCAATCTTTAGCTTTTGATGTGAAACGAGTTCAATGTTACACTTTATCTGGCCTTTTTCTGGCATATTTTGGGTAATGTTTTGGCATGAAGTTTTTTATCTGGCAACCCTGGTCAGATCCCCTCGTCTCTCCTGGCCGCATCACTCTCACCAGACTGTGATGATCCATTTGCTCCTCCGAATTGTTCATGTGGTCCCACAAAGCCGTAACCACGCCTGCCTTATCATGCATCGCTATCTCACCAACCTGTGCAGATCCAATTGTCTCTATATTATTCCCTTCAGGCTACTCTCCCGAAGGTATAACCACCCCAAGGATTATCAGAATCTTAGCATGTGTAGCAAACAAGAATACATGTCTTTAACTCTTTCAGTGCTCGGTTTGTCATGAGATCATAAGAGAAGCGAAGAATGTGACTAAATTAGAGAATCATGTTTAAAATTGCTTTTAAAGAGGCCAAATAGACAATAAAGTCTTCTAACTATTTGCGTTCACAACTGTAAACTCAGCAATTTATGGGTGTTCGTCCACCTCCGGATTCCATCCAGCCTTGTTACATCCGTTTCACGCATCTGGCTTAATTGTATTCATACTGTTAGTTACTAGCCTCTCAAGCGTATGTACTTCGACTTTGAAGGATGCCGCCAGTTAGTCAGTTAGTCGACGCCTATGAAATGCTTTTTGTGGCAGTGGGTCAATTCTTGTTTATCCCACTACTGACCCCCAAAACCCAAACAGGGAAGACATTGACTGACAGAGAAGCCAGATTTGCTTCCTACTTTGTGACCAAAAACAAAAATGTAAAAGAGTGATGCAATGATTGGAATTTTATGAGGAACAGCAGATGACGCAACATGCATCTCTTAGGACTGGAAACTGTAATGGGTAATGTCTTTTAAAATAACTATTTACAGAAGTAACGAATAACTAACACACTGTCTTCAGTGCCTTTAAGGCGCCGTAGGACCAGGAAGAGCCGGTCGTGAGCCTAGGGGTGGGGGAAGGAGGAGGGAGTGCAGGTGGGGCATTTTTTTATTTTTGCGACCGACAGACACAAATCCCTTTTGGGGGTGGGGTGGGGGGGGGAGAAAATTAAACCTGGGTCTCACGCATGACAGCTCAGGGTCTTCACAATCTGGCCAGCAGACAGGACTAATCACAGATAATACTTTTTAAAATTCATCATGTTATCAGTGGGGAGGGAAGGGGGAGTTTAAGGACAACCCCCTTACAAATATAAAATCTCAATTGACACCGAAGTTGCCTACGCCTTGTTTAAGTGTGCGTGTATGTGTGTAAAAGGAAGAAAGAAAGAAAGAGAGAGAGAGAGAGAGAGAGAGAGAGAGAGAGAGAGAGAGAGAGAGAAAGAGAGAGAGAGAGAGACAACGTAATTTTTTAAATAATTGCGTACCCCTTCATCAGAGTTGTACCCGGCCACGCGTTACTGTGGCGTAATTTGACTACATGGAAAATAGAGAACATAGAAATGTGTCTTCCCTTCACGCTAGCGATGTACAGAGCAACAGCTAAACCACAGCTAATAAAACTGGTTACAAAAGTGGTTATTTGGTTATCACATGCTAAAGCTGTTTGTATTTTTATAGGAGACGGAAGTAAAGCTACAACTGTACTTGTAAATAACAAAGTAAGTCGTAAAAATAGAAAAGCGGAGGTAGCGTTAGTAAAATATAAACAAATTAGGTAATGAGAACTTGAAAATCACGTGTAAAGCTCTTTAAGTTCTCTTAAATTTAAGTCATTAACCCCCTCCCCTCCCCTCTTCCACCGACTACTGCTCTCTCCCTCTTCGAAGGATTTGAAAATCACTAACTGGCGATATTTTGTTGTTGCTGTAACTGACATTGACATCCCTGTCCATCTGGACTAAAATAAGGAGCAGGAATTGTAAAAGGTAGTGAATAGGGCTAGTGAAATATTTACCACATCATCCTCCAAGTACCAGTACAACTACTAAAATAATGTCACTGCTATCTGTGTTACCATCGGAGTAGACAGAGAGTCGTGAGCCAGATTTGGTTCCGCATGGCTAGTGCTGTCGCCACAGACTGGTCAGGTTAGGATGTATAATTTCACTTGCCGACAGAAGAACGCCATAACCTTACCGGCGGTCTTCACATGAGAGCACTATGGTGTAACAGCCCAACCACAACTATTACTGCTGCTGCTACTTTAAGTGGGTAAAGCAGTTACTGTGACTTAAAGCTCTCTCAGTTAATAGTTTGCCCCCCCCCCTCCCCCCAAATTCACCGACAACTCTTTCCCACATTGAAGTAGTTGGGAGGGAAAAAAAACAACACTTGAAAAGCAAATGAACACAGGAAAAAAACACCATAATTAGGAAATGAACGCCATTGTAAACAGCACAGCTTAAAATTCCAACACAGATGAAATAACTAAATCTAAATAAAAATAAATGAAAATCTATAAAATTTCAGCGTAACCATGCAATCGGAAAGTTTAACAATGCAATCATAAGTATGCGAAATGGTCAAATTTATTATCAAATGGTTTACCCATTTACTGGGTTTTTTTTTTTTTTTTTTTTTTTTTTTTTTTTTTTTTTAATATTAAGGCAACATGGCTAGTGCTGTCATCACGACAGAGCAGATGAGGATACTATTTTAGTCCGGGGTAAAAAAAAAAATTAACTACTGCGGATTCGAACCCAGGTCTACCGCACTTGAACACAGTGTTCTAACCATTCGACCAAGCAGTCACTTAATCGGAAAACGAAAAGAGAACACAACTATTAGACATATGTGCCCCTACCACTGTGTCGCGATTAAAACACAATTCAAAACCGCAGGCAATTGTTTTCTCGTAGACAGATACTCCAGATATATTAATGAAATAGAAATCGCACGTGTCTAACACAGTTAATGAAGTTAATGTCGCAGTCACTGTACCGACGATTCGAACCCTGGTCTCCTGCACTGGAGGCCAGTGTTCTAATTGCTCGGCCAACGAACCACTTCTTCTAAGCAACGAAAAGTGAGCAAACCTATTTTAGATGTCTGTCCCGACTACTGTGTCCCGATTCTAACACAACTCACAACCGCAGGCAATTGTTTTCTCATATATAGGTATCCCTGGTATAAACTTCAAGTAGTATTAAAACGGCACAACAATAGAAATTGAACGTGTCTAACACGGTTAATGTAGCAATCATTGTCTGCTCAGATATAGAAATAGTCTTCGATGCCCCCTCCCCCACCCCCTTTTTTCCCCTCAAATTCACTGACCATTCTCTAACTCATCAAAGGTTGATTGAAAAGAAAGAAAATAGAAACCGTGTCTTATATGGTTAATGGCTCACGCATTACCTGCGCAGATATGGAAATAGTCTGGTTTGCTGTACCACTCTGGCGAATTTTGTTAGTCGTGCGTTCCGACTACCGCGCATGCACAAATTATGAACGTTGCTTTAATTAAAAGGCACGAAAATATAAATATTTTTAAAACACATGTCGCCACATATTTCAAAACATGACAGGTAGAATTCCGTTACAAAAACAAACATATCCTGAAAATTGCAGCTAAGTCGGTTTAGTAGTTTCCGAGTCTATAGGTAGTAAACAAACACACAAACACTGATATATATATATATATATATATATATATATATATATATATATATATATATATATATATATATATATATATATATATATATAAAGGTATCTTTTTGGAAGAGCACCCAGATTTTAACAGACCAATCGGCAATAGGCGCGTAATGAGGTCAGCATTACGCCGGCCGTCTTTACTTTCCCAGAACATACATCCTGGTACCCATTTTAGGCTGATCGACCTGCGAAGTCCCATACAGGATATTTTTATCCAGGCTGCCAGCAGTGGGTTTCGATCGCGGTACGTTGGGATTACGAGTCTGACTCGCAACGCCTAAACTACGGACGCCGCTATATATATATATATATATATATATATATATATATATATATATATATATATATATATATATACATATGTGTGTGTGTGTGTGTGTGTGATAGTAATTTTACCTTCTTCCTTCCTTTTTTTCCCTTTCCCACTTCTAATGCCATAGAGCGTTGCTGAGTGGAGCTAGGGGTACTTTCCTGTCTTTTGCTAGTTGCCTTGCCTGTCCTAACTTCATTTTGCGTTTTTCTGTAGTTTCTCTTTTGCTCCCTCCACCCATCTCTTTCTTGGTCGGCCTCTTTTCTTGTAGCCTGCTGTTCTCACGTAGTAAGCTGGCTGATTCTGTTGCACCCACGACCGGCTCCAACTGATGGGCCATACTGCTGATGTCACCGAGTCGGGCTCACGATGCCTTAACGCAGCGGCTCTAACAAGAAATAAACTATTGTCGACAGGGGCGAGGGGAGACAACCTATATTTTAACTTTTAAGTATCTACATGCCTTCTTTAATAATTTCACAATTTTTAGCCGACTTTTCTTGATTATTGCAGCGGCAGCCCTGGCATACGCTCACGGCACCCCATGGTGTCTCTGTACCCAGTTTGAGAACCGCTGCTTCAACGCATCGTTAGACCGACCCGGTGACGTCAGCAGCACGGCCCGTTTGCTGGTCCTGGCCTGCCATTGTTCTTAGTTCGTTACTGATGACTCGGTCTCTGTTTGCTTCTCCAGCAACAATTCATGCACCTCTATTATCACATGTTGTAATTTCATAGTAAATGCTACTGTACTAACAGCCCATTATGTACATCATTTACTCCTCCTTCAGACGCTCGCTGCGGATCGGAAAGTGGTGGGTCCGCTCCCTGGCGGAGCCGGACTTTTTTCAAAAATGACCTTGACTTCCAGGTGGTTCCAGCTTTGAGTGGGTACAGGGTGCAGTCCCAGGAAGTAAAGGCGGCTGGTGTGATGCTGACCACATCACCCACCTTGTGCCGATTGGTCTACAAAATGAAGGTCTAGCCCTATATGCCATATACGCCTAGAGGTGTAGAAAAGGGTCATTTACTTAACTTACATTACTTACTTACTCCTTCTTCAGCATCATGTGCTGATGAGGCTCATTGTGGCAGATTTCACCCGCCTCTGTGATTTGTCTTCGTTTTACACTTGACGACACCAAGAGTTTTTGCCCCTGCCTGTATTATCAACCATCTGTGTAGTCTACCTTGTGTTCTATGCCAAAAAAAAACTCTTTAGTCTACCTTGTTATCTATGCCAAGACAGCTTTATTGTCTACTTTGAGTTCGATGCCAATACATCTATATAGTCTACCGTGTGTTCTGTGCCAATACAACTCTTAGTCAACATTGTTTTCTATGTCAGTACAACTCTTTAGTCTATCTTGTGTTCTATACCAATATAACTCTTTAGTCTACCTTGTGTTCTATGCCATTACAAATGTTGTGTCTACCTTGTGTTCTATGCCAGTACAACTCTTCGATCTACTGTGTGTTCTATGCCAGTTAGTTAGTTAGTCTTTCCTCTTGTGTCGAGTGCGGCACATAGGGCAGAGGTCGTGACTCTCCATGCACGGCGGTCCGTTGCAATCCGTTGTAGGTCTTGGATGTTTGAGTGGCCCATGAGCGAGCCTTCCCTGATGATAGTTCTACGTAGGGTTTCCCTTGGTCTTCCACGAGATCTTTTCCCCTGTGGTGTCCAAATGAGGGCTTGGTAAGGAAGTCTTGATTTATCCATTCTAAGGACGTGGCCGACATAGTTCCAGCGGCGTTTTCGTATAAAATTAGACACATACTCTTGCCTGGATTCTTGCCTTATTTGTGTATTGGTTCGGAAATCTGACCATTTGAAATTTAGTATTCTTCTAAGGCATTTATTTTCAAAACTGTCTAATTTTGTGTCTAGAGTTTTCGTTGATTTCCAACTCTCGCATCCATAGGTTAGTACTGGAATCACACAAGAATTGAAGATCTTGAGTTTTGTGTGTTTGCTAAGTGTCTTTGATTTCCAGATGTTAGACAGTTTATTGAAGGCACTAGATGCCAGTGCTATTCTAAATGATATTTCTGGTGCGGTATCTCCTGTAGATGACATCTTGCTCCCTAGATAAGTGAAACTGTTGACTTTTTCAAGGCTGTTGTTGTTCAGCGTGATATCAACTGAACTGTTGGTAAGGTCTAGAATTTTTGTTTTTGCGGTGTTAATTTGGAGTCCAATTTGTTCTGAGAAATTCTGGAGTCGATTGATTTTTTCTTGGGCGTCTGTGTGTTCTGAACTCAGGAGTGCTATGTCGTCAGCGAAGTCTAGGTCTTCCAGAATTTTGTCAACCCATGTAATGCCTAAATTTGCGTTATTTATGCACTTGCGCATGACCCAGTCGATTGCTATACCAAAAAGCATCGGTGATAGGACACAGCCTTGCTTCACTCCTGTTTCCACCGGGAACCAGTCAGAATTGCCGGAATCAGTTCTTACACAGCATCGTGTTTCATTATAAAAAGATTTTATGATGTTGATATATTTGATGGGGAAACCATAGATGTTAAGCAATTTCCAGAGTGTTGGACGATGGATACTGTCGAAGGCTTTTTGAAAGTCGACAAAGTTGATCAATAATTTCGACTGGAATTCTGTAGAATCTTCAACAATTATTCTAAGAGTAAAGATGTGGTCTATGCATGACCGCTTGGATTTAAAACCGGCTTGTTCTTCCCTTAATCTTTCATCTATTGATTTTTTCAATCTTTCTAGTAGCATACTACAAAATAGTTTCCCTGGTATCGAAAGCAGGGTGATGCCTCTCCAGTTGTTACAATCGGATAAATCACCTATGCCAGTACAACTCTTTAATCTACCTTGTGTTCTGTGCCAATACGACTTTTTAGTCTACCTTGTGTTCTGTGCCAATACAACTCTTTAGTCTGTCTTGTGTTCTACGCCAATACAACTTTTTGTCTACCTTGTGTTCTGTGCCTATACGACTCTTTAGTCTACCCTGTGTTCTGTGCCAATACAACTCTTTAGTCTGTCTTGTGTTCTATGCCAATACAACTTTTTGTCTACCGTCTGTTCTATACCAACACAACTCTTTTCTCTACCTTGTATTCTGTGCCAATACAACTCTTAGTTAACCTTGTTTTCTATGTCAGTACAACTCTTTTGTCTGCTTCGTGTTCTATGCCAATATAACTCTTTTATTTACCTTGTTCTTGTCTCCCTGTTATTGGCCATTGCCGATCTATGCCCAGCTATTGAAGTCTGTAAGCCCTGTACAAATCAAAGTCTAGCTGTAAATCACAAAACAACGTGCTTACCAGCATTTTAAGAACAAGCAAAGAAAACGAAAGAATGAGTGAAAGAAAAAAGCAAGAAAGAAAGAAAGAC
>CAJHNH020001489.1:0-117500 GCA_905116865.2 Candidula unifasciata | reverse complement strand
TCGTTAGCCTCGAGTAGGGGGAGATAATACTGAGGGCTGTGATTTCTGAGCTTCGTTCAATCTCCTTAATGCTTCTGGGCCTCATTGGTGTGGCTGTTTTGGGCCCAGATGTGCCCTCTATGGACTGGTATAAGTGAAAATGTGGTTGTCTTGATAGTGGACGTGCGATATTGAAGCTTTAACTGTGATCATCGACTGACCTTTTCACGCTTCTGCAGTAAAAGATTGTGATGTGTTTGTGGCTTAGCCATCGCGAATCAGCTTCGTGATTCTGTGGTGCCTGGTTCGATCCCAGCTATTCTCATTTGACAGCTGACCGCCTCGTGGTATTAGTATTCAGAGTAGACTGCAATGGCAAACTCATCATCATCATGTAGCAGGTCCTTTGCAGAAAGTCGCTCTCATCACAGTCTACCTGTAAGAAACTCGGTCTCTTGCCAGTTCTTACGCCTCATGAACTTTCACACTCAAGGAGTCACTTAAATCCTGTGCCCATCTTCGTGTCGGTCGGCCTCTACCCCTCCTTCCTGGTACTATGCCTTCAGCTATAATTTTTTCCAATCCGTCGTGGCCGTTGATATGACAAAAATATTTCAGCTTTCGAGAAAGGATGCTGTTTATAAGCCAATCTTCCTTGATGTTCAGATCTTTTAAGATGTCAATATTTCTCATCTTCTTTGTCCAAGATATTCTGAGAATCCTTCTATAGCATTTCAGCTCAAAAGCCCCTATTCACTTTTTGGCTTCCATGATGAGTTTCTTGGGATAGTAGTGTGGTAGTTTCCCGTTGCTTTCCACATCCACATGGCTTTAGACCATGTCCTCAGCCTTCAGCAACCTTTTCGATTGCTAGGGCAAGTGAGTGGCCTGCTCTGTGATGCTCCTGCTAACAGCAGAGGGCACCCCAGAGGTGTCCACTTATCCCGGCGGATACTCGGTCCCCATGGCTGCGTTGGCCACACCGCAGTGTGTTTACCGTCCTCTGCCGCGTGGAGGTGCAGTTGAGGTTTTCCCTTCACTGAGTCTTGAGACCAGAATGGCATTTCCCAAAACTCTCCAGTACTTTCAGAGGACAATGACAAACTACTGAACGTAAAATTGACAAGTGAAAAAATTAAAAGTAAACCCTTGCTGTGGTTGGTCCTGCAACGTCCGGTAAAGGATATGATATTACCTTTTGATGTGAGACAAGACGCTGGGATGACAGAATGGCTACGAAAAGAGAGATTCAAATTTGATTCCTAGGATTGTCAACATACTGTGCCCCTGCTATTTTTTAGTGTTATCTGAGGGGAAAAGGTTTTCTTCGATTCCTAGTTTTTTTTTAATTTTTTTTTAAAGAAACTATTTTTCTACCCTGTAAGAGAGTTAGTTATCTTAGGAGCTGAGGTGACAGAGTGCCTGTGAAGAGAGCGATTCAAGTTAGATTTCCAGGCTAATGAAGAAACTGCTTTTGTCATTTTTGAGTGTTATCGTAGGGGAAGGGGCTTTCTTCAATTCCCAGGTTTGTTAAGAAACATTTTTTTGTGCCCTTTAAGAAAGTTATTATAGAAGGAGGGGTTTGGGAAAGGGAAGAGGGTGAAGTGGCGAAGAGGTCAAAATGTCGACACTTAATTTTGATTCACCATAAACAAAGACAATCTCGGAGTTTCCGGGAAAGTCCAATATTCTCATTGGTTTTAGGGATCGAAATGCACACTGAAACTGTAATTTTGTGGGACATTTGAAAGAGAACGCCTGCACGTCCTGGTACGAAAATGAAACTGATCCTTGTCGGCCCCGACCACCTCAGAGACACCGACTGTCCCTAACCCTAACCCATAACACCCCTAAAATATTAGACGTTCGCAGAAAAGCCCAGAGTTCCTCTGTTTGGGGTGAGGTAAAATTGAAACGCCAAGCTTTTTACCTCGCACTCTGACACTCGTGGGTTCCTTTCATTATCGCGTCGTTTAGTTCATGAGTGCAGTTCTACAGAGATCCCTTAGGATCGACGCTAGAGCTACGCAGTCCGTTCTTCATGCGACTTCCTCGATAGGTGGATGGTTATTCAGAGGGGAGAGAGAGAGGGAGAGTGAGGGAGACAGAGAGAGAGAGAGAGAGAGAGAGGGGGGGACCCATGCACGATATCCTGGTACAATAAAGTCGATCACATTGACTTTAATTTTGTTTCGTTTTGTTTTTAGAGATTGTATTATGGAAATATTTTTTTTTTTTCGAAAGGTAACTTTTGGTATTTGATGTTGTTCTTTTTTGCGTTTTGTGTGTATATGTATTATTTATATTGTTTTATTTATTTATTCATTTGATAATAAGGCGAATATTTCCAAGTAGTTATGTAAGCGACGTATGGGGCGGAAACATGGAGAAACAACTAAGGCAATTACTAATAAATTACAGACATTCATTAACTGGTGCATGCGCAGAATAGAGGGTAATTAAATGGTATGATAGAATAACTAATGTACAGCTTTGGGAGAGAACTAAACAGGCTCCAGTGGACCAAGAGGTGAGGAAAAGACGCTGGCCTTGCATAGGACACACACTGAGAAAACAAGAGAACAGCATAACTATAATATCTTTGCGTTGGAACCAACAGGGGCATAGTAATAAAGAAAGGCCAAAAACCACATGGAGAAAAGAGCTGGAGAATGAAGTTAGAAAGATGGGGAGAGCTCCATGCAATGGCAAAGGATAGAACGATTTGGCGTGAGCTGGTTGAGGGCCTATGCTCCATTGGGGGATAGAAAGGCAGAAGAAGAAGAATAATGTAAGCGAATGCTGTAGTAGCTCAGTGTTTAGAACAGAGGTTCTCGGCCTATGGCTCACGACCAATTTTTGGGTCGAACGACCCTTTCACAGGGATCGACAAACACCATCACAAAACACACATTCTTAAAGTTATAAAAAAAGCGACGAAAATAATTGTATGTTTGGGAGTCGCAGAAGTTGAAGAAGATACATCTTTCAGTTTATTTATCTAAGTAGTATTTCTGACAGTCAAGGAGCTACAGAGACATATATTTCTTTCTTTAATTCTTGTTTTCTTTCCTTCTTACTTCTCTCTTTCGTCTTTTATCTCAAATACGCAGCAAAAATAATCCCAGGAAGTAGAGGCGGCCGTCGTAATGCTGACCACATCACATATCCTGTGCTGATTGGTCTATAAAAATATAGGTCTAGCCCTATATGCCCCATACGCCTAAAGGCGTGGAAAAGGGTCCTTACTCTCATTTTACTTTTTTACTCAGCAAAAATAAAAACAACATGTTCACGGTCTTTGAATTTTTTTTTAGAAAATGTCAGTAAACAACAGTTCATACCTCCATTCTATGACTCTCACTATTTTCTATGTTATCTTTGACATTCCTTACTGAATACTATTCATTTATCTCTTTTATCGCACTCTTTTCTTGCTCCCGTTTAAGATAATTCTCTCGCCTTGTCTCGTCCATTTCAGTAATATCGGCGCTTGTCAAGTGCTGCATCGACGTGCCAAGTCAGACATAGCCGGTAATGGCGATTCTATTTCTGACAATAAGATGAAGGATCTATAGCCTTGGGTCTAGTACCCAGATTAAATGACCGTATAACTGGCTCTGAGTCCAGAAAGGAACATGGAATGATGTTACATACAGACGTGGATGTCTGTGACTCGAGGCATTAGAAAATATGTTAGTTTCATTATTATTCTCTTTTATCGGGTGAAAACTCCGGAGCAAAATTTTAGCTGTTTGTCCATCTCTGGACTTGAGTTTTGTTCCAGTCCCTGAGTGATGTGTGCACATCTGTTTTACAGATCAAAATTACTAGAATACAGACTGTTGGTTCCTTGCCTCTCAGGCAGATGCGCTCCGACTTGAAAAGAACTTTCTAAGTTGTCAACTCCAACGACATGCTTGTCGGGGAGGCAGTGGGTCTACTATTGGGGACTCCTCTGAAAAACTGTTCCAAATTATCGAGGTTCAAAACATATCCCAACAGGCCCGGCAAATATTGCTGGCATCATCAGCTCCAACACAGATTAGCAATAATGTTTCTACGGATTGATGACGTGGCAGTTGTAGATGTTCTTTGCCTTGGGGTTAGGTGCAGGGTTAGGGTTAGGGTTAGGGCTGGTTATTGTTTTCCACACAATAGAACCCTCGAACATACACGGGGAGATTCAAAAAAGAATTTGGAAGTTAGTCTCTACAGAGTGTTGCATGTGCATCAGTTTTACAGATCTCATTCTCTTGAATACAGACTGTTGTTTCCTTGCCTCTCCAGCAGATGCACTCCGTCTTCAAAGGAAGCTCCCCAATTAGTCGACTCTTACGACATGCTTTTGGGGAGGCAGTGGGTCTATTCTTGTTTTCCCCACAATGGGGCCCCGGAACCCACACGGGGGATGAACGCTTCTAATTACGAACAAATCAGTCAGCGAACACAATTTCTGATCCAATTTTGACTCGATTCGCGGTATAATGCTTCGGCGCCTGAACGCACAAATATAGCATTTCAGCTCGCGAACAGCAGCAACAGTTTGCTTCCAGGTCAACTAGGAGGACGTGGTAAAGGTGGTGGAGGACCACAGACAAGAACTCGACACGGAAGAACATGTTGCAACCCAGACAATAGCAAATTATACAGGAGGAGCACCCAGGAGAGGAGGCGGAAGAAGCAGAGGTACACGTCTGAAGAGCTGAGATCAAAGACATTTATTCCAATGGAAAAAAAAAATTGCAGGTATTCATTGACAAGCTTCACCCCAACAAAACTGGGACAGGTAGAGCAATGGACATTGTACAGGACAATGCGATGCCCCACATTCGGAACAATATTCAACACAGAAAACAAAAAAATTCACATGTCTCTGGATCGTTATCTGGCGACTGTTCAAGCCACTTAGCCAGCAGTTTGAGCTAATTTCAAGGAAAGAAAAAGAATACCTACACAATAGCTAGATGTTATGAAATGCGACTCTCTGTGAGAAAAGATCTGGAAATAGGAACAAGATGCCATTGAGTCAGTTCACTTATAAACCAGTTGATGCAACCACTAAGACATTCAAACATAAATATGAGCGCCAAGACACAGATTATAAACATCATATTTTTACAAACTCTGTGCCAACAGTGCCACACTTGGAAATTATCAAAGGCTTCTTCTTCTTCACTTCCTCTTTTACCGCTGTGGGTGTCGAGGGAGATATACGGTTCCGTTTCTAGCTCTTCTGGCTGCCTCGACCATAGGCACATCGTGCTGTTGTAGAGTTTCTCTGATGTTATCCTTCCATCTTGTTCTTGGTCTACCCCATGCTCTACGTCCTTCTTCTCTTTCCATGTATGCTTTGTATGGTATGGTGTCACAAGGCATTCTCTCTAAGTGGGCAAACCATTTCACTTGCTGTCTTTGTATGTAATCCGGAATTGGTTCTGTGCCTACATGTTCTCTTATGAACTCATTCCTGATCTTATCTCTTATGGTCACTCCTACAGCCCTTCTCAGACGTCTCATTTCCGTGGTTATATCAAAGGCTAACCTACGTAAAATTAACACCTGTGAAATGAAATGCCAGAGAAAAGCTGCCAGCCTAATCATCTGAGACAGTTACAAATAATATTATCAGACAGACAGTGGTAACAAAACCAGGCTACAAATTAACAAGAAAACAAAAGATCATATGATTTGGTCATTTATAAAGAATTCATCCAGAACTACCAACGCAGGCGCATGAAATATATCTGAAGTGAAAAACAAGAGGCCCTCCTAGAAGATGGACCGATGACATTAAAGAGCTTCTACACGACATTACAATGTATGCGGTCTACTTGAACAGTCGCAAACTGTTTCCAGAACGCTTAAGGCAAGAGTTTGACGTGATGTTGTTTATTTTCCATTTTTTACAGATCTGGCCTTAGGCTTTGTTTTTTTTCTGTATGCACACTGTTGAAATCAAATTAGTAGTAATAGTAGTAACAGTAGAAGTTGCAGCAGCAGCTGCAGCAGTAGTGGTAATAGGTAAAGCAGCAGTAGTAGTCGTAGAAGTTGCAGTAGTAGTGGTAATAGTAGTGGTACTGTAATAGTGGTAATATTAGTAGTAAATGTAGACATTTAAATGTTAATATTTTAGCAGCAGTAGTAGTAGCATCGATAGCAGTAGTAGTAGCATCAGCAGCAGCAGTAGTAGCATCATCAGCATTAGTAGTAGCATCAGCAGTAGCAGTAAATTTAGTGGTATTTTATCAGCAGCTGTAGTGTCTGTAGCTTAGGCGTTGCGAACGTGCTTCATAATGCCTGGGTGCCAGGTGTGATCCCTGCTGCAGACGCTTTGTCTTGCGATGGTTTCGACCGTGGTACCGAGAGCCGACCGTGCAGTTAGCTATAGCAAACTACTGGACGTAAATTTGCCTAGAAAAACCACAACAGCCAGATAGTGCTGGGGTTGGTTTTGCAACGTCCTGTAAAGGATACGCAACTACTTTAAAATGTGTAGTAGTAGTAGTCGTTTTTGTGGTAATAACAAACGCAGATGTAGAGTGGATGTATAAGCAAAGTAGCGGCAGCAGTAGTTGTGCTAGTTCTAGTTGTTGTTGTTGCTGTTGTAGCTGTGGTTGTCGTGGTACCATACAACCATTAAGCAAGTCATTCCACACAGCAGTCTCTGTAAGGGGAATGGTCAAACTATTTGCCCCGCGCTCTGAAAGTCATGAGTTCGTTATACAAATAAGTTAGGTTCAATAGTACAGTTTTTCCGTTGGTCCTTGTTGGAACTTTATTCGACACTCTTGGCATGGGGAAAACCCGTGACCTACTCTAAAGTAGGTCATGGCTAACCATTCTTCCGAGAGAGAGAGAGAGAGAGAGAGAGAGAGAGAGAGAGAGAGAGAGAGAGTCAAATGAGATAAAACAATGCCCGAAGTCGATCTTCTAGACTTAAAATTTATGATATTTAAGACTACTTTCGTATAATGCCAACTTCGACTTTTATGATTTATCGACCATTAACGTCAGCATTTTCAAATACCCTCTTCCTCCTCAATCAAAAGCCTTACATCCACTCTAACTTATTCTTCTTAACTCAGACACTAATACCCTACTGCCCATCCTCCGATCGTGACTGTTTCACCTCTCTCCCTGTTCCAGATTTTAATTATCAGGCGAAACTGGAAACTCCTATAGTTTTCCCCTCTCCTGGATATCGACCAGGACGCCACACGACAAGTTTCCTGTGGCTAGTTGCTGTGTCAACGTGAAGATTGTCTGGTTTCTGAGCCGAGTTTATTTTGTGGTTTGTTTTTAAACTAAGTGCCATTACAGGAAACTGAGGTATTCATTTTCGTGTATTGACGGCCAAATTCCTGGAACTAGAAATGCCTGTTTGTTATTCCTATAGCATTAGTAATATAGTAACATAGGAATTGCTCTGAGTTCATCATTTCCGATATTTACGTGATCATCGTTCTATTTATGATTTGAATCAAAGGAAGGAGAAAGTAAAGGATCAGCAGGTAAATATGTTAGGTTTATTAAAAATTAGAAATATATTGTTTCGTTTATCGCAGTGGGTGTGTTCGTCGTTAATTTCTGGGACTTGTGTGTCACGGATGCTGTACCGTAAGGGTTGAAGCACATTGAACGCCCTCTCCCCTTTCTCTTTCCAAACCCGCACCCCAACCACATACTGAAGTTCTCCTTTTATGTGTTATTTATACATACTCCTATTATCAGATTATACTCACAGAATACAGTATTCATACATTAAGGCGCTTTTTTTAAAGCGCTATTGTTATAGACGCTTTGTGGTGAGTACCTGCACATTTTAAGACACTTTATGACCAGTGCTAGTAGCTGTTTTCTCAGTGTATATTATACTTTTCTGCAAAAAAAAAAAAGTTATAAATATTTTCTGTTTAGCAGATTATTATTATTATTATTATTATTATTATTATATTATTATTATTATTATTATTATTATTATTATTTACTTAAACAATGTCTTAGGCCCCTTGAGTTCCGCTTGCCCCGGAAAATTTGTTAGGAAGATGGTTTCGCCCAGTGTTGTCTTTGCGTGAGTCTCCCTGTTCGATACATATTGTCACTTCTATTGTTTTTGTACCATAACCGCACTTATCTACAGTGAATTAAAATTAAAGGGCCCTTTCCAACACTTTCAGACGTATTGGGCATATAGGGTTAGAACTATATTTGATAGACCATTCAACTCTTCGTTGGTGATGTGGTGAACATCAGGCTGGTCCCCTTTACTTCCCATAATTTTACCTGGTACCCATTTAAAGCTGGGTCGACCTGGCACCCAAGGTGGCTTTTAAAAAAAAGTCAGACTCTGTCAGGATTTGAACCAACGACTGTCGGATCCGCAACCGAGCGTCTAGCTAAGCTACTCTAGTATGTGTAGGCTGATTTTTTTTTTTATAACTACGAGTTTGATCCATCAGTTGTTTTTGGTTTATTTCTGAACGTAGTTTTGTCTAACCACGTGCAGCTAAGTCGAGTACAGTATGTCGGAATTATGAAATTAGGTTCAGAATCCTCAAACACCACTTTGACTGCCTATACTACATTTTATAAAGATGCAATGTATTGTTTTTGTTATTTCCTGCAAATCATACACCCACCATTGTGATTGGTGTTCTGCGGTGCAAACAAGAAAACACGATTGTGACTGCTGTTCTGGGGCGTGTTCATGATGACATCATTGTGGCTGGTGTTCTGGGGCGTGGTCATGAAGACATCATTGTGACTGGTGTTCTGGGCCGTGGTCACGAAGACATCATTGTGACTGCTATTCTGGGCCGTGGTCACGAAGACATCATTGTGGCTGCTGTTCTGGGGCGTGGTCACGAAGACATCATTGTGGCTGCTGTTCTGGGGCGTGGTCATGATGACATCATTGTGACTGGTGTTCTGAGGCCTGGTTACGAAGACATCTTTGTGGCTGGTGTTCTGCGGCGTGGTCACGAGGACATAAGTGTGACTGGTGTTCTGGGGCGTGGTCATGATGACATCATTGTGACTGGTGTTCTGAGGCCTGGTTACGAAGACATCTTTGGCTGGTGTTCTGCGGCGTGGTCACGAGGACATAAGTGTGACTGGTGTTCTGGGGCGTGGTCATGATGACATCATTGTGACTGGTGTTCTGAGGCCTGGTTACGAAGACATCTTTGTGGCTGGTGTTCTGCGGCGTGGTCACGAGGACATAAGTGTGACTGGTGTTCTGCGGCGTGGTCACGAGGACATCAGTGTGACTGGTGTTCTGGGGCGTGGTCACGAAGACATCATTGTGACTGGTGTTCTGGGGGCGTGGCCACGAGGACATCAGTGTGACTGGTGTTCTGGGGCGTGGTCACGAGGACATCAGTGTGACTGGTGTTCTGGGGCCTGGTCACGAGGACATCATTGTGGCTGGTGTTCTGCGGCGTGGTCACGAGGACATCAGTGTGACTGGTGGTGTTCTGGGGCGTGGTCACGAGGACATCAGTGTGACTGGTGTTCTGGGGCGTGGTCACGAGGACATCATTGTGGCTTGTGTTCTGCGGCGTGGTCACGAGGACATCAGTGTGACTGGTGTTCTGGGGCGTGGTCACGAAGACATCATTGTGACTGGTGTTCTGGGGCGTGGTCATGAAGACATCATTGTGACTGGTGTTCTGGGGCGTGGTCACGAGGACATCATTGTGGCTGGTGTTCTGCGGCGTGGTCACGAGGACATCAGTGTGACTGGTGTTCTGGGGCGTGGTCACGAAGACATCATTGTGACTGGTGTTCTGGGGCGTGGTCATGAAGACATCATTGTGACTGGTGTTTTGGGGCCTGGTTACGAAGACATCTTTGTAGCTGGTGTTCTGCGGCGTGGTCATGAAGACATAATTGTGACTGGTGTTCTGGGGCGTGGTCACGAAGACATCATTGTGACTGGTGTTCTGGGGCGTGGTCATGAAGACATCATTGTGACTGGTGTTCTGGGGCGTGGTCATAAAGACATCATTGTGACTGGTGTTCTGGGGCCTGGTTACGAAGACATCTTTGTGGCTGGTGTTCTGCGGCGTGGTCATGAAGACATCATTGTGACTGGTGTTCTGGGGCGTGGTCATGAAGACATCATTGTGACTGGTGTTCTGGGGCCTGGTTACGAAGACATCTTTTTGGCTGGTGTTCTGCGGCGTGGTCATGAAGACATCATTGTGACTAGTGTTCTGGGGCGTGGCCATGAAGACATCATTGTGACTGGTGTTCTGGGGCGTGGTCATGAAGACATAATTGTGACTGGTGTTCTGGGGCGTGGTCATGAAGACATCATTGTGACTGGTGTTCTGGGGCGTGGTCATAAGGACATCATTGTGATTGGTGTTCTAGGGCGTGGTCACGAGGACATCATTGTGGCTGGTGTTCTGCGGCGTGGTCACGAAGACATCATTGTGACTGGTGTTCTGGGCGTGGTCACGAAGACATCATTGTGACTGGTGTTCTGGGGCGTGGTCATGAAGACATCATTGTGACTGGTGTTCTGGGGCGTGGTCACGAGGACATCATTGTGGCTGGTGTTCTGCGGCGTGGTCACGAGGACATCAGTGTGACTGGTGTTCTGGGGCGTGGTCACGAAGACATCATTGTGACTGGTGTTCTGGGGCGTGGTCTGAAGACATCATTGTGACTGGTGTTCTGGGGCGTGGTCATAAAGACATCATTGTGACTGGTGTTTCTGGGGCCTGGTTACGAAGACATCTTTGTGGCTGGTGTTTCTGGCGGCGTGGTCATGAAGACATCATTGTGACTGGTGTTCTGGGGCGTGGTCATGAAGACATCATTGTGACTGGTGTTCTGGGGCCTGGTTACGAAGACATCTTTTTGGCTGGTGTTCTGCGGCGTGGTCATGAAGACATCATTGTGACTAGTGTTCTGGGGCGTGGCCATGAAGACATCATTGTGACTGGTGTTCTGGGGCGTGGTCATGAAGACATAATTGTGACTGGTGTTCTGGGGCGTGGTCATGAAGACATCATTGTGACTGGTGTTCTGGGGCGGGGTCATAAGGACATCATTGTGATTGGTGTTCTAGGGCGTGGTCACGAGGACATCATTGTGGCTGGTGTTCTGCGGCGTGGTCACGAAGACATCATTGTGACTGGTGTTCTGGGGCGTGGTCACGAAGACATCATTGTGACTGGTGTTCTGGGGCGTGGTCATGAAGACATCATTGTGACTGGTGTTCTGGGGCGTGGTCACGAGGACATCATTGTGGCTGGTGTTCTGCGGCGTGGTCACGAGGACATCAGTGTGACTGGTGTTCTGGGGCGTGGTCACGAAGACATCATTGTGACTGGTGTTCTGGGGCGTGGTCATGAAGACATCATTGTGACTGGTGTTTTGGGGCCCTGGTTACGAAGACATCTTTGTAGCTGGTGTTCTGCGGCGTGGTCATGAAGACATAATTGTGACTGGTGTTCTGGGGCGTGGTCACGAAGACATCATTGTGACTGGTGTTCTGGGGCGTGGTCATGAAGACATCATTGTGACTGGTGTTCTGGGGCGTGGTCATAAAGACATCATTGTGACTGGTGTTCTGGGGCCTGGTTACGAAGACATCTTTGTGGCTGGTGTTCTGCGGCGTGGTCATGAAGACATCATTGTGACTGGTGTTCTGGGGCGTGGTCATGAAGACATCATTGTGACTGGTGTTCTGGGGCCTGGTTACGAAGACATCTTTTTGGCTGGTGTTCTGCGGCCTGGTCATGAAGACATCATTGTGACTAGTGTTCTGGGGCGTGGCCATGAAGACATCATTGTGACTGGTGTTCTGGGGCGTGGTCATGAAGACATAATTGTGAACTGGTGTTCTTGGGCGTGGTGGTCATGAAGTCATCATTGTGACTGGTTGTTCTGGGGCCGTGTCATAAGGACATCATTGTGATTGGTGTTCTAGGGCGTGGTCACGAGGACATCATTGTGGCTGGTGTTCTGCGGCGTGGTCATGAAGACATCATTGTGACTGGTGTTCTGGGGCGTGGTCACGAAGACATCATTGTGACTGGTGTTCTGGGGCGTGGTCACGAAGCCATCATTGTGACTATTGTTCTGGGGCGTTTTCACGAAGACATCATTGTGACTGGTGTTTTGGGGCGTGGTCACGAAGACATCACTGTGATTGGTGTTCTGGGGCGTCGTCACGAAGACATCATTATGATTGGTGTTCTGGGGCGTGGTCACGAAGACATCATTGTGACTGGTGTTTTGGGGCGTGGTCACGAAGACATCATTATGATTGGTGTTCTGGGGCGTGGTCACGAAGACATCATTATGATTAGTGTTCTGGGGCGTGGTCACGAAGACATCATTGTGACTGGTGTTCTGGGGCGTGGTCATGAAGACATCATTGTGACTGGTGTTTTGGGGCCTGGTTACGAAGACATCTTTGTAGCTGGTGTTCTGCGGCGTGGTCATGAAGACATAATTGTGACTGGTGTTCTGGGGCGTGGTCACGAAGACATCATTGTGACTGGTGTTCTGGGGCGTGGTCATGAAGACATCATTGTGACTGGTTCTGTTAAAGACATCATTGTACTGGCGTTATGGGCGTGAGTTATGAAGACATCATTGTGACTGGTGTTCTGGGGCGTGGTCACGAAGACATCATTGTGACTGGTGTTCTGGGGCGTGGTCATGAAGACATCATTGTGACTGGTGTTCTGGGGCGTGGTCATGAAGACATCATTGTGACTAGTGTTCTGGGGCGTGGCCATGAAGACATCATTGTGACTGGTGTTCTGGGGCGTGGTCATGAAGACATAATTGTGACTGGTGTTCTGGGGCGTGGTCATGAAGACATCATTGTGACTGGTGTTCTGGGGCGTGGTCATAAGGACATCATTGTGATTGGTGTTCTAGGGCGTGGTCACGAGGACATCATTGTGGCTGGTGTTCTGCGGCGTGGTCATGAAGACATCATTGTGACTTGTGTTCTGGGGCGTGGTCACGAAGACATCATTGTGACTGGTGTTCTGGGGCGTGGTCACGAAGCCATCATTGTGACTGGTGTTCTGGGGCGTTTTCACGAAGACATCATTGTGACTGGTGTTTTGGGGCGTGGTCACGAAGACATCACTGTGATTGGTGTTCTGGGGCGTCGTCACGAAGACATCATTATGATTGGTGTTCTGGGGCGTGGTCACGAAGACATCATTATGATTGGTGTTCTGGGGCGTGGTCACGAAGACATCATTGTGACTGGTGTTTTAGGGCGTGGTCACGAAGACATCATTATGATTGGTGTTCTGGGGCGTGGTCACGAAGACATCATTATGATTAGTGTTCTGGGGCGTGGTCACGAAGACATCAGTGTGATTGGTGTTCTGGGGCGTGGTCACGAAGACATCATTGTGTCTGGTGTTCTGGGGCGTGGTCACGAAGACATCATTGTGACTGGTGTTCTGGGGCGTGGTCACGAAGACATCAGTGTCACTGGTGTTCTGGGGCGTGGTCACGAAGACATCATTGTGACTGGTGTTCTAGGTCACGGACACGAAGACAACCTTGTGACTGGTGTTTTAGGGTGCTGACTCAAGAACACCATTGTGAATTACGCTGTGGGGCGCTGACTCGAAGAAAACATTGAATTGGTGTGGTGTGGGGGCCTTCACAAATTTCAAAGGACAGGGTTTAGTTGCCCTGAATCTGGTTAAATTGGTTAATAATATTAAATATTATAATTATTAATAGTGACAATAGTGTTTGAAATATAAAATCATTCTTGAAGTGATATGAATAAAAGAAAACTTAAAACATAGCACTTTTTTCTATACCCTGGTTGTGGCTATACACATTTGAAGGTTGACTATCTCATATGACATGGTGTTGGGGTATGGGAGGATCATATTAGAGAATAAGCCCCTGTGTTCTGGAGCTTCTGAAGGTTTTATCTCTTTGTGTTATATATTCATATTTCTTTAGCTCACGGTAAAAAAAAAAAAAAAAAAAAGAAATACATTGTAGAAATAAACTAGCAAATTAAACCCCCCCCCCCCCCCAAAAAAAAAAACGATTCTAAACACGAAGAAATAAGAATAGGCTTTGTAATCGTAAGTAAATAACACGAAATCATTATATTAATCAGCAATATCGAAGACATATCAAGAAACTATTGTATTATGAAACAGGGTACAAGAACAGTGCATTAACAAGTAACTAACTTTAAATCTAACTTGAAAACTAAATTGGACGGTCAGAGTAACTAACAGCGATTGCTTGATGGAAGCTAATGAAAGTAGATATCGATGTACAACAATAAGAAAGAGACAAACACTGCTCTTTGGCCACATAATGAGAAGAGAGACATTGGAGAACATTGTGACAACTGGAGAGATAAGTGGAAAAAGGGGTAGAGGCAGACCAAGAGAGATGATGCTAGATGAGCTGAAACGATGGCATGAAGGGATATCATCCAGAGAGCTGTTCCAGGTAACCAGGGATCGTGATCTGTGGAGACGCATGAGCGCCTACGCCAGTTGGCAAGGCACATAAATATGATAATGATAATATCATTGCTATAACCAGAAAGTTAAGGGGAACACAATTGCAGGGTTCTGCTGCAGTAACTAGCATATAACACACACACAAAAAATACAAAACAACAGCCATAATTAATTAAAATGCAAGAAATCGTTGCAGTAATAAGATAAAACCACAATTTCATTACAATAACGACGCACAAAATAACAAGAACACGTTTTATTAACGAGCAAATAAAGAGAACATGTTTTAATAACGAGCAGACAACAAGAACACGTTTAAAAGCGTCCAGATAACAAGAACACGTTTAAAAGCGTCCAGATAACAAGAACACGTTTAAAAGCGTCCAGATAACAAGAACACGTTTAAAAGCGTCCAGATAACAAGAACACGTTTAAAAGCGTCCAGATAACAAGAACACGTTTAAAAGCGTCCAGATAACAAGAACACGTTTAAAAGCGTCCAGGTAACAAGAACACGTTTAAAAGCGTCCAGATAACAAGAACACGTTTAAAAGCGTCCAGATAACAAGAACACGTTTAAAAGCGTCCAGATAACAAGAACACGTTTAAAAGCGTCTAGATAACAAGAACACGTTGAAAACCGTCCAGATAACAAGAACACGTTTAAAAGCGTCCAGATAACAAGAACACTTTGTAGTAGCTCTTAAATTAAAAAAAAAAAAAAAACAGCTGTCGACTGCTGAGGACATAACAAGAATGTTTTTCAAAACCGAGCCAAAAAATAAAATAAAAAAAAAATGTTTCAATTACACGCATATCAACAACAGTAAGAAATATTTGTAAACCGAGAATGAACAAATATCCAATTATGTGTAAGCCGGTTTCCTAACGTCTTGGTAACATAGTTTATCGGAAAAGCATATAGACCGTTTTCAGACCAGGCGTCAAATCTTGTATGTTCTGTTTATTCGAATCGTTTGTATGCAGCTACGCAGTCTTAATGATATCTGTTACGTTTGGTCTGAACATGCTAAATAAATATGGTTTAGTTTGTTTTGCTTCTTTGTTCGCCCCTTTGATTGGTCCTTTTTTACCTCAGTGTATTTCTTATCACTACTGCATGTTTTATTGATGCTTCTTCTTCTTATTCTTCTTCTTCTTCTTCTTCTTCTTCTTCTTCTTCTTCTTCTTCCAACATTTACATCAGCGAGGTGTGTGTGTGGTGTGTGTGTGTGTGTTGGGGGGGGGGGAGGAGGGGGAAGATGTAACGATCGTTTGTGCGCTTTTTCTAATGGATTGTACAAGTCGGTGTTCATTTCTGTTAGGTTGCTCCTGATGGTGTAGCTCCATTACTGGCGTGGTTTTCCCCTTGCCCTGTGTTCATTATATTTCTTTAGCGCATCTCTCTGTGGCAGTTGGTACCAGGGCATTCTCGTCAAAAGGCCGAACCATTTCAATTGTTGTTCTTCAATGAATTGTATAACTGGTTTCCTTCTAGTCTTCGTCTAGTTTCTTTATTCTTGAATTTATCTTTTCTTGTCACACCGGGAGCTCTCTTAAGACATCTCATCTCTGTTGTTACGATCTTCCGCTCATTAGTTGTAGAAAACGTCCCTGTTTAGCACTGATAACACTATGTCGGCCTAAAAACCATTCTTATGAGATTTGCTTTGGTTGACAGAGGTATCTTTCTATGCGTCTGAAGCGGTGTTAATTGTGCCATAAACTGGTTCGCTTTTGCACATCGTATGTTGATTTCTCTAGCCATTCTTCCAGCTAAAATGAAAAATCACCCTAGATATTTAAATTCACTTGTTTGTTTTATTTCTGTGTTATTTACTTTCACTTATATGGTTTCTTCTTTTCTACCTATTACCATTACCTCTGTCTTATCAATGCTAATCTTTTTATTATATTTCGCACACTTAATATTGACTTTGTGGTTCTGTAAACTCTCTTTTGTTTCAGCTATCAGTTTTTGGTCATCTGCAAATAACAATTCTGAGATAGATGAGAGAAACACTAAAATAATCAACGTGACTACCGAGTGGGATGGCACTTAACTGATAAAAGTGTATTTTGAAATGTGATTGACTTTTGAAGTGAAACCAACTGTGAAATGATGAACGTGAGTTTAGCTGTGTGACTGGCTTATACTTTTTGCCATTCTTCGAAATGCTACCGTTTGGGAAATAGAACTAATGATTATCGCACTAGAATGCAAGAGTGCTAGCAACTGTCGTACTGCTCCGTTTGAACGCTTAAACCATGAAACAACAGCACTATTTTCTTGGAGTCTGGGTTAGCGCAGTCGGTAGGAGACTCGCTTTCAAATCCAGTTGCGACTCGCTGCAGCCCACAACCGGTGTTTGAAACCAGGTTGTTCCCGGGATTCACCCAGCCTCTATAAAATGGGTATCAGAGTTGACACTCTGAGGTAAGTGGACGAACGTCGCTGTAGCTTCGGAGTTGCGTGCTGACAGTGACACAGGCGGACAGTTTTTTATCGGCTGTCTGTACTGGTGGCAGAGCACTTATAACCGGGTGCAATGACGCTGGTTCACATCTCCCGACTTAACCTTTTCACTATTTTCTACACCTTCCTCTCGACTTACGATTAGTGCGACATACAACCATCCGCACTAACGTCCATACAAGAAGATGGATACATTGGTTAAGGTAAGAACTTTCCCGGAACTGATGTTTTGATCGCAGTAGTGTCTAAACATCAGATTCTCATAAGAAGGTTTGAACAATGGATCAACATCTTGGCACACAGGTAGTAACCCATAACTGCTCCGTTATTCTTCTAACTCAACTTTAAGCTTAAAGAAGCTCAGAACAGTGCACAGGCTCTGTAGAACGGGCAGCGCTTCTGAAATAATTTTGAGTCGATTTTTAACTCCAAATTTAGCTATGTCAGCGCCGTTAGGCTTCTCGTTTCGATTTTTAACTGTCAAGGGATTATTTACGTGCGCAACAATGCACACGGGCGTCCGATCTCGCTACCCAGAGACCAAGGGGAATTACTAGAAGTCCATGTCAACGTGAACAAATCCCAGCCCTTACTGGGAATTGAACCCAGAACCTCTAGCATTCGAGGCGGACACCATGCCTCGATACCCCTATTAGAGTCTGTTTGCCTCTACCGTGTAGGACGGACTGTTGGTAAAACCAGTGTTGCCACTTTTCTTTGACAAAACACATCCAAAACGGAGTCAAAAAATAAACTTAGCTTTGATGATGAAGTTGAAGCTTCAGATCCAAAATGACTCTTGTGTGCTTTAGCTGTTCCAATTTCTTTTAACACTCGTTTAGGGAGCTGATAAGTGGAACAGCCTTTTCCTACTCTTATCAGGCCGAATTTTATGGTCAAGATAGCATTAGGAGGTCAAATTTCATCCCGTTTCTTAGGTTAGATTTGATAAATTCACTGTAAATGAAAAACATATAGAAAAATATTTACCATCTAAACGTCAAAAACGCAATCTAAATGCGAAGGAAAACTTCTAATTTCATATATGAAACATCCAAAGTGGCAACACTTGTTATAAAACCCAGTTGAATTAACACAGTATTGAATAATATAAATTTGACTTCAAAAGATCAGGTGCCGTCTTCTCAAGAAGGTTGGCTGCAGTGGATCTTTAACACGCACTGTCTCATGTCTTTGTGGTAGAATCTCTCAGACTGATGTTCGTCCATCTTTTGATTTTGCCGTCCCATTTGTATCGTTGGCCACCTTTGATCTTTCACCCTAGTACAATGTTCGAAACCGTGTTATGTCCCTTTAATGTGGCCAAAGTGTTTAAATTGCCTTTTATTAAATTCATTATTCCATAATTCTCTTTTCATCTGTATAACCCCTGTATTGGACTTATTCCTCCCACCCCCACCCCCATGAACTGTATACCGACATCTCCACAGACAGTTCAGTTTTATAGTTGCTTGTTCATTGTTTAAGTTTCTGCACCATATTACAGTATTTGGTATAAAAGCATTTAGCGATTCTCATTTTTAGCCTGTAGCTATGACTTACTTTCCGTCCATTTTAGGATGAAAATTTTCGTTATTTGAAGCCCTACCCTGGCTCTTGTCAGGGGGCCACAATATAGCCCTGTCCTAAATATCTCCTAATGGCTGAACGCGGTTTCTGGGACCTCTCCACAGTGATCCTCATCCACATGGAGGCACATTGTGTCATTAGGTGTTTATCGCTTGTGTGATGTCCTGGTGGGGTAGAAAGTCAGTTAGTCTGTAGCTTATCTATATAGCTGCCAGTAATTTGCACATCTTACTGAGGACAGTTTTCGCCATTCATATTCCTAATTAGATATCTGGTTTTCTTCTGCCATCGTCTGTTACTATGTGTTCTAATAATTCTCGTTTACTGTGCCCAGCAGCTTGGTCTGAAAATCCATATAGGAAAGACAACGATAATGAGAATAAATCAGACAAATAGTAATGTGGTTTTTCTTAATGGCACCTCACTCCAAGACGTGCAGTCGTACACATATTTGGGTGGTAATGTAGATAAACATGGAGGAACTGATAGAGATATTAAAATAGGAATACAAAAGGCAAGAGGAGCTTTCATAGCACTAGGGAATTTTTTTAGGTCAAAATAAATTAAACGAAATACTAAACTAAAATTTTTTAATTCAAATGTCAAATCAGTACTTTTGTATAGAGCGGAAACATGGAGAACAACTAAGGCAATTACTAATAAATTACAGACATTCATTACCTGATGCCTGCGCAGAATAGAGGGAATAAAATGGTATGATAGAATAACTAATGTACAGCTTTGGGAGAGAACTAAACAGGCTCCAGTGGACCAAGAGGTGAGGAGAAGACGCTGGCGTTGGATAGGACACACACTGAGAAAATAGGAGAACAGCATAACTAGAATATCTTTGCATTGGAACCGACAGGGCATATGAATAAAAAAAGGCACACAAAAAAACATGGAGAAGAGAGCTAGAGAATGAAGTTAGAAAGATGGGGAGGACATGGGGAGAGCTCCATGCAATGGCGAAGGATAGAAAGACTTGACGTGAGTTGGTTGAGGGCCTATGCTCCAAAGGGGGGTAGAAAAGCAGAAGAAGAAGACTGTGTACATATAAGTCGTCCTCATGTGGGATAAATTTGTTTTGTTATTTGAAGCCCCACCCTGGCTTCTGCCAGGGGCCCTGAATATAGCCGAAGTATAGATATGGCTTAGCCATAGATATGGCCTAACGGCTGAAAGCAGTTTCTGGGACCTTTCCACGGGTGATACTCATCCCCATGGTGGCACTTTGTGTCACCGGGTGTTTATCGCTTGTGCGATGTCCTGGTGGGGAACAACTGCCTACCTACCTTCCTCGTTTAGTGTAATCTTTACTTTGTCGCGTTTTTTTTTTTTTCCTCTATTGTTAATTACCATAATTTTGGTATTTCGAATGTTCATGTCTTAACCATAACCCTGCACTCCGCCCGTTGACTTGATCCACTAGTTCTTGAAGCTCCTGCTCGCTTTCGACTTACGACCAGTTCGACATACGACCAGTTGGACTTACGTCGTTCAACTTACCAAAAGTTGAACTTACAACCAATTCGACTTACGACCAGTTTGACTTACCACGAGTTCGACTTCGGCTCTGTTATGTGGAACGGAACTCGATGTTAAGTCGAATAGACCCTGTATTACCCTGTGAATATAAACCTCATTCGATTCGCGAAACTTCCTGGTGCTCTTGCTAAATGTTATCATTTTGTTGTGGTTGTTGTTATTGTTGTTGTTGTTGTTATTGTTGATATTGCTATTGTTGTTGTTACTGCTGTCGCTGTTGTTGTTGTTGCTGTTGTTGTTGTTACGGATGTTGTTGTTACAGATGTTGTTGTTGTTACACGTGATTTTTATGTTGTTGTTGTTGCAGGTGTTGTTGTTGTTGCAAGTGTTGTAACTGCTGTTTTTGTTGCTGTTGTTGTTGTTATTGTTGTTAATGTTGTTGTTATTGTTGTCGCTGGTGTTGCTGTTGTTGTTGTTGCTGTTGTTGCTGCTGCTGCTGTTGTTGCTGTTGTTGTTGTTACAGATATTGTTGCTGCTGCTGTTATTGTTGTCCCTGGTGTTGTTGTTGCTGCTGTTGTTGCTGCTGTTGTTGGTTCTACTGTTGTTGTTGTCTTGTGTGTCATCTAACATCTATTTAAAAACTCTTCTTGTATAAGTACCAAACAATTTATGTAAATGTATCGCTGTACTTAGATCATCATCATCAGTGCCTTGCCGACTGTCGAGGGCGATCATGCCTCTCCATAATCTGCGATCTCCTGCAGCATGTATCAGTTTGTGCCGACACACCTCCATACCATGCAACAAGACTGTCAAGAATTTTCTCTCGTTGTCTTTCTCAATCCCTCCTTCCACAGATCTTTCCAGTGGTCACAACATGTTCTATTTTCCCTCTTCTCATAACATGGCCAAAGATGGTGACTGTCTCCTTCTGATGTCTGTGATAAGTTGTCTTCGGGCTCCTGCCTCTTTCAAAACCTCTTGGTTGCTCTTTATGGCTGTCCAAGGTATTCTAAGAATTCTTTTGTAAAATCACATCTCGGAGGCCTCTAGGAATTGTTTGGCCTGCCTACCGAATGTCCAGGATTCACAGCCATGTGTTAAAACTCGATGTATGTAGCAAGCAAGTATTCTTTTTCTAACTCTCAGTGACAAAGATATATTGCACAAGATGTTTTTCATTTAAAAAAATGCAGTTTTTGCCTGTCCAATTCTGTTAAATCTGCCCACTGTTTCTAAATTCAGAAATCGTGACGTCAGCACTGGTGTCTCGAGACTTTCTAACGGAAAAATACAAACATTTAATAATCGTGGTTTTTACAGAACACGTTTTAATGGATTCATTCATTCAGTAGCATGTCCCTCGCGGAACCTCGCTGCCATAACAACCCTCCGGAAAACCTTCCTATCCTGAGCAAGATGTCCTGCGTCTGATACACCCATCTGGAGATCATCTGCCACATCCTGCACCCATCTTCTCCTTGGCCTTCCTCTTCCTCTCTTCCCAGGCATATACCCCTCCATTATTGTTCTCTCGAGACTTCCATGACGTTTCAAGTGACCAAAATATTTCAATTTTCTTTGTTTTATTGTCTTTACCAGCCAACCCTCTTCAATATTCAGCTCTTGAAGTATGGATGCATTTGTTATTTTCTTTATCCAAGATATTCTTAGAACCTGTCTGTAACATTTATATTAAAATGCATTTATGCGCTGTTCCGCTTGTTTAGTAAGTGTCCAGGATAGGGATGTGTAATATGCTCAACAGCTTGGCATTTCTCCATGAAAGCAGAAAAAAAGTGGGTAAGTAAGAAGAAGAAGAAAGTAATGAGAAGCAGGAAAACAAAAGAGGGTAGACAAGAAGGATAAGAAAATGGAGAGGATGGAAAGGAGATGAATAATGAAGAAGTTAAAAGGAAGAAAAAAGAAGATGAATAAAACCAAAACGGTAAGAGTATGAGAATAAGAAGATTAATAATAGACGAAAAGAAAAATAAGGAAGAATCCAAACAATGAGCTGACAGAAGAAAGCAGCACCGGAGAACAGGTTGCGACTGAAAGAAAAGAAGAGAAGGACTTAAAAGACACTAAAAGGGGAGAGGAATGAGAAGATAAAGAGAATTTGAAAGAGGAAAAAACTAGGAAGAAGGTGAAGGAAATGAAAGAGAATCTGAGCTGAAAGAAGAAGAAGAAACTGAAATTGGGGGGGTGATTAGGGGAAGGGGGGGGGGGAATAAAGGACTCATTCCGCGACTTTATGCATATTAGGTATATAGTGTTGGACATAAATTTTCAGATCAATCAACACTCGGTAGAAAAAGTAGTCAACAACACACCAACCGCCTTTTACTTCCCATGATTTTACCTGGCACCCATTTAAAATTAAGTCCACTGGGAACCAGGGTCTTATTAAAGATTGTCCAGATTTGTTCTTTTTTAAACCCAAAATCTTCGTATTCGCAGATAGGCGTCTACCCGCTTCACCACGGCGGCTCCTGCAGAGATAGGAGGAGGCAGAAGGATTAGCAGAAAGAAAAGTCAGGCTATTTGGTAAGGCAAAGATGATGGGGGAAGTGAAAGAGAAGGGGAACAATACAAACATTGAAAGTGAAGCTGAGGGGTAAGGCAAGGATGTTGGGGGAGGTGAAAGAGAAGCAGAAAGATTCAAGCATTGAAAATGCAGCTGAGGGGTAGGGCAAAGATGATGGATGAGTTCAAGAGAAGCAGAAAGATTCAAGCATTAAAAGTGAAGCTAATAGGTAAGGCAAGGATGATGTTGAAAGAGAAGAGAGAGAGAAGAGAAAAATAAAAAGAAGAAAGTTCTTCATCTTTTCTGCGTTAACCGGCGACAAGTTATGGCTGTAAGTCCATTTCTGGTGTTTAGTCTTATTCCAGAAACTGAGTGTTGCGTGCACAACAGTTTTACAGATCTAACTTACTTGTATGCAGACTTTTGATGTCTTGCGTCTCCAGCAGATGCACTCCGACTCCACAGGAACCCCCACCCAGTCTCCTTCCCTATTACCTTTACGACATGTTTGTTGGGGAAGCAGAAGGTATATTGTTTTCCCCTACAATAGGGTTGGGAAACCCATACAGGGATTCTAGAGTTCAAAAACTGTGAATCTGTTGACATAATGTGACCTAGAGTTCAGCATCGTGAACACTCAACCAAATGATGTTCAGCAGTGATGCGCAATGATAATGTTTAACTACGCTGTGTATTTCAAAGTTTATTATGGTAAATGTGTAACCAGGTATTATATCTCAGAGTTCAGCTTTGTGACTCTACGTGGAAAAAATATATTAAATAAGTTGTTTATCCTTTACTGGACGTTTCACAACCAACCCCAACACTTTCTGACTGTTGTGGTTTCTCTAGGCAAATTTACGTCCAGTAGTTTGTCACTTTCTTTCCGGACGATCGGCTCTCGGTACCACTGTCGAAATCAGCGCAAGACAAACCGTCCGCTGAAAGGATCGAGCCCGGCACCCCGGCATTACGAAGCGCGTTTGCAAATCCTAAGCCACAGACGCCGACAAAAACAATATATACTATACTTAAAATAGTGAATTTGTGTCAAAATACCGTGTCCTAAGTTCCAACTTAGTGAAAATGCAACCAAATGATCTGCAGTTATCAACACTAGGAATGTATAACCAAAATAATGTACTTTGAAGTCTGTCTTAGTGGGTTATAACGAAACAGTTTATTATAGTGTAAAAAATAATAGTAGTTGTGTAATCAAGTAACATCTTTCAGTTCAATCAAGTAACATCTTCCAGTTTAATCAAGTGACATCTTCCAGTTCAGTCAAGTCACATCTTCCAGTAAAGTCTTTGCCACATCTTCCAGTTCAATCAAGCCACATCTTCCAGTTCAATCAAGTCACATCATACAATTTAGTCAAGTCACATCTTCCAGTTTAATTAGGCTACATCATACAATTTAGTCAAGTCACATCTTCTAGTTCAATTAAGTCACATCTTATAGTTTAATCACGTCACATCTTCTAGTTCAATCAAGTCACATCTTCCAGTTCAGTCAAATCACATCTTCCAGTTCAATCAAGTCACATCTTCTAGTTCAATCAAGACACATTTTACAGTTTAGTCAAGGAACATCTTCCAGTTCAATCAAGTCACATCTTACAATTCAGTCAAGTCACATCTTCCAGTTCAATCAAGTCACATCTTCTAGTTCAATCAAGTCACATCTTACAATTTAGTCAAGGAACATCTTCCAGTTCAATCAAGTCACATCTTACAATTCAGTCAAGTCACATCTTCCAGTTCTACATATTGAATATCCAACCAAGCATAGTATTTCGCAATTTTTCCCGTGTCGACTTTTGAAGGAAAGAAAGAATAGAAATCGGAGAAGGGTGAGAATGAAAAAAAGACAGAGGTGAAATAGAAGACAGTGGGCTCAGCGGTAAAGCTCCGTCTTTTTCTGGGTAGATCAATTGAAGAATGATAAATATCACACTTTCTATGTCATCTGAATATGCAACACGTATTTCCTATAAATTACCTTCGTGGGGCGCTGCAGACAGATTATTGTCGTCTACGAATAATAGACGGGGGGAAAAACCAGTGAAAGAAAACATTTATAAGAATCAACAACCATCTAGACACAACTGAGTATATATTGGAACACAAAAATGTGTTTGACAATGACATGCCCCTCGTGAATTGTAGTATACTTCGAATATAGGAAATCAGAGAAAATATGTCATGAATCGTGGTTCGGGATCTTAATGTGTATTACGTCATCTTGAGAGGAGGGGGGAAAGAAGCAACAGCAGAAGCAGAAGCAGAAGCAGCAGCAAAAGCAGAAGCAGCAGCAAAAGCAGAAGCAGCAGCAAGCGCAGCAGCAGCTGTATGAGGACCAGGGGAGGGGACGAGGAGATCTTCTAGAAAGAGTGCGAGAAAAAAAAGAGAGGAAGTCCAATCCGTTATATTTAAACATTTCAAGCAATTCTTGGATATCTAGATCTAAATATCTAAATATGTTCTCAGAGGCTAAGACATCAAGATAACAACATACATTTTAGAAGAACAAGAAAGGATTTATGTAATATTTTAACCATATTAGCAGAACTGGAAAACGAACCCATCCGCCAGATCCCCTCATCATTCCCCAAGGCACCAACCATGTCTGCCTTATCATGCATCAGTGTTCCACCTGGTTGTGCAGAGTCAGCCTGTCCACCTGTTCATTCCCCAACACGGGCGTACACCAGGGAAACGATCCAGACAATACACCTCACTCGTGACCTCGGCAGTATAGCATGCCACTCTGTACGGAGCATGTCTGTCCTGACCTTCCCCAGCAGGCTTTCTGAGTTAGTTACAAGTGTATGTGTGTCGTGTTCTCTAACAAAAGGATAGCTGTAGCGACCGCCTCCACCTCCATTCTTATGCCGAATGTTGTGGTATCATATCGCTAGACTCTCCTGCGCCTAACGTAGACCATTAACATTTGCAAAGAAACCCCAAGCACGTCTTTTACCTCTTGACACTGAACCCTCTGTACAAAAACACAACATGTGAGTGAATGTGGTAATATATACTATGTTGTCTAGATGGCTGCTGGTTCTCAACAGCTATGCCTTGCTGGCCATGAGTACGGCTTAAAGTAACAGACCATTGAATGAGACATAGTTTAGTAATAAGTTGGCACACAAATGTCTAACCGTATAACGTTGATCAAACTTTATTACTTTATGTCGATAGCAAGAGTTAGGCAATGATTCATGTGGGAAGACAACATCAGAAGATGAGCAAAAAGCCGTCTTTGAGGGTATACTACCTAGACACGAGATAGAGCGTGTTGCAGATCCGTTGCAAACACACTGTTGTGTGTCGATTCTGTGTTAGACCTAAGACAGGCTCATTGACCGGTGAATTCACAAGATGTCAAAGCGGCATTAGTCCACATTCATACCGAGATCGTGCGAGGCAAGACTTGTTAGATTTGGAAGACACGTAGGTATGTGAAGGAGTACAGAAAACAAGGGAATAATGCGTGCATCTTGAGTTGATATAAATGCACGTAGAGCTCAAGCAGAGTATACACTTCAGCACGTCTCCAGAATTGAGCAGATATGGAGATAGAGAGCTGAGCAAATTGCGAGGAAATTGTCTTGCTGTGCCGACGCCTAGGGTTCTGCATGTGTGAAGTAAGCAATTATTCTACATGAAGCAGTAAGTGTTCCTCTTTGGTGTCTAGTCATCGATTTTGTATTGATAAGGCTCAGTTATTGAGAGTCTGACCAGTTCATGGTCCAATTCCTCAGAGTTGACTAACTTGCTGCTGCGTGCCTATCCCTGGAACATGAGTGTTGAAGAAGTTCCAGTCAGTCGAAAATGGACCTGCCTGAGTAATGTCTTAGATTAATCTCGGTCCAACTGGGTAAGAGAATTGACGTGTGCTCATTCATACCACCAGCCCAAAGCAGTGAGTGTTCCTCGTTGGTGTCTAGTCATCGACTGTGTATTGATAAGGCTCAGTGATTGAAAGTCTGACCAGTTCAAGGTCCAGTTCCTCAGAGTTGACTAACTTGCCGCTGCGTGCCTATCCCGGGAACTTAAAGTGTTGCAGAAGTTCCAGTCAGTCGAAAATGGACCTGCCTGAGTAATGTCTTAGATTAATCTCGGTCCAGCTGGGTAAGAGAATTGACGTGTGCTCATTCATACCACCAGCCCAAAGCAGAGGGTTTGTCGGATCGTAGGCAGGGAAGCAGTTACAGCTCGAGAGTGAGGGTCGGCAGCGAGTGGGACTGTGAGTTGTGGAGCGCCGCTAGAAACTGCTATGAGAAGTAAGATCATAAGGTGTTGCTATTGAAAGCCGTAATATTCATCATTTCGTGTGAGTGTTGGTGGACATGCTCGTGTTGTAAATTGCTGTTATGTTCTTGAAGACTGTGTGAGATAGTGTGAACGAGAATCATCACTTGGACATTTGTTATATGTGCTAGACACTTCCACCACAATAAGTACACAAGGCAACCTTCACTGTCAAGTTGGCAACTAATTCGTTTTCTTCTTTTGTCGTCTCACTAATACCAAGTTATAGCCCAGTGTCGTAGTTTTGTAACCTTACTGATACCAGGTTGTAGCCCAGTATCGTCGTTTTGTAGTCTCACTGATACCAGGTTGTAGCCCAGTGTCGTCGTTTTGTCGTCTCACTGATACCAGGTTGTAGCCCAGTATCGTCGTTTTGTAGTCTCACTGATACCAGGTTGTAGCCCAGTGTCGTGGTGTTGTCGTCTCACTGATACCAGGTTGTAGCCCAGTATCGTCGTTTTGTAGTCTCACTGATACCAGGTTGTAGCCCAGTGTCGTGGTGTTGTCGTCTCACTGATACCAGGTTGTAGCCCAGTATCGTCGTTTTGTAGTCTCACTGATACCAGGTTGTAGCCCAGTGTCGTGGTGTTGTCGTCTCACTGACACCAGGTTGTAGCCCAATGTCGTCGTTTTGTCGTCTCAATGATACCAGGTTGTAGCCCAATGTCGTCGTTTTGTCGTCTCACTGATACCAGGTTGTACCCCAGTGTCGTGGTGTTGTCGTCTCACTGATACCAGGTTGTAGCCCAGTGTCGTGGTGTTGTCGTCTCACTGATACCAGGTTGTAGCCCAATGTCGTCGTTTTGTCGTCTCACTGATACCAGTTTGTAGACCAGTGTCGAGGCTTTTTTTTTTAGACCACTGATACCAGGTTGTAGCCCAGTTTAGTGGTTTTGTCGCCTCACTGATACCAGGTTGTAGCCCAGTGTCGTGGTGTTGTCGTCTCACTGATACCAGGTTGTAGCCCAGTGTCGTGGTGTTGTCGTTTCACTGATACCAGGTTGTAGCCCAGTGTCGTGGTGTTGTCGTCTCACTGATACCAGGTTGTAGCCCAATGTCGTCGTTTTGTCGTCTCACTGATACCAGTTTGTAGACCAGTGTCGAGGTTTTTTTTTTTTAGACCACTGATACCAGGTTGTAGCCCAGTTTAGTGGTTTTGTCGCCTCACTGATACCAGGTTGTAGCCTAGTGTCGTGGTGTTGTCGTCTCACTGTTACCAGGTTGTATCCCAGTGTCGTGGTTTTGTCATCTCGCTGATATCGTTGAGTGATAGATTTATTCATCTATTTGCAGGTTTCGGCTTTACCTTGCATTTATATATTTTGTGGTCTTCCTCTTGTCTTCCTCCCAGATGTTCTTCTAGACAAATTTTCATATGCAGTTTGGTCTGGCTGCATTCTGTCTAAATGGTTGAACCATTTCATTCTTTGTCTGTCAGTACCATTCAGACATTGTCTTATTCCAACTTTATCTCTAATGCTTTTATTCGTAACCATGTCTCTTCTTGTGTTGTTAGTGACCTTGTGGAGAACTGATCGCTTGACTGATTCATGCAATCACTGTTCATATATCTTCACTTCTTTAACCACCTTTTATGACAATTTAATCAATTGAAACACATTGTTATTGGAAATCTAAGTATGTGAAACACAATAAAGCTCGCAGTCAGTTCAGTATGGCGCATGCAGTTAGCCCTAACATATTACTGATATTACCGATTAACAGTTCCACATCGAATCATATCATATAACAACATACGCAACGATTTACTCAAGCCGTTGAGTCCCCTGAATTTTATGACTAGCTCGTATTATGCGCTTGAATATATTTCCCGCGCTAATTCACTTCCATCTGAAGGTCATTATCTCCCAATGTACTACAGCACACAAAGGTCACTGTGGGAATCTCTCGGTAATGGAAAAGCAGACGAGAATAGTAGGAGTCAGCTAACCAATCAATAGAGGTCTTTCATTATAGCTCTTAGCTATTTAGAGTGTCCCGTTTTTACCGCCGGAGTTTCATAATGGGGATTAACTTAAAGGCTTCCTTTATGGGGTTATGACTTTACGGTTTCTAAGAATAGTGCTTATAGGTAATTTTTTTGTTTGTTCTTTCTCTTCCGAAAAATAGTTTTTTTGTCATAGTTGATCATGTGGTCAGCAGTACAGGAAACTAGAAACTCAGGCACGAAGGGCTCCCTTCCTCTCTATCCCCCCCCCCCCCCCCCCCCCATAAAAAGAAGTTTGTCTCATCCCCCTCGCCCCAATTAATATTAGTCTGTTGTTGTCTCATCCCTTGTAACCCTCACCCCTCCCCGCCAATTAAATAGAAGTTTGAATAAGTGTCATCCCTCAACCCCCCCCCCCCCCCCCACCCGACCACCGATAACAAAAACAACTTCGTTGCAGTCTCACCCCCCCCCCCCCCAATAAAAACAACTGTGTTGTACTCTCATCCCCCTTGTCACGCCCTCAATACAAGGACAATATTGTTGAAGTCTAATCATATACCCCTTCCCCCCACCTCCGTATGTTTAATCCGCGCTGAGGGTCTCTAGAGACTTTGCATGAAGAACTAAGTGTGTCCCTAACACATCAACCAAGCATAGAGGTTCTCTTTTTAGGAATTTGTTTGTTCATTTCATATGATAAAAGAAATTATTAATGTATTGATTTATTGTTCATTTACCACTACAAAATCAATCAAGCCATTAACAAGTCCTGTACAGAACGTCGCTCTCGTCACGGGGAACCTGAAAGCCACACTTTCTCTAACGCGTTATCCAGCCCTGTGTGCTTTTTTCATAGCCAATAGGTCTTCAATGTCCTTGGCTCCCAGGTCCCGACAGCCTTGAGTGGGTACCGGGTGCAGTCCCGGGAAGTAGAGGCGGCCGGCGTGATGCTGACCACATCTCCCCTTTTGTGCCATTTGGTCTATAAAAATATAGGTCTAGCCCTATATGCCCCTGCGTCTAAAGGCGTGGAAAAAGATCCTTTACTTATTTAATTTTACTTACGTCTTCAATGTCTTGTATCCAACTTAGCGAATGTCGGCTTCACAACACTAAGGTTTATTATTATTATTATTATTATTATTATTATTATTATTATTATTATTATTATTATTATTATTATTATTATTATTATTATTATTATTATTATTATTATTATTATTATTATTACATTTTGCTCACCTAAACCAGGCCTAAACCCCTTTGTAACCCCTATCCCTGAGCCTATAACAGTTATATGGGAACTGAAGCTTCACTACTTACCGGAACGTCCGTGTGGTAAAAATAAAAATAAAGGACCCCTTTTTCACGCTTTCAAGCGCATTGACCTTATACGGCTAAACATATTTTTTAGAGATCAGTCGATATTTGTGGTTTATGTGCTCAGCACCACACCGGCCGCCTTTTCTTTCCTAGGACTGCACCTTGTACCCACCCAAGGTTAGGTCGACCTAAAAGTCTACGTCGCTTTTGAAATCAGTCGGGCTCCGTTAGGACCCAACCCACGGCCTTCTATCCGCAGGCAAAAGTTTAGCTGCTACACCACGAAAGCTCTGGGTCTGTGTGGTAGGATATCTGACTATAGCAGCGGTTCTCAACCGATGGGTCGCGACACTTTTCAGATCAAACGACCCTTTCACATGTGTCACCAAACACCATCGCAAAACACACAATCATTGAAACACCTTCGAAAAACAAACATTCATTGAAACACCATTGAAAATCACACAATCATTGAAACACCATCGATAAACAAACATTCATTGAAACACCATCGAAAAAAAAAAACATTCATTGAAGTTATAAGGTCAAAATCATCATCATGTAGCAGATCCTTTGCAGGACGTCGCTCTCATCACAGTCTGCCTGAAAGAAACTCTGTCTCTCGCCAGTTCTCCCGCCTCATGCACTTTCACACTCAAGGAGTCACTTATATCCTATGCCCATCTTCGTGTCGGTCGGCCCCTGCCACTCCTTCCTGGTACCATGCCTCCTTCTATAATTTTTTCCAATCCGTCGTCGCGCTTGATATGACCAAAATATTTCAGCTTCCGAGACAGGATGCTGTTTATTAGCCAATCTTCCTTGATGTTCAGACCTTTTAAGATGTCAATATTTCTCATCTTCTTTGTCCAAGATATTCTGAGAATTTTGTCTATAGCATTTCAGCTCAAAAGCCCTTATTCTCTTTCTTAAGGACTGAGAGATAGTCCACGACTATATGGTAAAAGTTATAAGGTAGCGACGCAAATAATTGATTTAGGGGTCGCCACAACGTGAAGAGCTGTATTAAAGGGTCGCTACAACATGAGGAGCTGTATTAAAATGTCGCTACAACTTGAGGAGCTGCATTAAAGGGTCGCTACAACATGAGGAGCTGTATTAAAGGGTCGCTAAAACATGAAGAGCTGTATTAAAGGGTCGCTACAACTTGAGGAGCTGTATTAAAGTGGGTCGCTACAACATGAGGAGCGCTTAAAGGGTTCGCACAACATGAGGAGCTGTATTGAACAAACATGAGTCGCTACAAAAAAAATCCGCTTGAGGAGCTGTATTAAAAGGTCGCTACAACATGAAGAGCTGTATTAAAAGGTCGCTACAACATGAAGAGCTGTATTAAAGGGTCGCCACAACATGAAGAGCTGTATTAAAGGGTCGCTACAACATGAGGAGCTGTATTAAAGGGTCGCCACAACATGAGGAGCTGTATTAAAGGTTCGCTACAACTTGAGGAGCTGTATTAAAGGGTCGCTACAACATGAAGAGCTGTATTAAAAGGTCGCTACAACATGAAGAGCTGTATTAAAGGGTCGCCACAACATGAAGAACTGTATGAAAGGATCGCTACAACTTGAGGAGCTGTATTATAGGGTCACTACAACATGAGGAGCTGTATTAAAGGGTCGCTACAACATGAGGAGCTGTATTAAAGGGTCGCTAAAACATGAAGAGCTGTATTAAAGGGTCGCTACAACTTGAGGAGCTGTATTAAAGGGTCGCTACAACATGAAGAGCTGTATTAAAGGGTCGCTACAACTTGAGGAGCTGTATTAAAGGGTCGCTACAACTTGAGGAGCTGTATTAAAGGGTCGCTACAACATGAGGAGCTGTATTAAAGGGTCGCTACAACTTGAGGAGCTGTATTAAAGGGTCGCTACAACATGAGGAGCTGTATTAAAGGGTCGCTACAACTTGAGGAGCTGTATTAAAGGGTCGCTACAACATGAGGAGCTGTATTAAAGGGTCGCTACAACATGAGGAGCTGTATTAAAGGGTCGCCACAACATGAGGAGCTGTATTAAAGGGTCGCTACAACATGAGGAGCTGTATTAAAGGGTCGCCACAACATGAGGAGCTGTATTAAAGGGTCGCTACAACTTGAGAAGTTGTATTAAAGGGTCGCTACAACTTGAGGAGCTGTATTAAATGGTCGCCACAACATGAGGAGCTGTATTAAAGGGTCGCCACAACATGAGGAGCTGTATTAAAGGGTCGCCACAACATGAGGAGTTGTATTAAAGGGTCGCTACAATTTGAGGAGCTGTATTGAAGGGTCGCTACAACTTGAGGAGCTGTATTAAAGGGTCGCTACAACATGAGGAGCTGTATTAAAGGGTCGCTACAACTTGAGGAGCTGTATTAAGGGTCGCTACAAACATGAGGAGCTGTATTAAAGGGTCGCTACAACATTGAGGAGCTGTATTAAAGGGTCGCTACAATTTGAGGAGCTGTATTAAAGGGTCGCTACAACATGAGGAGCTGTATTAAAGGGTCGCTACAACTTGAGGAGCTGTATTAAAGGGTCGCTACAACATGAGGAGCTGTATTAAAGGGTCGCTACAACATGAGGAGCTGTATTAAAGGGTCGCTACAACATGAGGAGCTGTATTAAAGGGTCGCTACAACATGAGAGCTGTATTAAAGGGTCGCTACAACTTGAGGAGCTGTATTAAAGGTTCGCTACAACTTGAGGAGCTGTATTAAAGGGTCGCTACAACTTGAGGAGCTGTATTAAAGGGTCGCTACAACTTGAGGAGCTGTATTAAAGGGTCGCTACAACTTGAGTAGCTATATTAAAGGGTCGCTACAACATGAGGAGCTTTATTAAAGGTTCGCTACAACATGAGGAGCTGTATTAAAGGGTCGCTACAACTTGAGGAGCTGTAATAAATCACACCATTAGGAAGTTTGAGAACCTCTAGACTAAAGCGTTGGTAATCTTGCCTGGATACCTTTTCTCTCGTCCTCTGTAATGTCACTAATTTCTGATACAGATGTGTCTTTTGTCTTTTTTTCATTAGCATAGAATGAGCTGTCTGTTACAACAATTTTACTCTGCGACATCCTCAAAAGGATCACACACAAATCTTGTAGGGGCTGCGAGGTCTCGAGGCTTGGTATCCGCCTCGAGTGCTAGAGCTTCCGGATTCAATCCCCGGTAGGGGCCGGGATTTTTTTTTACACAGTGGACTTCGAGTTCTAGTACTTCCCTCTGGTCTCTGGGTAGTGAGATATTGCGCCCGAGTGCATTGTTTCGTCGTTAAAAAAATCCCTTACCAGCTGGAAATCGAAAACAGTAGGCTAACGGTGCTGCCCGAGCAAAGTTTGGACTTAAGCGTGATGGTAAACATATCCCCAGTCTATTGCCGATTGGTCTTTAAAAACTAATAGTTATAGCCCTATATGTTCAGTACGCCTGAAGATGTGGAACAGAGTCCCATTACTTTTTCTTACCTACTGAAGATAAAGAAGTACTTTTTCATACCCACTGTAGATAAAGATGATGATATCAAAGAAGATTTTACTTGAGGCTTTAATAACGGATCAACATAATGGCACACAGGTAGTAACCCACAAGTGCTCCGTTCTTCTTCTATCTTGAGTCCGAAGAAGGTCAGCACAGTGCACAGACTGTGTAGCACCGGCGAAGATCTTGAAATACTTTACGTAGATTTCTAACTCCATATTTTACCCAAGCAGTGCCGTTAGGCTTCTTTTTTCGATTTCGAAATGCCAAGGGATTTTTTACATACGTAACAATGCACACGGGCGTCCAATCTCACTACACAGAGACCAGGGGGGATTACTAGAAGTTAAAGTCCACTTAAAAAAATCCCAGTCCTTAGAGGAGATTGAACCCGGAACCTCTAGCTTTCGATGCGGACACCATGCCTCAAGACCACGCAGCCCCTCTAAGTCATAAGTAATGCTCATAAGATAGAAACCCTTACAGATCTTTTTGCCTATCCACAGTACTCTCATTTTTCTTCTAGCTATAGAGCTGCAGCTTTTACATAGTTCGTCAGTAATCGGCTTACCGTTTATCATGGTTTGAGTCAGTGATTCCAAAACTGTGCACCGCTGTGCCTCGGGGAGTCGCGAACTCTTCAAAGGGGCGCCGCGAAATATTCGAAGATACATTTTTTTTAATCTCTTACATAAGAATAGTCATATTTTACTTAGGTTAGGGTGCAGTGGAAATTTTTTAAATTGGAAATAAGGCTCCGCGACAAAGAAAAGTTTAAGAAACACTGGTTTCAGTAATGAGAAAAACGTTTACAAAATTAAACCAAAGGAAAAACACGCGAGGACAAAGAAAAAGTGTTGACACAATGTCTTTATCGATGAACAAAAGCCAAAAATACTTAGCCTAATACCAAAAACAAAACAAATAAATAAGTCGTATTTCTTAACGTAATTGTGGTAGTACGTGGTTCAATGCAGGAGACACAAAATACGAAATACACACACATATTGTCATATTCATCATCATCATTATCATCAACACCAGCATGATCATCATCTACGGTGAGATACATGAAGGTCGACGTTCTGATTGTGGCCAGATAAAAAGCGCTTTAAGGACACACACTTTTCGTCCTTTTTAGGATGAAATCTTTCGTTATCTGAAGCCCTACCCTGGTCTTGCCAGGGGCCGCAATATAGCCTGGCCATAAATATGGCGTAAAGGCTGAACACGGTTTCTGGGACCTCTCCTCGGTGATCCTCATCCACATGGTGGCACTTTGTGTCATCGGGTGTTTATCGCTTGTGTGATGTCCGGGTGGGGTAAAATGTCAGTCAGTCAGTCACACCAAGGGCATCACTGAAAGCCCTCAGTATAAACCCTGACGCCTGGGAGGCTGCAGAACAAGACCAGACTTTATGGCTCACATACATCCGAGAAGGTGCAAAAATCGGCGAGGCATCTAGAACAAGGACAGCTGAACAGCGAAGACAGGCTAGAAAGAACCGTCAAACAGGCCCTTTGTCTACAGACAAAGTGCCCTGCCCTAATTTTCCTAGACTCTTCCAGGTACGTATTGGTCTATAAAATATAGGTCTAGCCTTATATGCCTAATACACATAAGGGCGTGGAAACGTGCACTTCACGTGTTTTTTTTTAAAATTATTTCATATATTTTCGTTTCAATTAATCTAACTTTCCTCCTACGTCTCTGAAAGTAATAGTAATTCTTCTTATCTCCATGATCTTCAGCGTTGGTAGCTATGTCTATCCACAACCTTCTGTCTCCTGTACTTTCAATTAATTCTGACACAGCTGATGGTCAGTGCTATGGTATCAAACTGTTCATCATCTTCTCTCTCGGAATCCCTCTGCCTCTTTTCCCCTTCAGCTGTCTCACTGCCACGATATACTTCAATATTCTTCTTCTCATGGCATGATCAAGTATTGTAGATAATATCCTTCTAATGTGAGCAATCAATTCTCTTCGTGAGTCAGTTTCTTTTAAGACATCTTCATTACATATTTTATCTGGGGTATTCTCAACGTTTATCTATAAAGCCACATCGCCTCAGCTTCCGAATAAGTTTTTTCACTAATTTATTAACTGTTCATGATTCACATCCGTTTATCAATAAAGAATTCATATAACTTTTAAGAATTTGCTTTCTCGTCTCATTTGACTAAGACAGATTGCAGAAAATATTCTTCAGTTGGTAAATTGCTGCGTCTGCTTGAGCTATTCGACATACACATTTAAAACAAAAATCGAAAAGCTAGAAGTTACTCAACTATGTTGTCTGGGGCAAAGATCCGAACAAGGACCAAGAAATTAGCAAATCTTTTTTTTTTGTCTGAAAAATAGGCGTTATTAGCTAAGCTTCGACATCATAGCACTCGGGATATCCACATAATCGCACAGTCCATATCTCAAGCAGCCAAGGCCAGTTCCAATCCTGACAGTACTAGTCGCAGTCTGATCGTATGTTCATCCGACCCCTTTCTCTGAGTCGCGAGTGTGGACCAGATCCCTTGGTCACTTCTCTTAGCACCGATCTCTTCAGACCATGATGATCTGTCGGTGCCTCCGCGTTGTTTACTCACTCCTAAACGATCCTTACATCGACTGGCTTGTCAAGCATTAATTTACCACAAAGGTACAGAACCAGCAAAACTATCTTCCTTTTAATTTTCCATCACACCAGCATTCCCTGGAGAAAATATCCGAAACTGAGTCTCCGAAGATGTGGATATACATAAGAACAGTTCGCATTTCATGGAAAAGAACGCTGTTAAATAGAGTTTATGAAGATAATATAAATTTTAATAAAAGTGCTGCTTAGGAAAACAACCACCACCCCAATCTTTCCTCCATCTAGGTGCTTGGTCCCAATATTTAAGGAGTAAATGCATCCAGTACCCCTTATCCAGTACTGGGAAATATCATGATGACCGGAAAGATTACTAGTGAAAGAGGCAGAGCAGACCAAGAGAAATGATGGTGGACGGCTTAAGACAGTGGCGTAAAGGAATATCATCAGTGGAATTGATCCAGAACAACAAAGACCGAGATCTGTGGAGACGCATGAAAGCCTATGCTAGCTGCCAAAGCTCTTGATGATGATGACACCTTACCCGTTTTCCCCAGCAACAAGCATGTCGTAAGAAGGCGCCAGCAACAAGCATGTCGTAAGAAGGCGTAAGAAGGATTTGCTGAAATTGTAAATTGGAAAAAAGACAAGAGATAAAGGTGGAATATTACGACCGTGTCAAAGGACACCAAAGTCTTAAAAAAATTTTAAAAAAAAACATGCTCGGGGGGTGAAGTTGAGAGCAAACGAGGTAGAAGCAGATAGCGATGCAAGTGGAAAAAAAACATCAACAGATTCAAAAACCGCAGTCTGCGAGACAATGCATCCATAGCGAAGGGCAGAGCGTGATAGATTTTTGCAGCCAACGTTCATTGTAGAGACAGAATCGGATTTATTGATTGATGACTGATTGACTGACAGGATTCTTATCTAGAGTTTAGTTTGAATGATTGAATGACTGATTGGCTGACATGATTCTTATCTAGAGTTTAAATCCAACCTTTCCAATGAGATGTTTTAACTGTATCCCCTGCGGCATCCGCTCCCGGAATTATTCTTGACCTTGAATTATTCAAGAGAACAAGTGTCACCTTGCCATCAAGTGATCAGCCTTCATGTTTTTTGGTGTTCATTTTTTTGCTGCGTGAATAATTTATTTTCATTTTTTTTTATTTTGCGTCACTTGCTCAAATCAGTAATATCGTAATTAAATTAACGTATTCACTTTTTTATCATTACCACACACAAAACGATGTCTTCTTCAGATAGTCGGGGAAAGAAATGCACACGACAATTTAAATTGACCTAGGGGTAGGTTGGTTTTCTGCCATATTCTTCTTCTGTATGCACTGTTAAAACGGCGACTGTCATGTTGTGTTGTGGATTAGATCTTCTTCGTCTTCACTAGGCACTTTTCTGAAATTTAATTTCAGGTATCTGTTGTTTGTAGTCATGTCTATTCACAGACTTCTGGCTCGTGTACTTTCTAGCAGTTTTGACACATACAATTTTTAATGCCATGTGGTTTTAGTAGTCATGTATATGAACAACCTTCTGGCTCGTGTGTTTTCGAGCAGGTCTGAAACAGAAAATCTTGAATGCCATGTGGTTTTTGGTAGTCATGTCTATCCACAACCTTCTGGCTCGTGTGTTTTCAAGCAGGTCTGACACACAAGATCTTTAATGCCATGATGTCAAACTGTCCAACATCTTCTTTCTCGGTGTCTCTCTGCCTTTCTTGGTGTCCCTTCAGCTTTCCTACTGTCCTCATGTAGTGCAGTTTTTTCCTTCTCATCACATAACCAAAGAATGAAGATTGTCTCCTTCTCATCACATGACCAAAGAATGTAGATTGTCTCCTTCTCATCACATGACCAAAGAATGTAGATTGTCTCCTTCTCATCACATGACCAAAGAATGTAGATTGTCTCCTTCTCATCACATGACCAAATAATGTAGATTGTCTCCTTCTCATCACATAACCAAAGAATGTAGATTGTCTCCTTCTCATCACATGACCAAAGAATGTAGATTGTCTCTTTCTGATGTGGGCAATCAGTTCTCTTCTTGAGTTAGTTTCTATAAAGATATTTTCATTACTGATTTTCTCTCCGGGGTACTCCCATTATTCATCTTTAAAACCAATTCTGCTCATCTTCTAAATAGGTTTTTACTAAATAACTGTTTATGACTCACATACGCATATCAATATATGATTTATACAGCTTTTAAGAATTCTCTTTTTTGTTTCAGTTGAAAAAAGAAGCTTGCATATAACATTCTTCACTTTGTAAAACGTTGTTCACGTCGTAGTTTCTGGTTGTTACGGCCTCAGGTATCCCATCTAAGCATCGCTAATGTGGTCGAATTCTCTCTCCCCTTTTGTTACGACTAAGAGACAGGACTCTCTGTGGTCTACTGTTTGGTGTAAGTCTTGACACGTGTCCAAACCATTTTGATCTGTTGTCTTTTGATGTAGTATTTAATACTAGTTCCGTCGCAACTTTTTTTCTGACGTCATCATTTCTGATTCTTCAGTATATCCTGGCGATGATATCTGCGCTGTTCGGCCCATTTCATCAGCTTGCGTTTAGTTAGTTCACTTTTACGACATGCTTGTTAAGAAACTGTGGGTCTATTCTCTCCCATCACCCCCCCCCCTTTTTTTTTTCCACCCTCAAACAGGGCCTTAGAACCCACACGGAAAGAGTTTCTAGAATTAGGAGGTATTGTTTGTAATGAATAACACTTATCGTTTGCAAGAAAGGGTGTAAATTGAAAGTATGAGTGAAGGATCCTTGTTTATGCCTTCAGGCGTATTGGGCATATAGGGCTAGACCTATATTTTATAGACCAATCGGCAATTGGTGGGTAATGTGGTCGACATCACGCAGGCCGCGTTTACGTCCCAGGACTGCATTTGGTACCCACTCAAGGCTGGGTCGACCTGGCAGCTTAGTTCATATTTGAAGAAAACCCGGCTATGTCAGGACTCGAACCCACGACCTTCCGATCCACATTCAAGCGTCTAGCTGCTACACCACGGCGACTCCTAAAAGGAGAACCCAGTTGTTATTGCCCATTTATCCTTCTCTTTATTTTTGTCTACTTATTTGTATACTTCTTTCTCTACTTCTTTGTCTATTTCTTTGCCTACTTCTTTGTCTATTTCTTCGTCTTCTTCTTTATCTATTTCTTCGTCTACTTCTTCGTCTATTTCTTCGTCTACTTCTTTGTCTATTTCTTCGTCTATTTCTGTTTCTAGTTCTTCGTCTACTTCTTTGTCTATTTCTTCGTATACTTCTTTGTTTATTTCTTCGTATACTTCTTTGTCTACTTCTTCGTATACTTCTTTCTCTACTTCTTCTTCATCTACTTCTTCGTCTACTTCTTTGCCTACTTCTTCGTCTACTTATTTTTCTACTTCTTCTTCGTCTACTTCTTCGCCTACTTCTGTGTCTACTTCTTCTTCGTCTACTTCTTCGTCTACATCTTTGTCTACGTCTTCGTCTACTTCTTTGACTATTTCTTCGTACATTTCTTTGTCTACTTCTTCGTATACTTCTTTGTCTATTTCTTCGTATACTCTTTGTCTAATTCTTCTTCATCTACTTCTTCGTCTACTTCTTTGTCTACTTCTTTTATTTCTTCGTCTACATCTATGTCTATTTCTTCGTCTACTTCTTTATCTATTTCTTCGTCTACTTCTTTTTCTAGTTCTTCGTCTACTTCTTTGTCTATTTTTTTGTATACTTCTTTGTCTATTTCTTCGTATACTTCTTTGTCTTCTTCTACGTTTACTTCTTTCTCTACTTCTGTGTCTATTTCTTCGCCTTCTTCTTTGTCTACTTTTTTCTTCGTCTACTTCTTCGTCTACTTCTTTGTTTACTTCATCTACTTCTTCGTCTACTTCTTTGTCTATTTCTTTGTCTACTTCTTCGTCTACTTCTTTGTCTACTTCTTCGTCTACTTCTTTGTCTACTTCTTCGTTTTCTTCTTTTTCTACTTCTTTTTCGTCTACTTCTTCGTCTACTTCTTTTTCGTCTACTTCTTCGTCTACTTCTTTGTCTACTTCCTCGTCTACTAATTTGTCTACTTCTTCTTCGTCTACTTCTTCGTCTACTTCTTCTTCTTCGTCTACATCTTTGTCTACCTTTTCGTCTACTTCTTCGTCTACTTCTTTGTCTATTTCTTCGTATATTTCTTTGTCTACTTCTTTGTATACTTCTTTGTCTACTTCTTTGTCAACTTCTTTGTCTACTTCTTTGTCTACTTCTCTGCCTACTTCTTTGTCTACTTCTTTGTCTGCTTCTTTGTCTACTTCTTATTCGTCTAATTCTTCGTCTACTTCTTTGTCTATTTCTTCGTCTACTTCTTTGTCTACTTTTTCTTCGTCTACTTCATCGTCTATGTCTTCTTCCGCCTTCGCCATTGCCATTGCGGTTAGCACATTTGCTATTTACAGATTTATTGCGATATCTTCGCCTTTCGGTCCAAAATTTTTAATTCCAGCAAACCCTTAATTAAAAGCCCTTTACGTCATGCATATTAAAGGATAGTAGAAATACCTCCCCTTTCTCCAAAATGATTCACCGAAAGCCACGTGAGGACATTTCTCAAATGAGTGACAATCAGTTCCTCTAGATCGACTTCAGACCCATCTTCCAAAGTCTCTATTGACGCCATTATAAGATTCCCAAGATAGATTTTCTTGGCATAAACTTACGTTCTCTGTCTGCATTCGTTCTTTCAAGATGTCCAGCTTGACTTAATCAGTACCTAATTATTTATTTAACTGTAGTCTTTCAGAGGATATCGATCGCTACAATGACTCATTTAGCTGGCTGATTTGTCATCGAAAACGTTGGAGATATACTCTAACCTGTAAATTGATGTGGGTCCTGTGAGCGTATCGTTAGCAATGTGGGGCGGGACGGAGGGGGGAGGGGGAGGGAGAAAGGCCCACTGCTTTTCCTAACAAGCATGTGCTAAGAGTAGTCTAATTCAGGATTTTCATTTGAAGTCGGAGTGCCGGAGAGGCAAGTAACCAACAGTCTGCGTGCAAACAACCCAGATCTGTATAACGGATGTGCACGCAGAAGTCAAGTACTGAAATAAAACAAGTCCAAACGCAAACGAACAACCAGAACTCTTCGCCTACTTCTTCGTCTACTTCTGTGTCTACTTCTTCTTCGTCTACTTCTTCTTCTACATCTTTGTCTACGTTTTCGTCTACTTCTTCGTCTACTTCTTTGTCTATTTCTTCGTATATTTCTTTGTCTACTTCTTTGTATACTTCTTTGTCTACTTCTTTGTCAACTTCTTTGTCTACTTCTTTGTCTACTTCGCTGCCTACTTCTTTGTCTACTTCTTTGTCTGCTTCTTTGTCTACTTCTTATTCGTCTAATTCTTCGTCTACTTCTTTGTCTATTTCTTCGTCTACTTCTTTGTCTACTTTTTCTTCGTCTACTTCATCGTCTATGTCTTCTTCCGCCTTCGCCATTGCCATTGCGGTTAGCACATTTGCTATTTACAGATTTATTGCGATATCTTCGCCTTTCGGTCCAAAATTTTTAATTCCAGCAAACCCTTAATTAAAAGCCCTTTACGTCATGCATATTAAAGGATAGTAGAAATACCTCCCCTTTCTCCGAAATGTATCACCGAAAGCCACGTGAGGACATTTCTCAAATGAGTGACAATCAGTTCCTCTAGATCGACTTCAGACCCATCTTCCAAAGTCTCTATTGACGCCATTATAAGATTCCCAAGATAGATTTTCTTGGCATAAACTTACGTTCTCTGTCTGCATTCGTTCTTTCAAGATGTCCAGCTTGACTTAATCAGTACCTAATTATTTATTTAACTGTAGTCTTTCAGAGGATATCGATCGCTACAATGCCTCATTTAGCTGGCTGATTTGTCATCGAAAACGTTGGAGATATACTCTAACCTGTAAATTGATGTGGGTCCTGTGAGCGTATCGTTAGCAATGTGGGGCGGGACGGAGGGGGGAGGGGGAGGGAGAAAGGCCCACTGCTTTTCCTAACAAGCATGTGCTAAGAGTAGTCTAATTCAGGATTTTCCTTTGAAGTCGGCGTGCCGGAGAGGCAAGTAACCAACAGTCTGCGTGCAAACAACCCAGATCTGTATAACGGATGTGCACGCAGAAGTCAAGTACTGAAATAAAACAAGTCCAAACGCAAACGAACAACCAGAACTCTTCGCCTACTTCTTCGTCTACTTCTGTGTCTACTTCTTCTTCGTCTACTTCTTCTTCTACATCTTTGTCTACGTTTTCGTCTACTTCTTCGTCTACTTCTTTGTCTATTTCTTCGTATATTTCTTTGTCTACTTCTTTGTATACTTCTTTTTCTACTTCTTTGTCTACTTCTTCGTCTACTTCTTTGTCTACTCCTTTGTCTGCTTCTTCGTCTACTTCTTTGTCTACTTCTTCTTCGTCTAATTCTTCGTCTACTTCTTTGTCTATTTCTTCGTATACTCTTTGTCTACTTCTTCTTCGTCCACTTCTTCGTCTACTTCTTCGTCTACTTCTTTGTCTACTTCTTCGTGTACTTCTTCGTCTACTTCTTCGTCTACTTCTTTGTCTACTTCTTTGTCTACTTCTTCGTCTACTTCTTTGTCTGCTTCTTCTACTACTTCTTTTTCTACTTTTTCTTCGTCTACTTCTTCGTCTACTTCTTTGTTTGCTTCTTCGTCTTATTCCTTGTCTACTTCTTGTTCCTCTACTTCTTTTTTTACTTCTTCTTCGTCTACTTCTTTTTCTACTTTTTCTTCGTCTACTTCTTTTTCTAGTTCTTCTTCGTCTACTTCTTTGTTTACTTCTTCGTCTACTTCTTTGTCTGCTTCTTCGTCTAATTCCTTGTCTACTTTTTCTTCGTCTACTTCATCGTCTATGTCTTCTTCCGCCTTCGCCATAGCCATTGCGGTTAGCACATTCGTTATTTACAGATTTATTGCGATATCTTCGCCTTTCGGTCCAAAATATTCAATTCCAGCAAACCCTTAATTAAAAGCCTTTTACGTCATGCATATTAAAGGATAGTAGAAATACCTCCCCTTTCTCCAAAATGATTCACCGAAAGCCACGTGAGGACATTTCTCAAATGAGTGACAATCAGTTCCTCTAGATCGACTTCAGACCCATCTTCCAAAGTCTCTTTTGACGCCATTATAAGATTCCCAAGATAGATTTTCTTGGCATAAACTTACGTTCTCTGTCTGCATTCGTTCTTTCAAGATGTCCAGCTTGACTTAATCAGTACCTAATTATTTATTTAACTGTAGTCTTTCAGAGGATATCGATCGCTACAATGACTCATTTAGCTGGCTGATTTGTCATCGAAAACGTTGGAGATATACTCTAACCTGTAAATTGATGTGGGTCCTGTGAGCGTATCGTTAGCAATGTGGGGCGGGACGGAGGGGGGGAGGGGGGGAGGGAGAAAGGCCCACTGCTTTTCCTAACAAGCATGTGCTAAGAGTAGTCTAATTCAGGATTTTCCTTTGAAGTCGGAGTGCCGGAGAGGCAAGTAACCAACAGTCTGCGTGCAAACAACCCAGATCTGTATAACGGATGTGCACGCAGAAGTCAAGTACTGAAATAAAACAAGTCCAAAAGCGAACGAACAACCAGAACTCTTCGCCATAGTTTACATCAGTGAACGTGAAAAGGAAAAAGAAGAATTGTAGAAGTAAAACTATTATCAGCGTCATCATTAGCCGCTCGCCGAACGGGTAGAACGCTAGGCTCTCAAGCGGAAGACACAGGTTCGAATCCTCGGTAGCCTGGGGATTTTTTTCTGTCGGGGGCAAAATAAAATCCTCACCCGCACAGTCGTGGCGACAGCACTAGCCATGTGGCCGTCAATTCTTAGGCTCAAAGACCCTCCACCACTTCCCCCCCCCCCTTCCCGGCCGACTACACCGCAAAAGTGCTATAATAAAAGCAGCGATTGGCAGTATTTTTTTAGCAGCATCATTATTCTGAGAGCCATCAAGTTAATAAACGATCTTTTTGCGTCAGTGACTTTTCTAACATACAATGATAGTGTCATATTTATAATGACCAGTCGGCAATTTGTGTATGGCGTGATAAACCATATCTCCAATCGCCTTTATCTCCCTTGAAATTACCTATTTCTCATTCTAACCAAGGTCGACCAGCGAGCCTGAATCAGTTATGAAGACAAATAGTCTTAACTCAAAGATGATTATTTAGACCCCTCTGCTGTCCTATGCATTTATGCTGTTGCATTTGCAGAGACTGCTGCGTGTGTCAACTTTTTTGTTCACATAGACATTGATGGAGATTCTGTGTGGTTTTTGTTGGTACAGGATTTAGGTTTAGGTTTAAACAACGGATCAACATCATGGCACAAGGATAGTAACACATAGGTGCTCTGTTCTACTTCTGACTCAAGCCTGATTCTGAAGAATCTCAGCGCAGTGCACAAACTCTGTAGCACCTGCGAGGATCCTAAAATAATTTAGCTAGAATTTTAACTTTAAATTTTGCCCTCAGATGATCGTTTGACCCCTGCTGTACATGCGCCCTTGTGAAATTCTTATTATTCAACTATCCTGGGATTTGGGAGACGCCGTCGCGTAGCGGCTAGGAGCTTGCCTGTGGATGAAAAGGTCGTGGGCTCGTGTCCTGACAACAGCCAACGTTTTCAAATATAACCTTGACTCCCATGTCGACCCAGCCTTGAGTAGGTACTAGGTGCAGTCACGGGAAGTAAAGGCTGCCGGAATGATGCTGATCACATCAACCACCAAGTAACGATTGGTCTATAAAACAGAAGCTTGGCCCTATATGCAGGATACGTCTAAGAGCGCGGAAAAATTGTTTCTCTACCTCTGTCCAGGATCCATAGCCATTGAGCACATTTGTATTAGGGCACGGTTACAAAGTAATCTGTAACGACTGAGGGTTTGTCCTAAAGAACATTTGTGGTTTATTTTTTTTCACTTCGACCCTGCAGACGCAGAAGAAAACCCATATACTGCGAGATCATGTTTCTATTTTGAAATTCAGTTATTCAAACGCTTTGCTTATCAGCAACGATTTGCTTTTCATTATAATAATATTCAATCCATATTCATGACTTATTCTGTCCTTGAGATTGTCATAAAATTTATGTAAATTAAAAAGCTTCTAATTTAACGTGGGTGTGTTTGACACAGAAATCCAGGGTGTGTCACTGTGACTTGATTTGATATTCAGTTTACTAGGATCAGGTTATGAACACGTTGTTTTTTTTAAAATAAACACTAAATATGTGGCAAATTGAAATATATTAACTAATTTTGAAACAAACAATAATAATGTGGCAATCTGGAATATAATACATAATTTTGAAAGAAGGGATACATTATTTTTTTTTTAAAAGCTGAAATTTGGAATTATTACTGAACTGAAAATTCTGCCAAAACTGGCAATTACTGAATTTATTTTACCACTTTTGCGATGTAGGCAGGGGTGGGTGGGGGTGGGAGGATGGGGGGGGGGGGGGGAGTTGTTGAAGGTGAGGATTTATGGCCGCACACCTAGTGCTGTCGCCACGACTGAGCAGATGAGGATTTTATTTTGCCACGGACATAACAGAAGTCCCCAGCCTTACCTAGGATTCGAACCCGGGTTCTCCCGCTTGAAAGCCCAGCGTTCTAACCCTTCGGCCAGCCGCTCCTCGAATTAAAAAGTAACTATGGTATATTGAAAATGTGAATATGTTTTAAGCCATGGAGCCGTCGAGGTGTAGCCGCTAGACTTTCTGCGGATTGGAATGTCGTGTTTTCAAACCCTTACGGAGTATGACATTTTCCAAAAAACGACTTTGGCTTTCATGTCGATCCAGCTTCAAATTAGTACCAGGTAATAGCCTGAGAAGTAAATGCGGCCGGCGTGATGTTGATCACATCTCCCTACCAAGTGCCGAATTGTCTATAAAATATAGGTTTAGCCCTATATGCCCGATACATCCAAAGGCGCAGCGGGCACATGAGGCTAGACATATTTGTATAGATGATGGATGATATGGTCAACATCACACCGGCCGCATTTACTTCACGGGATCTGACCTGGTACCCATATAAAGCTGGATCGACCTGGCAGACAAGGTCTTTTTTGACAAAAATCTGGTGCCATCAGCATTTGAAGCTGCTAGCTGGTTCTACTTTCTCTAAATGTTCTTCCTCTGTCTTACTTGCATTCAGCTTTGCAAGGGCACTTGACTTTCTGCAGACCACAATCAATGTCAGCAAACTGTTAACGTGCTTTGTAACTCCGTAGCGCCAGGTTTGATTCACGCTGCGGACGACAGCAGTCAGTCTTGTGTAGACTTCAGCAGTTGCGTCGATAGTCGACCGTTCAGGGGACAGTAACGAATTACTAGACGTAAAATTGCTAATGCAAACACAGGCAGTCAAAAAATGCTAGGATTAGTTTCATAACATCCTGTAAAGATTAGTTGCTTATCCTTTACATGACGTTGCAGAACCAACCCCAGCAGCCCTGGCTGTTGTGTGGTTTCTCTAGGCAAATTTACGTCCAGTAGTTTGCCATTGCTTTCTTGACGGTCAGCCCTCTGATACCACTGTCGAAACCAACGCAAGGCGTATGGCCCGCAGCTGGGATCGAACCCGGCACCCCGGCATTACGAAGCGTTCGCATCGACTTAGCCACAGAGCCGACAACGTCCTGTAAAGGATACGTAATTAACTTTGATACATAAAACAATGAGCCTTAATAAATGTGAATGCTGAAGAAGAAGATTTTTGCTAGGTTGACTCCAGAAATACATTTGTAATGTTACAGATTCACTATACTGAACTCCAGAATATATCATTTCACTTGTAAATGCACTTTGCTGGTTGCGGAACCTAGACATCACCAGCCCTCCTTGATGATCATCAAACTTGACTATGTCCTTGCTCGGACGATCCTTCTCTGCCTCATGGAGAATGTTGAGTATACTCCCATAAATCAAAGCTGACGTGGCCCAGTTTTGCCCCAGCCAAAGGTGGGAGATCAATTCTGACATAGGGGTCAAAAGTTAATCTCTCAACCAGCCCCCTGCCCCCGGGTGGTGATTACTGTCCCGTGTTGAAAATTCCCCATGATAAATGTACGTGGTTTTTGTCAGTTTCCAGCGATAAAAAAACAACAACAAAAATGTGAAATCAAATTTGTAAATATTTGTTTACCGTTTCTGGAGGGCTGTCTTTTTGAAAATCTATTTGTCTAATCTAAATATATACATTATATATTTATGGGAGTATACTCAACATTATCCATATATATTCAAGTATATCTATATGTCTATTTATCTATCTATCTATCTATCTATCTATCTATCTATCTATCTATCTATCTATCTATCTATCTGTCTGTCTGTCTGTCTGTCTGTCTGGTCTGGTCTGGTCTGGCCTAGCCTGGCCTGGCCTGGCCTGGCCCAACCTGGCCTGGCCTGGCCTGGCCCAACCTGGCCTGGCCTGGCCTGGCCTGGCCTGGCCTGGCCTGGCCTGGCCTGGCCTGGCCTGGCCTGGCCTGGCCTGGCCTGCCTGTCTTGCCTGTCTTGCCTGTCTTGGCTGGCCGTCCGTATATCCGTCCGTCCGTCTGTCTGTCTGTCTGTATGTATGTCTGCTGTCTGTCTGTATGTCTGTCTGTATGTCTGGTCTGGTCTGGTCTGGTATGGTCTGGTCTGGTCTGGTATATGGTCTGTATGGTATGGTCTGGTCTGGTCTATCTGGTATGGTCTGGTATGGTCTGGTCTGGTCTGGTCTATCTGGTCTGGTCTGGTCTGGTCTGGTCTGGTCTGGTCTGTATCTGGTCTGGTCTGGTCTGGTATGGTCTGGTATGGTCTGGTCTGGTCTGGTATGGTATGGCCTGGCCTGGTCTGGCCTGGCCTGGCCTGGCCTGGCCTGGCCTGGCCTGGCCTGGCCTGGCCTGGCCTGGCTTGGTCTGGCCTGGCCTGGCCTGGCCTGGCCTGGCCTGGCCTGGCCGTCCGTCCGTCCGTCCGTCCGTCCGTCTGTCTGTCCGTCTGTCCGTCTGTCCGTCTGTCCGTCCGTCCGTCCGTCCGTCCGTCTGTCTGTCTGTCTGTCTGTCTGTCTGTCTGTCTGTCTGTCTGTCTGTCTGTCTGTCTGTCTGTATGTCTGTCTGTCTGTCCTGTCTGTCTGTCTGTCTGTCTGTCTGTCTGTCTGTCTGTCTGTCTGTCTGTCTGTCTGTCTGTCTGTCTGTCTGTCTGTCTGTCTGTCTGTCTGTCTGTCTGTCTGTCTGTCTGTCTGTCTGTCTGTCTGTCTGTCTGTCTGTCTGTCTGTCTGTCTGTCTGTCTGTCTGTCTGTCTGTCTGTCGTCTGTCTGTCTGTCTGTCGTGTCTGTCTGTCTGTCTGTCTGTCTGTCTGTCTGTGTCCGTCTCTGTCTGTCGTCTGTCTGTCTGTCTGTCTTCTGTCTGTCTGTCTGTCTGTCTGTCTGTCTGTCTGTCTGTCTGTCTACACACACGTACACACAAATACATATATATATATACACTCATTTATGATCACATCTACGTAATGCACTCTCGCTCATAATACACATCATTACCTATAGATACACAGAATCACACATACACAAACACTCAATGGAACATGATTACATATAGATACACAGAATCACACATACACAAACACTCAATGGTACATGATTACATATAGATACACAGAATTACACATACACAAACACTCAATGGTACATGATTACCTATAGATGCACAGAATCATACACTAACAAACACTCAATGGTACATGATTACCTATAGATGCACAGAATCACACATACACAAACACTCAATGGTACATGATTACCTGTAGATACACAGAATCATACACTAACAAACACTCAATGGTACATGATTACCTATAGATACACAGAATCACACATACACAAACACTCGATGGTACACGATTACCTATAGATAGACAGAATCATACATACACGAACACTCAATGGTACATGATAACCTATAGATACACAGAATCACACATACACAAACACTCAATGGCACATGATTACCTATAGATACACATAATCATACACTCACAAACACTCAATGGTACACGACTACCTATAGATACACATAATCATACATACACAAACACTCAGTGGTGCACAATTATCCATAAATACACAGAATCATACTTAACACTAACAAGCAAGACGAACGAACGATCGAACACACTTTATTTTCAAAGTAGTAAGAATTGGGCACGCTGGCCAAACTAACATTCTGCCCTTTCAGTGAAGTCCTTGCACACAGTGATTATTTCATACATCACTTCATACTTCATAAAAAGAAAGGCGCGGTCTATCTGTCAGGATTGGAAAATTAAGCCAGAAAGATGGCACACAAACTACAATCTTAGCAACGCAAGTATCGCAAATAGACTAGACCACAAATATAACCGTAGACTTTTGGTAGCAGCAGACTAAACGTGGTCGAGATTACGAAACGCTTTCGCAATTCCTAAGCCACATAATACATCATTATCACGTTTCCCTGATTACAACGTTTAAAACAAAGTTTAAAGTTGACTTTTAAATATAAATATCTGTTTCTATACAACAAAGGACAAAGGAAACATAATAAAAAAAGACTGACAACATAATAATAACAAGACTAAGAGTTTTAAGTATGAATTTTTTGAACATCGTATCCCCGACTAAACTTCAGCAACGGTGGAAAGCGTGAGCATCGAACGTCTCTATTTTAAGCTTCTGCAAGTCCGGATGAAAGCGGGTACAGGGGCATCGAACCATAGTTACACTGAGGCCCCCAACACCCCCCCCCCCCCCAAAGGAGAGAGAGGTTCTCAAACCGTGAAAGGGGATAAGTTGACTGTTGCCACTCCCTCCCTCCACCCCGCCCCTTCCTTGCCACCCCAACACCAGGACCACAAACCATGAAGTTCTCTTTTTTTAAGTGTATTTTCACACTATAAAGTTACAAAAACCGGTTTCCCTTTATACATTTTTTTATATCCAGCATTATTATTATTATTATTATAATTATTTTATGATTTAGGACATTAAAGACCATCTGTTTAAAAAAAAAGTAAAGGACCCTTTTCCACGCCTTTAGGCATATAGGGCATCAAGGGCTAGACCTATATTTGTATATACCAATAGGCACAAGACGGGTGATGTGGTAGGCATCACACCGGCCGCCTTTACTTCCCGGGACTGGACCCGGTACCCACTCAAGGCTGGGTCGACCTGGGAGCCAAGTAATTTTTGAAAAAAAAAGCCCGGCTCCCCCAGGAAGCGAAACCTGGACCTTCCGATCCGCTGCGATCGTGTAGCCGCTTCACCACGGGGACTCCCAAAAGACCATTTGACGCGAAATCAAAATAACCGTTGCTGTCCATCATAAACATTGAGCTCAAACTGTTCCTATGTTAAGCCAATAGAGGAAATGATTTATTATTACTATTATTATTATTAATATTATTTCACTATATACTAAATTGGTTTGGACACCTGGTCAGAATGAACCCAACGTCACTGATTGCCAGAGCATAAAACATGGGAATGGGAAGGAACATTACGTGCCGAGGAAGACCAGTAAGAACATCGATGGAGTTAGCAGCTTTGCTGAAACTCAACCATATCAACATGTAGCAAGCAAAAAGCGGGCACAAAAAGACAGTAGACTGATATATATTTCATTTAAGCACTAAACCAAATTTGTGGTCCTTTGAACGCCCTTCGCGAAATTGTATAAAAAACGCGACAAACCCTTTGACGTCCTCACACCCTTTCAATGGTTTTTTGACGTCTGCGCCCTTGAGCTGCTTGTTCACTGCCTCCCCGTGTGGGTTCCGGTGTCCTGTTATAGGGAAAACAAGAATAAACCTACTGCCAACACAAAAGCATGTCGTAAGAGCCGACTATTTGGGTGCTTCCTTTAAAGTCAGAGTGCATTTTCCTAAAGGCAAGTAACTAACAGTCTGCATACAAATTATTCAGGACTGTCAAACGGATACACATGCATCGCTCAAGTTCTGGAACAGGACTGCAGTCCAGAAGGGGACAACAACCAGAACTTTCCGCCAGAGTTTACAGCTGGTAAACGCGAAGAAGAAGAAAGAAGTTCTCTACCAACTATTGGCTAGACATCGTTCTGGCTGATTCTAGATACGAAGATGAGTGATATTGTGTATTTGTGCAGTATTGTCTAATTTATGTATGTGCTGAAAAAGGCTCTATAGCCACAACGTTTGCTGGTGGGGATGATGATGATGATGTAGATGATGATGATGATGATGATGATGATGATGAACTTACTAAAAGATTTAAGGTGTAAATGCGAGATGATTACTTGCTTGTTTGCTTCTTGTATCCAACCAGGATATGACACGTTTGTTTGTGCTTGTTATATTGTGAAGCTTGCTGATATTCTTCTCGTTCAGTATTATATCTTTCCTCTTTCCCTTTCTCTACCACATCATAGTGTCGCCGCTGAAGTAGACGTCGGTTAAAAATGCGCTAAAGCAAATCTATACCTGAAAGTGTTTATTGATGTTATGCAGTTTTATGTTCAAGTGTCACGTTCTTCCTTCACAAAGAAATGTATCTTTAGAATGTCAACGCAACAAACCGAGCATTGTGGAGTGTGCATATGCCGCTGTCGGAAGTTGACAGTCGCCCCTGTAGTTTTAGCAATAGTGTGCCTCTGCGCATCGTCAGTGACAACAACTGTAATTATCACAGTGTGTCAAAAACATTTCTGATTTAAGAACCGCTGGGTTCATAACGAAACCAACTGGATAATCTTTAGTACCAGAAAATACAATATATATTACCCCAACTTGTAAAAGAATAGAGGTAGAGGCGGTCACTGAAGCACATGGGGTAAAGATAGTATTTATAAAGATTGTCGGTGAATGTGAAAACATGCTTGCTTTGTGCCATGTGACATGTCATGCAAAAGTTTACTTTTGCAATATCAACGCAACAGAATAAACATTCTAGACGCTGTGCATTCAATTGTAAACACGAGGACGGGTGGCGAGCTGTCAGATCTGTCTTTACAGTGTTTGAAAAATATGTCTGTGAGCTTTCATTGATAGCTATAATTATCACAACATGTAGAAGAAGACGAAGAAAAAGAAGAAGACGAAGAAGAAGAAGGAAGAAGAAGAAGAAGAAGAAGAAGAAGAAGAAGAGGAAGAAGAAGAAGAAGAAGAAGAAGAAGAAGAAGAAGGAGGAAGAGGAGGAGGAGCAGGAGGAGGAGAAGAAGAAGAAGAAGAAGGAGGAGGAGAAGAAGAAGATGGAGGAGAGGAAGAAGAAGGAGAGGAAGAAGATGGAGAAGAAGAAGGAGAAGAAGAAGGAGGAGGAGAAGAAGAAAGAGGAGGAGGAGAAGGAGGAAGAGGAGAAGGAGGAAGATGAGGAGGAGAAGAAGAAGAAGGATGAGAGGAAGAAGAATGAGGAGAGGAAGAAGAATGAGGAGAAGAAGAAGAATGAGGAGAAGAAGAAGAATGAGGAGAAGAAGAAGAAGGAGGAGAAGAAGAAGAAGGAGGAGAAGAAGAAGAAGAAGAAGAATGAGGGGGAGAATAAGAATGAGGAGGAGAAGAAAAAGGAGGAGAGGGAGAAGAGGGAGAAGAGGAAGAAGAGGGAGAAGAGGGAGGAGAGGAAGAAGAGGGAGGAGAGGAAGAAGAGGGAGGAGAAGAAGAATGAGGAGAAGAAGAAGAATGAGAAGAAGAAGAAGAATGAGAAGAAGGAGAAGAAGAAGAAGAAGAAGAAGGAAAAGAAGAAGAAGAAGAAGAAGGAAAAGAAGAAGAAGAAGAAGGAAAAGAAGAAGAAGAAGAAGAAGGACAAGAAGAAGAAGAAGAAGAATGAGGAGAAGAAGAAGAAGAATGAGGAGGAGAAGAATGAGGAGGAGAAGAAAAGTGAGGAGAAGAAAAGTGAGGAGAAGAAGAAGGAAGAGATGAAGAAGAAAAAGAAGAAAATTAAGAAGAAGAAGAAGAAGAAGAAGAAGAAGAAGATGAAGATGAAGATGAAGATGAAGAAGAAGAAGAAGAAGAAGAAGAAGAAGAAGAAGAAGAAGAAGAAGAAGAAGAAGAAGAAGAAGAAGAGGAGGAGGAGGAAGAGGATCGGTAGCAATTAAGGCAGTAAAATACTGCACACACCATAAAACTCCCTGTAGTCGACATATACTTTCTTCCCCACAGCTCATAATGTGATAGCGGCGTGTTAAAAAATTCGATAATTTTGTTTCCTTGCGCTTGAAATAACACAATTTATCAGACAATTTTTAGGAGAGAAACAACTATGATTGCCGAATTTTCGATTTTGTCTAACATAACTGTTTGAGGAATAATAAAATGACACTATTTTGTGGAGAAATCACGAATATTTCTTCTAGAACTGTGCGAATTGCCTAAGTATTTGGCTTGTTTTTATGCCTGAAAGTAGACAGTTGCATATTGTCACTGTTATTTCTTTAATCACGTGCGTATCTTAATTTTTTTTTTCTTGTATCTTGAGTATATAAGCAAAAACAATATAAACGGTGCTCCCATAAATTCGTCCCCATGTGAGATGCAATTTTTGTTATTTTAAGCCCCAGCATGGCTTCTGCCGGGTGCCCGGAATATAGCCGGGGCATAGATATGGCTATGGTGTATTCAGATTTATGGTGTATTTTGAAGAAAAAGCTCGATTACACCAGCGCTTCAAACCGCCACACACAAGACAGAGTCATGAAAGAAACACCGGCCAAGATAGACACGATCCGGCACGACAGTTTTTAAGATGGCTACATTTAACATTTGTGGTATGGGGGATTAAGTGGCTGAATTGGTTGGATTTATGATTAAGAGTAAAATCAAAGTTTTGGGAATTGCTGATATCAGACGAAAAGCTCAAGACGTCCAGAAAATTCATAAAAACTTTGTTCTGATTTGGAAAGGGTCTCAACCACAAGAAACTAACAAACATGGAGTGGGTTTTATCATTGCTCCAGAAACAGCAAAATATTTACTAGATTCAGAATTCCTGTCAGAGAGAATCATAAGTATCAGACTGGCTGCAGGTAAAAGAAGAGTATTGTATATTCAAGTATATGCTCCTTGTAACGACACTTACACTGAAGAAGAAAGAACCGAATTCGTTGACCAACTTAGTGAAACCATCAGTAAAGTTACAGACACTGATGGCTTGTATGTGATGGGAGATTTCAACTACAATGGAAAACAATTACTCAATGTATGTGCAGAGCATGAACTAATTATCAGCAACACGCTATACCAACATAAGAGAAGCAAAATATTGACCTGGTATAAATGGAATAATATTAACCAAGCATCACAGATAGATTTTATTCTCACAAAAAAGAGCGACAGATGGAGAATAAAGAACTCCAGGGCCATCCCAAATGCAATAATAGACTCTGACCATAGACCTGTAGTACTTTGGCTCTATAAACCAACAAGAATTTGCATTCATAAAACACCACAGCTAATAAATCAGATAGCCATTGAGAAACTAAAAGACAAAGATGTGGCAATTCAAGTTGAGGAAACAGTTAAAATAACCTTCAGTACTCTAGAGAGAGGAAATGACATAGAAGAAGAGTGGCAAATTTTTAAAACCTGAATGTAATTACATCCTGAATGTAATGACAGAAAAGTGCGGACTCCGAAAGCCAAGAAGACACATGAAACAAACAGCATTGTGGAATGAAGAAGTTAAAATTTCTATCAAAGAAAACAAGAAATATTTTCATCAGTGGCAAAAGTCCAAATTAGATGAGGACTACATCAAATATAGAAAAGCAAGAGCAAAGAGCAAGAGGAAAGTAAATTCGGCGAAATCAGAATCATGGGCAAACTACGGAGAACAATTAGCAAGGCTATGCACTGATTCACCAGGTCAGTTCTACCGAAGCATCAAGGCTATGAGACTGAGAGAAGAGAAATTTAACCCATCAAAGATCATAAACAGCAAGGCTAAAAAACCACTCACCAAAACCCAAGATGTTAAAAGAAGATGGCAAGAATATTTTTCTGAATTACTGAATAGTGGACCACAAGAACCAGTGTCTAATAAAATAAAATTTGGACAAGAACAAGAACCTAATATATTAGAATCTGAAGTTGAAAAGATCCTAGAGCAAAGCAAAAGAAAGAAAGCGGCCGGAACAGATGGTATTACAACAGACATAATACTTTCATGTAAGGCAACAACAGTAAAATGGCTGACAAGAATATTCAATATGGCCTGGGAGGAAATGAAAGTTCCCGTTGACTGGCAGAGAGCAATTATAGTTCCCAAATGGAAGAAGAAAGGTGATAAACGAGATTGTGAAACATACAGAGGTATCTCTTTACAAAGCCATGTAGGAAAGATGTTTGCAAAAATATTAGAACGAAGAGTGAGGGGGATATTAGAACCTCAATTAAGTAACAATCAGTTTGGATTTAGAAAAGGAAAGAGCTGCACTGATGCAATATTTACTCTTCGGCAAATTTGTGAACAAACAATCGAATATAATAAACACCAGAATCTTATATTCATTGATCCTGAGAAGGCTTTTGACAGGGTTAACAGAAATAAACTATGGAACATTCTTGAAGAATATGGTGTACCGGGTCAATTATTGGGAAACATAATGGCTCTCTATCAAAATAGCCAGAGCGCTTTAAGAACAACGGAAGGTATGACAGACTGGTTCCCCATTACATCAGGAGTACGACAAGGATGTGTCCTATCACCCCTACTCTTCATCACATATATGGATAAAATTGCACAGGAGTCAAAACAAAACACAGATATTATAAATGAACTACTCTTTGCAGATAACCAATGTTTGTTACAAGAAGAAGAACAAAAACTACAACAACATGTTGATTCCTTGCTCACTAACTGTACAAAATTTGACATGAAAATAAACACCTCAAAAACTGAAGTAATGACCATAGGAAAGAAACACAGTAAAGTAAACATACAGATCAATGACATACAATTAGAACAAGTTCAAGAATTCAAGTACTTAGGATGCATATTTACAGAAGATGGAAGACTCGATAAAGAGATACGAGCTAGAGTTCATAAAGCCAATGCAGTCAACTACCAACTGGCCCCACTTCTTCGTCATCCAAAGATCTCGTTACCAGCCAAACAACGGATGATCAACAGCATTTTCATCCCTACGTTATGTTATCAGTGCCAAACGTGGACAATGAACAAATCACATATGCAAAAAATAACTACGTGTGAAATGCGATGTCTCCGAAGAGTCACCAACAATACACGAAGAGACAGAGCCACAAACGACAGCATTAGAGACAAAGTTGGAACAGAAGCATGCATGAAACATATTGAAAGACAGAGAATGAATTGGTTTGGCCATATAGTAAGAATGCAACCGGATCAGATTGCCTACAAGGCCTTTTACAGTAGAACATCTGGAAGAAAAGTCAGAGGAAGACCCAGTAAAAAATGGATAGATGGAGTAGCTGAATACGGCCAGAAGATCCAGAAAACTGTCACTCAAATCACGCGAGAGGCTCAAAACAAATATTTTAAACCACGACACTGGGCTACAACCCGGTAAAAGTGAAGAAGACAATAGATAGATAGATAGATAGATATGGCTTAGTCATAGATATGGCCTAACGACTAAAAGGGGTTGCTGGGACCTTTCCACGGATGATCCTCATCCGCATGGTGGCACTTTGTGTCACCGGGTGTTTATCGCTTGTGTGATATCCTGGTGAGGTACAACTACCAACTAACCAACCTGTGCCCTGAAAATACAACATTTGAAGCCACAGGATTTTAGAAGATATGGTTTGAAATTAGCGTATACAAAACTAATCAATGTTTAAGAAGCTTTGTCAGTGAACTAGCCATTAATGCTTGTATCTTCCTTTCAAGTTCAGCTGTTAAGGTCTATAAGTTTCACAACCAAATGTCAATATACTCATAGCTAGTGTTCTGAGCAATCGAATCTTAGTTTTGCATGAAATGTTTTTGGATCTCCATAATTTTTGCTGCTTGGCATGGACTGACCTGATGTTGTCTGTGCAATCCTGGACATGATTTCTGGTCTTGACCCTAGGTAGGTCACTTAAAATGGTTCCTAACTATTTGAAATGATGACTGATATGGTCTATTTTGTAACCTTTAACGTACATTAGTAAAGTTATGCCAGCTGGATTATTAGTCATTATCCTTTTTTTTCCCGCTTTTATTTTTATGCCACACTTAGTCGATGTTTCATCGAGCAAATTTACAAGCTCGACTAGCTCTTGTTTTTCCCCGGCCAATCCATCGATGTCGTCTGCAAACCTTGAGTTTGTTATAGATCGACCTCCTATACTAACTGTTCCATGATGCTGTTCAGGACGTCAGTCATAATTCTTTCTAAGAAGATGTTAAACTGTGTTGGGGAGAGGAAGTAGCCCTGCCGGACTCCTACTGTTGTTCGGAACTAGCTTCCTATTTGTCCATTCATCGTGACAGCACTACTGGCCTTGGCTTAGAGCTGTTCTATATTAGCTATGAGGGGAGTCGCCGTTGCGTAGCGGCTAGACTCTCGCCGTTTATCGGAAGGTCGTGGGTTCGCTCCCTGGCAGAGCCGAACCTTTTTCAAAAATGACACTGGCTCCCAGGTTAACCTAGCCTTTAGTGGGTACCGAGTGCAGTCCCGGGAAGAAAAGGCGACCGGGGTGATGCTGAAAACATCACCCATCCTGTACCGTTAGGTCTTTAAAATATAGGTCTAGTCCTATATGCCCTATAGCCTAAAGGCGTGGAAAAGGGTCATTTGCTTTTACTTATATAACCTATGAGGGTTTTACCCATATTGCACTTTTTCAGTGTCCCAGTGCTGCATGCCATACTCTAGTTACTTACATTAAATATAATTTATTTGTCTACACATCTTCACTTTCAGAGCTCTGTATTTTCCCGTTTTCCCAATGAAATATAACATTTGTTTTCCTATTCCAAATTAATGTTGTCTCTGTATCAGGTTGTCTTTCCACATAAAATGACAACTATTTCTCAGTATATCATCATCTTAGATATCTGCCTATTCTATTTCCCTACCGCCTCCCAACCACCACCCCAATTTAAAACAGAAAGCATTCTTCTGTATATCTATATAAACAAAACGTACCTATTTCATTGCTTTTGTCTCCATGAATTATGAAATATTTGTTTATGTATAGCCAGGTCAAAACAAGTGTCTTTGATTGTTTATCCCCCACAAAGCACCATCTCTGCTTCTGGGCGATAAACTGCTTTATCATAAAGTAAGTAAAATAAAAAAGAACCTTTCATGCCATTTAGGCGCATCGGGTGTATGAGAAGAGCCCCCATCTTTTGACAGACCAATCGGCACTAAGTGGGTAATGTGGCCAGCATTACGCTGGCCGTCTTTACTTCGCCAGGAATGCCATCCTGGCACCCATTTTAGGCTGGGTCGATCTGTGACGTCCCATACCATGATAAAAATCCACACTGCCAGCAGTGGGTTTCGATCGCGGTAAGCTGAAATTACGAGCTGGACTTGCAACGCCTAAGCCACGAACGCTGCGCTTTATCATGAAGCAGGGTCAAATAGGCGGTACAATAGAACAGACGTACAATCCATACACTGAGACACTAATTCAAAAAGGGGGGGGGGGGGGGGGGGGGGGGTAGAGAGAGGGGTGAATAGATTTTATGGAAAACAAAATTCACTACTAAAGGGGAAACATAGCGGGCTTTTATTCAGGAAACAACCGGCTCTATTAGCATGTCGACTCTTCGTTGGCTACTGAAGAAGGGGAGGCAACACATATGGGAAAGTTCAGTGTAATGTGATCAGCGACCGCCTCCCCTTCCCCCCCCCCCCCACACTGACTCGCCGGTTGGGCAATATTTGGGCCTGCCTTTTTTAATAGTAGCAACGCAACAAGCGTCCTTTTCAGGGCTTTTGGTGACCTGCAAGGATACATCATTTTTGTTATGGCGCACAAAGCCTAGCCACAATTACAACCAAAATCTCCCCCTTCAGCGATGCTGGTTGAAAGTGAAGTTTTTTTGTTTTTTAAATCACTGGAACGAACGTATGGTGTGATGTCAGGTCTTGAGTCATTCATTCATTCGTTTAATTTTTCCCTATATCGGCATTTCTGGAACCTCTCTATTGTACTGCTTCTCTCCCCCCTTTTTACCATTTATTCTTCAAAAAGCCCTCATCATCCGAATAAATTACCAGTTTCAAAGAATTGTAACTCTCCCGGTTACTATTACCACATAATATCCGCTGAAAGAGTCAATATTGAAACGCTCCTCTATTCATGAGTAGCAGAAAATTGCACAAGAACCAACCCGCATTTTGATCGAGGTTTGTCACTTAAGGCAAGTATGACAGGCATCATTGATTAAAAACCGCTGCTTGTCTTGTCTCACCTGACTGCAGGTGTTTTTGATGACTAAAAGTGTGAAGTCTAGAGGAAACCTTTATTAGAGCATAGATTCTTGTTTGAAGGGTTCTTGCTGGCTCCATCCGGGGAATTTCCTTTCTAGAGTTACTGCTTGGAGAAATATTAGGCAAGTAGTTACGGATGTGTGTGGGGCGGTACGTTTTTGCCTGGCACTTTTTTTTTTCAGAGATACTTGTTAACAAATTGTGTTTATAGTTAAAGCAAGTGTGAATAGCGTTGATTTACGTGCCAAGGATCGCATATGTTCCATAATAGAGTTACATTCCTAAAGTGGAGATTGATGCTGTTTGCAGGAGGTTTGTAGTAATTCCGGGTGTGAGGGAGAGTACGTTATTGCACGATATATTTATTCCCCCCCCCCCCCAATATTTTTTTAGTTTGTGTTTGTAATTATACCAAGTGTGAAAAGCGTAGTTTCATGTTTGAAGGATCTCATGTGTACCACAAGAGGATTGCAATCCGACATTTTGAGATTGTAATTAGTTCTAGAAGACGTCACGTAATTACATATGTGATGGAAGGTTGGTTGTTGTAATATGTTACCGTATCCATACTTGATGTTACATTCTATTAAGGGAGCTACCAGGATGTAGCGGATAGACGCTCGCCTACGGATCGGAATGTTGTGCGTTCGAATCCGAATAGAACCGGACATTTTTTTTTTTTACTGACATTGGGTGTGCACCAAGTGAAGTTCTGTGAAGTAAAGGCGGCCGGCGTGATATTGACCACATCATCCAGGAAGTGCCAATTGTCTATACAAGAATTTTATTATAGTCCTATATGTTCATCACACCCAAGGCGTGCAAGCGGCTACTTAATATTCTTTTAATGTAAATTAATATACCAAGTAGGAAGAATGCCAGTTTCTCATTTTATTTTTGTTTGTGGGGTTTAGCCAGCTTGAGCTGCATATAATATGCGAAGCATTAAGACATTTAGCAAAGTGAAGGATCCTTTTCCAGGCCTTGAAGTGCATTGGCCATATTCTTCTTCTTCTTTGTTTTTCAGTTTCGTATGCTCAGATCAGACCATCAGGTGGGTTGCCTCTATGAACTCGCATGTCAGCTGCAGGTCCTGCATGGTTCTCCATAGCTTGCTCTGTCCACTTTGCTCCTGAGGCCAGGTGTCTTTTCGAAGTTGTAGGTAGAGTGGGCAGGTCTGCAGAATGTGCTCATGTATTTGTAATCCTTTTTTTGACAGGAACACTATGGGGACTGTAAATCCTAATTGTATGCATGTGGTAGTTAAGCCTGCAGTGCCCTGTTCGTAGACGAAAAATTGTTGTATTCGCTTTCTGTTGAGCTTGCTAATTGGGTCTTGTGGATGTTTACTGTTAGTTTGTTCTCTCAAAATTCCTTGTATTTTCCCTTGATAAGTGTTCTGATCTCTGGTAAAGACAATTAATGTGTGTGTTGTTTCTCCTTTGTTACATTTTTAAAAGTCTGTCTCCTAACTCATTTCCTGGTATGCTGCAGTAAGAAACAATCATCAATCAGAAAGGAAAGACAGATAACGGAGTACAACAGCAATAACAACAAATAGAAAAGACATTGAAAAAAACGAAAATAAGGCGGAGGGGAAACCAACAACCACCAAACTGAGTGTAGCTGCGAGAATGAAGATGTGGAAAGATATGACATCAAACAAAAAGTAATTTAGTGAGCTTCTAAATATAACAAACACAAACGAAACGTTAACGTTTCGGCTACAGTGCCTTTATCATCACATATATAAATTAAACAAAATCCACACGAATAAACACAATCACCTAACTGACGAATCTCGAAGCAGTCACGTTGATACTTTGCCAGTGAAATAAAGAGACACGAGGGACCCTAAAATAAATAGCCACTAATGCCAAAAACCGTAACTCGATCTTAGATGAAACGCTGTTTACAGTTCAGTCACCTTGGTATTTGTGTACCCAATTTGAAAATAAAGCGATTTTCAAGAAATTTGAGGACTTTGTTACTGGAGTAGTTAGATTTAATTAAGTTGGCCCCCAGAAAAAAAAATGATCGTAGAAAGAAGTAGAAATAAAAACAAAATGACCAAAGGTACAAATAGTGAAACACACTCAAACAGATGGAAAGAATGAAATCAGCACGCAGAAAAGAAATGAAGATGGATGGAATTTTAAGAATATAGATAAAAGATACAAAGTAAAAGGGAGGAAACTATTAAAAGAATGAATTTAGGAAGCAGAAAAGAAAGAAAGAAATACATCAAGAGATAAATCGACCTTACACACTAATGGCATTTGTAAACAGCATCACGTTGTTGGCTTTTTTCAGAAGGTCGCTCTCACTACAACCCGCCGTAAAGACTTGATTGACATTTTGCACAACTCCTGCTATCGCGCATTCTGATAACCATTAACAGGGGCGCCTGAAACTAGAGGGGGGGGGGGGGCATGATAGAATAGAATTGGCGGCTGCACGAGAATCATATGGCAGTTACAAGTGTACTAATTATACCTTTCCCAGGTAGAAGAAGCCTTCATTAGGCACCAGGTATAGTCCTGGGAAAAAAGGCGGCCGTCGTGGTTCTGACCAAATCACCTGCCAATCAGTTTATAAAGTATAAGTCTAGCCCTATATACCCAATATGAAAAAGTGTCCTTAACTTAACTTCACCTATCTGAACCTAAAGTCATAGGCATTTTGAGCCTAAACAAAAGCAAAATTCATAACGGTGCTAAACTAATAACTCTATCATTATCAATATAATCATCCAAAAAATTAGCATGTATGTTCTTTACTAAATGTTGCTGTCATCACAGAACATCTGAAATTTTCTCTACGACATGCCTGGTAGGGTGCAGTGTCACTATTCATTGCTTCCCGTGAGGGCCCCGGTAACACACGGTAACACACGGACGCAGCTCCCAATCCCGTTATCAAAATCAATTCAAGACGTCTTGTTGCTAAATCGCTGGCATGTGGAATCGAACCAGGAGTTTTCGAATTACGAAGCGAGTTCACACGGCTATACCACATACACCGGCTCATCTATTACTATAATTTATTTTATATTATTTTTTTATATTTTATGTTTTTTGAACAGAGTGGCTCAATGGGTGCTTACACCATGTTTAAGTGCGTATTAATAATTATTATAAGCGCTGAATGACTAATGAATACAAATAATGTGTTAGAAATAACATGAAATGTAGCAACACATTCTTAAAGACAGCGTGGGTATACATGAAGGGGTGGGTACAAGTTATGAGTTGGATTATATTCACAGCACTCCAGACACATCCATAATTGCTCAGATTCCCCTCTCAACATATTCATCATCGTCGCGCTGGTAATAGTGTCAGTCCTATGCCTGTTGACAAGACTTCGTGTGTGTCTGGTGTACTTCTCATGCTTGGCTGCGCCGATTCCATCTTTACTCCTATCTTAGCAGAGATGTAGACACGTTGCTTCTAAAATCCTCGGAACGTCCTATCTCTCTAAGGGCATTGACACTGCCTGTGTAATCCATGGGCCGGCCATCTTTAATTAACCCAGCAACTGCCAATATATCAGCTTTTTCAATACCAACAACACCCGCATGCCCAGGGACAAACATGAGTTGAAGGGGAGGGGGTGCGGGGGGTTACACTTAATGCTTTTGCAGATTTTCTAATGCAGAGGTGGAAAACTCAGACTCTCTGTAAATTAGTTAGGCGGGGGAGGGGTGGGGAACGGATATGGCGACATCTCCCCCCCCCCCCCCCCCACTCTCCGTTTGCTTGTGTCACTCAAGATACTATATACCCTAGGTTTCTCACCGATTTAGGTCGCTAGCTAAGTACTTTGCTGGGGGGAAATATCGTCACGTTCAAACGGCATCCCCGAAGGGAGGAGCTTTAGGTTATAATTGTGTTTAGGTTATGTGCGCCATATAAAGTAGCTCAGAATTGCACGCCACCTTGAGATCTCATCCATGCAGTGTTGAAGCGAGGAAAGGAGACAGACACCTCACCAATCTCGCATAATTTATAATAAAGCGTTGAGAATGGTTTCATGTCTGCACATCTGTGTTTCAACTTTCAAAACAGACTGCAAGTTTCAATTTTTATAATTCATTTAAATGTGTATACCCATAAAAAAGAACACATTTTTTTTCCACCTAGATTGAATTTGTAAATGAGGTACAATTTTTAAAGTGGAAAACCCGCTTTGATCTTTCAAGTAATTTCCCGAACAGACATCCCTCTTAACTAGAACAACTATTTCCTCTTAAATGACAGTGATTTCCTCTTAGCAGAACCTCTAATCTTGAGAATGTATGAATATGTTGCCTTTGGAGTTTTTTTTACGTCATTACTTCTTGAGGATGCGACTCGAAGTGAAAGCTATAATCAGCTGTTATTACTATTACTGTTTTTCAACTTAATAAGCTCTTATCTCCGCAGCAAACAAAATTCAAAATAAAATAGATTATCACTAGTGAATTTTGAGTTGTAATTATTTAGAGTATAACATTTATCTCAGCTCTTTGTTGTTTGTTAATTAAGTCTTTATTTTATGTAGCATTACTATCATTCGTCCCCATGTGGGATGCAATTTTTTGTTATTTATGACGGGGAAAAGGGACAATATTGACACCACCTGCACTCTCACCCTGAACGCTGAACGGAATTTCTGGGTCCTCTCCTCGGACGATCTTTATCCGCATGGTGGCACTTTATGTCACCGGGTGTTTATCGCACTGCGTGATGTCCTGGTGGGGTAAAGTTACTCACTTACTTAGTTACTTTCCTAAAGCAGGCCCTTTGCAGAAACATTGCTGTCAATCCAAGTCTGCCTGACACAAAATTAGTCTGCTCGTTATGTCTCCTCTCTCTCTCTCTAATCACTTTGTTCTTGAAAACATCTTGCTGCTCTTTTCAGTCTGGTCCATTGCTCGTCTACCCTCAACATTAGCCCTACCCTTAATCATCACAGTGTGTTCATTTCCGGTTTTACCTGTATGCCTTAGCAAGAAAATGAATTTTTGCCAAACATGACAGCCTCAGAGGCTCTTACAACTATCTTTGGACCTATCTCATTAGCAACTTCTCTAAAATAATTTCTTTCTGTTTTTTTTTTTTTTTTCAACTCTGCTGCGGGACCGTTAGTGTTGCCAGTTCTGACTGCTGCCTTATGCATTTGTACTTTGCGCTAGCAAGTTTCAGCTGTTGCTGGGACAGACACGATTTACTCTAGTATTTAAAAAGGGCAATAAAGAACATCTTGTGTATCTTTCACTGGCCCAGGAAGAGATAGCAACTCTGGGGCGACTTGTCTTTAGTGAGGCTGAAACCTCGACTAGAGATTAGAAAGAATGTAAAGATCTTTATCACCCGATTTGGACAACAGATTGTACCAGGCCCATATTTTAAGAGACCTGTAGGCACTAGTTTAATGATGTAATCATCACCATACTGGCCGCATTTATTTCCCAGGTCATTACCGGGTACCCATCGTTAGCTAGGTTGGTCTGGGAGAGAAAAAAAAAAATATTTAAAGACTTTGACACTCTCCCCTTCTCACAATGTCACCACATAATCTTGATTGTCTCCCCCTGATGCTATTTATTCATTCCCGTTGTGAACTGAAGTATTTCAAGAAGTCTTCACTACAAATGAACTACGTCCATAGACAATGCAGTCCGATGCACACTCACACACACACACACACACACACACACACATATATATATATATATATATATATATATATATATATATATATATATATTCACATATAGTAAAGATCCCTTTTAAAGCCTTTTAGGCGCATCGGGCATATAGGAAGAGCACCCACATTTTTACAGACCAATCGGCACTAGGTGGGTAATGTGGTCAGTATCACGCCGGTCGTCTATCATTTCCACAGGACATACATCCTTTCACGCCCCATATCAAATCCACACGGCAAGAAATGGGTTTCGATCGCAGTACGTTGGAATAACGAGTCAGACTCGTAACACATAAGCTACGGACGCCGCATATATATATATATATATATATATATATATATATATGTGGATTTGATATATATATATATATATATATATAAACAGAATACAAAAATAAGCTCAGCATTGTCAGTGGTTGCCAGAAAAGATTCGACTGGGAAGTGACAGTATTGATGTTTTAATGTCAGTTTCTATCATTCATATTGCCAGACATGGAGGGGGATATCGTCATGAATCAATGTAAGTGCATCTTCAGTACGTGCGTTCTAATGTCAATGACTGCAGCATGAACGTTATGGATATTATTGAGGCTGCAATTGAGTTTTTGGTACGTTCTGTTCATTCTGAATGCAGACTCAAAAAAGCATTCTAGGAAAGGTGGAGACAGTCATGCTTCATGCAGAGCTGCAGCATAGAATCAGACGTCCCAGGTAGTTAGCCTATCGGTGTATTTCTCCAGGAAATGCGGGTGTGTTGGGAAACAAACAAGCAGATATAATGGCTGACTTGGTCACCAATTAAATATAGACTGATGCATGGTAAGCTATTTGTGGTCCATGCCCTTTTCGAGCTAGTGATTTTGTGTGTGGGGGGAAAGGGGGGGGGAATGAGAGGGGGGGGGGATAGCTCATCAGAGTTTGGAAAGATTGGTACAGCGGGGAGTTGCCAGAGAAAATGGATGTCAATCACCACTCAAAGAAAAGGCCTGCCAGACACACAATCAGACTATAATGGTACCAGCAGAGCTGGAACACTGACTGCTGAAGATTGGTAGCTGAATGCGTATGGTACTGAGGTTTAAGGTTTCAACAACGGATCAACATAATGGCACACAAGTATTAACCCATAAGTGCTCCGTTTTTCTTCTAACTTAAGTCCTATCAGATAAAGCTCAGCACAGTGCACAGGCTCTGTAGCACCGGCGAGGATCCTGAAATACTTTGGGTAGATTTTTACTCAAAATTTTTCCCGGGCAGCGCGCCGTTAGGCTACTCTTTTCGATTTCCAACTGCCAAGGGATTTTTTTTTTACGTGTGCCACAATGCACACGTGTGTCCGATCTCACTACCCAGAGACCATGGGGGAATTACTAGAAGTCCATTTCAAGGTGAAAAAATCCCAGCCCCAAACGGCGATTGAATCCCGGCACCTCTAGCAATTGATGCGGACAACCATGCTTCGAAACCACGCAGCCCCATGCCTAATGACTCGAGTGCTGTGATACCCTGTCCTAACTCTGCCAAATCATATTTGAATACATAAGATATAAACATCGCCTGCCTAATGGTGTTTCTCCCGTTGTGCATAAATTTGCCTGCCAATATGGCGCTAGAACCATTTACTTAATTTCGAATTTGTCGCAAAATGGCAGATGATGACATTGACTTGGGATTCACGTGAGCCCACTTAAAAATGGTACCATAAAGTGTTTTAGGGATAAAAAGGAAGCCAGCTTGATGTTAAATTCATCACTCATCCAGTTGAGTTGCTCTACTGGCAATATATCTTTCACCATTTACCCAAAACATTTATCATCATCATCATTCAACAAGTTTAACAGAAAGTAGCTCACATCATGATACCCCTGACAGTGTCTCTTTCTTTAGCTAGGTCCACAGCCCAATGTGCTTTCACTTCCATTGCATCTCCGTTGTCTTGAATCCACTTTTTACAGGGGTCTGCCTCTGCCTAATTTTCCAAGAACGGTACCCTGCCTCACCCCTCTCTCCAGGCCACCAGGACCAAACTACCTCAACACACGAGACCGGATGCTGGTTGTGAGCAAGTTCCCCTCGATTCTCGGATCATGGAGGATGTCTGCGTTTTTCTTTATACCTGATACATTAAACTAGATCCCCGTGTGGGTTCTGGGGCCCCATTGTGGGGAAAACAAGAATAGACTCACTGCCTCCCCAAAAGCATGTCGTAAGAGTCGACTAATTGGGGAGCTTCCTTTGAAGTCGGAGTGCATCTGCCGTAGAGGCAAGGAACCGACAGTCTGTATTCAAGAGAATGAGATCTGTAAAACTGATGCACAAGCAACACTCAGGTTCTGGAGCAGGACTGCAGTTCAGTAGTGGACGAGCAACCAGAACCTTCCGCCAGAGTGTAAAGCTGGTGAACGCGAAGAAGAAGAAGATTAAACTAGAATCTCCTTGCACTGGAACCAACATGGGAATAGAAATATAGGAAGACCGAAAGCAAAATACACATAAAATGGAGCTATAGAGGGAAGTTAAAACGATAGGGGAGGCCACAGGGAGAGCTGCATGCGACAGCGAAGGACAGAACCACTTGGCGTGAGATTGTTGATGGCCTATGCTCCACTGAGGGTTGGAAAGGCAGAAGAAAGAAGATACAATAATGGTGTGATAAAAAGATACCCGGTTTTTCTCTAAACATATCCTTTCTATCACATGAGGTATATACAAATCCCTACCTCATTTTACTAGGTAGACTCCCCTAACGACCCTGTCAGTGAATCAGCTCATAAATGGTAACAGGCGTTCACAGTTCCAGCTTCATAACAAACAGGTCACAACATAGTTGCTCATTCCAATGCCAGGGAAAAGTCTGCTCCCTGGCGGACTGAACTTTTTTTCAAAAATTACCCCTTGACTCCTAGGTCAACCAAGCCATGCGTGGGTACCAGGTGCAGTCCCGGGAAATAAAACAGCCGGCGTGATGCTGACTACATCACCCATCTTGTGCCGATTGGTCTATACACACATATAGGTCTAGCCCCATGTGCCCTTTACGCCTGAAGACAGGGAAAAGGGACAATATTGACAACCACCTGCACTCTCACCAAAACCAGTACTACACACACGCGCATGGCAAGCATAAAGTAACAGTCAGAAAAGCTAACACACACAGTCTGACACTAGAAATGCAGCTAGTCGTCGATGGAAACTGCAGTTACACAAGATAAATAGTTGCACAAGCAATTAATAGCATGAGGTACACCAGTTTCAGAAGTGAGTGGTGATTTGCGTGATTATTTAAGAGTTAACAATGTACGACGTTCCCTGAAAATCAAAAGACCGCCTAAGTTGTTATCCATCGATCTCCATCCATGCCTGACTTCACTAAACCAGTTATCATTGTTCACATGTTTCTGACTGACATTTGAGATCGAAATTTTAGGTCGATTCTACTGTCTTGCAACCAGGCTGCCTTGTGCGTTAGCACCGTGACGTTGTTGACAACCCATGACGTGATTTAAGTGCACGCCACTACCCGTTTTGCAAGAAACTTTCGAAAATAGGTAAATAACAAACTGGCAGCTGAAAACGCTAGGACAATTAAATTGCAGTTTTTAATATGTGCTTTTCGTGGTTTACTGTTAAGAATGCTTACGGACACTTCGCAAAAGCCATTATCAAAATCGGCAGAAGGTAAATTTTCAGTTAAATTTTACTTGTTTATATAATTAAATTATCATTTTAACACGTTGGTAGAAAAGCTATATATAATTCAAAAGTCGTGTAATTTCAGCATGTTTGGTGCTGTATTTGTATGCCTCTCTTTTCAAGTTGTCATAGAAGTTAATGTTTAAAGTTATATATCTTTTTTTTTTTGACATAGCAAGTAAAGATTCCTGTCTTACGCCTTAGGCGCATGGGGCATATAGGAAGAGCAACCATATTTTAACAGACCAATAAGTACTAGGTGGGTAATTTGGTCAGCATAACGCCGGCCCTCTTTACTTTCTCTGGATATACATCCTGGTAGAAACTTTGGGCTGGGTCCACCTGCGACGCCGCATACCTTGATAAAAAATCCACGCACCAGCAGTTTCGATCGCGGTACGTTGGAATTACGAGTCGGACACGCAACGCCTAAGCCACGAACGCCGCACATTTTATTGACAAATGTGTTCTTAACTGTGAGATTATGTAATCATTATTATTAAATGCCTTGTCTACTGGCATAATCAGTCATTTTTCTCCACATCTTGCGATCGATCATTATCATCGTGTATCCATTCGCTGCCGCCCTTTCGTGCGTATGCAATAGGCTGACAAGAATATTGTGTAATTGAATCTCTTAGTTGTTCTTTCTATAGATATTTTAAGTTCTCACACCATGTTCTACTTTTTCTGAAACTCAAATGTAGTCTTCTTCTTTTTCTTATTCGCGTTTACCAGCTGTAAATTCTGGCTGAAAATTCTAGATGTTCATCCACTTCTGGACTGCAGTACTGTTCCAGAACCTGAGTGTTGCGTGTGCATCCGTTTTACATAACTCATTTGTATGCAGACTGCTAGATCCTTGCCTCTCAGGCAGATGCACTCCGACTTAGAAGGACGCTCCCAATTAGTCGACTCTTACGACATGTTTTTTTTGGGTAGGCAGTGAGTCTGTTCTTGTTTTGCCTATAATAGGGCCCTGGAACCCACACAGGAATTAAATGTAGTGAAAAGTTATGGCTGCATCCTTCTGAATTTGTGACAAAGGATCTCTGTCTCGTAGCCTCCTAATTAACCGGGCAGACAGACTGGCTGGTTCTGTACCAGTGGATGATGAATTTGAGTTGAACTTAGTTGAGTCAAGAAGTGACATCACATCATTCAGGGCATTCTCATGCATGCTCCGTCCTGATCTTCAGCAGCCAACGCAGAGTTCCAATACTGATGGTACCGGTCACAATTTTTTTAAATGTCTTTGTTACCTTTCCTCTGAGTGTAGTGAGCCGGCCAGACCCTCTGGTTACACCCAGGTGTCTCATTCTCTCCAGGCCATAATAATCTTTTTTTTCTCCACTGATTCCGTTGCTTGTTCCTAAATGGCCTTGACCACATCTTCCTTGTCATGTATCAATTGACCACCTAGTGATAAAGATTCAGCCAATCTGTTTGCCTGTTAATTACCCATCACGTCCGCATGAGAAAAGATCCAAAGTATGCTCACTACCCGTGACCTTTCCAGTGAAGCTTGCCACTCTGCTTGAAGTATCCATGTCTTCACCTTTTTCAGCATGCTTTCAGAGTCTGTTACAATTACGACATGTGTATGCATCTTGTTCTCTAGCCTCCAGAGAGCTGCAGTTATCACCTCCACCTCCATTTTCATGCTAGATGTTGTGGTGTCACATGCTAGGCTGTCTTGAACTAAAAATGTCCATTGGCTTTCGCTACGAACTCCCAGGCACTTCTCTTTCCTTTCAACACTAAACTATCTGTATAGATAATCAGATCACCTGGGTGTGAATTGTCGTGAATCAACTGTTTAGCACTCGCTGACCACTCTCTGCCCACCCGGCGACCACTCTCTGCCCACCCGGCCCAATGTTATCATAACCCTACACAGGTCAGACTTTTCCGCTGATACTGACCCACTCCTCTCCTCGCTCTTCTGCTTGAGCTATCCACGATATTGCCCCTTTCAGCCTCTGACCCTTGCCTGCAGCCAAAGCTTCATACAGAGGGTGTTCCTTGTCTGCAGCTACTCTGAGGTATGACTTAGTCTACAGCACCTTTAACCTATCTTCAATAGTCGGCAATGCAAGGATGTATCGCGTGCACACAATCGTAATGAATTTATGAATGACAATCTAGATAAGGACAAGGCCCTGTGGGAGAAGATAATAATCTGTAGGCACAAATAGATCCTTATGGTCTGAAGAGAATAGTGCAGCTAAAGAGCGGCCAGGGGATCTAGTCGACACCCTAAACTCAAATGAAAGGCAGGACACAATTTTAAAAAAAAATAATAAAAGACATTTGTCACGCCTTCAGGCATATTGGGCATGTACCTATATTTTGAAAACAAATCTGCACTTGGTGGGTGATGTGGTCAACATCACGCCGGCTGCCTTTACTTCCCGGACTGCACCTGGTACTCATTCAAGGCACGTCGACAGGGGAGCCAAGGTCATTTTTACAACATTGTAAAGAAAATGACAGCCATTGGGGAGAAGGTTATTTGACACGGGGCAGAACATTGTAAAGAGACATGACTAACTAGGTGGGGAAAAAACCCTTTGAAATAGGACAGAACATTGTAAACAGACAAGAACACCATATGGGAAAATGTCCTTTGACACGGGACTAAACATTGTAAAACAGACATGACTACCACGTAGGAAAAAAATCATTTAACGCGTGGCGAAACATTGTAAACAGACATGAATACCAATGTGGGAAAAAGTCCTTTGTCAAGAGACGGAATATTGTTGTTGTCTGTTTGTTTTAGTATCCAGAAGCCATGAGTTGTTAACCCTTAGGCTCGGTATTATGGATATCGCAACTCTCCGCCCTTGATTCCATTGCGAATACCATAAATCTGGGAGAAATGTGACATTTCTGCCTACCCCCGAGAGTGAAACAGGACCACAAGGAGTTCGGCACCCGGTCACCGCGCAATCCGGTTTAGCCAACTAGGCTAGAGAGCCCGGCAACGGAATATCGTTAAGAGGCAGGAATACATGAATGTGAGAAAATGACCCTTTGACACGGGGCAGAACACGACACACCTTGACTTTAACAAGCAGTGCGTGGCTCCTTGACAATGACTTTATGTATACTGTTATTGACAAGATAATGCTGCGGATAGTGATGCTGATAATGATACCGATGTTGACAAAAATGATGATGATAATGAATGTAGTTATATATGACCTTACCATTGATTGATTTAAAAAGGATCCATTCTTCCGTACCAACTTTTAGAACTCGCTTGCCTGGGCGCTTTGATTGTAAATCTAATAATTTCCTCTGTCCTCATAACTTACCAGTTGAGTGACGTTAGCCCTTTGAAAGGCTAACTTCAAAGAAAACTATTATTTCAGCATTTTAACGAATAGTGAATAACTTCTGGATGCTTTATAATCTGTTGCTCTATTTATTTGATGACGTGATAATCGGATTTCTCTCTCACAACCGTATATGACCAAAGGAAAAGCCTATGAGTTGAAACCCCCAAAAAATGGTTTAGTACTTTTCTGAAAAGTAAAATACTCAAAATTGTAAAACTGTAATTGATGGTGGTCTGATATGGAAAAAGAAGCATTTTGCGCCTAGAGACGGCGCAAATACCTGAACTTTAGCCACGAAAGTGGCGCACATAATCAAGACCACAAATATAGCCGGAGACTGTTGGCAGCTTCGGCTACCTAGCAGCAAGTTGAACGTGGTTGAGTTTTTTATTTTTTTATTTTAAAGGTATTGGAATTGGAACTGGCCGTACCAGTTCGCTTGTCTCTCACATTTTCATGTGTACAGTGTGATGGGAAGGAGAGAAGTGGAGAGATGCGGAGAAAAATCCAAAGAAAAAGCAGAGGGAGGACGAAGGAACTTTATTTTTCAAAGGATTAAGAATTGGGCACGCAGGCAGGTCTAACTTTCTGTCATTCAGTTTTTAGTCTTATCACACTGGTTTTTTTTTTTTTCCAACCATGTTTCAACAAGTTATAATATACATCAATTACCATAAGTAAATATTAGTTACAAACAATCGAATGTGATCCAAAGTATCCATATATTTCGGAATACTACCAAGTCTTAGTATAATTGTAAAAAGGATAAGTTAATTACAGTATATGCTTATTATATTTAGTATACACTTATCTTTCAAGGAGGCAATTAGTGTGTACGGTAAAACTGCGATTCACCGTCACTCGTTTAACCTTCAGTTTATGTTATTTGTCATCGTCTTTTAAAAAGAAAATCAATTCTTAACCAAGAACCTCTAACCAGCGACTGAGAAGCAGAAACAATGTTATTAAAGTGCATCGACTTATTTGAAATACAAGACAAGGCAAATGCAACGCAGATCCGACTTCTGTGTAAGACACGAAACATCGCCACACAGAAAGCTCGAAGCTCAAAGACACAAACAGAGGTGACAGTTTATATTTAAGTAACGTAGGTTTATAGTAGGGCAGTACCGAATAGTGATTTTCACTTTTCGGCTGAATTCGAATAGCGGGACCAACTATTCGGCCGAATACGAACACGAATACGAATAGTGTATCATCATCGTCAGGTGCCTTGCCGACTGGCGTGGGTGATTATGGTTCGTCGCAATCTGCGATCTCCTGCAGCATGTATCAGTTCGTGTGCTGACACATCTCAGTAGCATGCAACAAGACTCTCAAGTATCTTCTATCATTGTCTTTCTCTATCCCTCCTTCTTTTTTCGTTCGCCTGAAATAAGTTGTCTATATTAGCAATTTTGTCTTTTGTATAAATTTCACTGTTGTTGTTAATTCATTCAGTGGTCCATAGAGTTTACATTCCACTGTTGTTCTTTCTGGCCAAAAGGTTTGGCTTAATCTATCCCTCCTTCCACAGATCTCTCCAGTAGGCACCAAGTTTTCAATTTTTCCTTTTTTTCATAATATGACCGAAATATTATGACTTGTCTCCTTCTGATATCTGTGATTAGTTGTCTTCGGGCTGCCGCCTCTTTCAAAACCTCTTGGTTGCTTTTTTTGGTTGTCCAAGGTATTTTAAGCATTTTTCTGTAAAATCGCATCTCTGACGCCTCAAGAAATTGTTTGACCTGCCTACAGATTGTCCAGGACTCACAGCCATATGTTAAAACTGGATGTATGTAGCAAGCAAGAATTTTTTTTTATAACCCCTATTGACAAAGATATATTGCATAAGATGTGCTTTATTTTATAAAGTACCAATTTTGCCTGTCCTCTTTTTGACAGTGGCGAGAAAAGACAATTTAAAATTTCAACTTTTAATTATCTTCATTCCTTCTTAAATAATGTCACAATTTATAACTGACCGTTCTTGATTTTCGCCGCGGCATCCCTGGCATACGCACTCAGTTTGAGAACCTCTGCTGTAATGCCTCGGTCTAGTCAGCAAGCAAAGACCTTGCCAGCTACTGTAACACGCAGCCGGGTCGCAGTTTCCACCGCTAAAATAGACTTAGGCAACAGCAACTACTGTGTTAATGAGAGAGTTATTTCAGTCCATCACAGTGTATGCATAAACGGGTGTTAGGTTACCACTATTCGTATTCGGCCCGACCGCAAGTATTCGGCCGAATACCGAATAGTGGTTAGGTCCACTACTCGGCCCCGAAGCGAATACGAAGCGAATATTCGGTACAGCCCTAGTTTATAGTATTACAAGACATTTCTGTACATTACTACATTATATTGATGTTTACATTGATCGTTTTTTTTTTTTAATTTACTACAATATATATATATATTATTCACTTTGAAATAATTTTATTTTCATTTTACTTCGCAATGGCCACAGTGATATCACGCTACTGTACATACATAACACGAGATTTATGATATCCGTCTATACGGTTATCCATTACAGCACTAATCGGGGCCGATTCCCAATTTGCCGGGCAGGTCGCATAGTCCGCATACCTGACCCCGACTGCCACACACACACACACACACAAATTCTATGATGAGCTCCTAAAAGGAAAACGCTCTCAATGTGAACCGAAGAAAGGTTTCAAGGACAGCCTCAAGACCAAACTGAAAGACTTCTCTACTGATCCTAAAACCTGTGAAGTCGCTGCATGTGACCGCTCATTGCCGTTGCCATTGCCAGTTGTCCAAGAAAAATTCCAAACTTGATCCTCTTTCAGCCGCCCGAGGGCCTGCTATATCGAAGAAGGGTCCTTTGCTGTCTTATATGGTTTCCTTTTATTTGTGGTGTGTAGTCACACCTGATATTATGGTTGTTTGCTTCCTTGCTGTGCTGCCTTGTTTGCGGTTTTGGGTTCTGGTGTGATCCAGATCTCTTTGCGATGATATTGACGGGTACTAGCTGACTGTTGCTGGTGCTTGGTTTGCCTCGTGCTGGTAGCTGTGCTTGGTGCCCTGTTGCGGCTTGGTTTGCCGATCTAAAAAGCCGCACAAACAAACATCCGTGCGCCGTCGATACGAACAATGTTCCTTTTCAGGACAAACAGGGCCGTCACAATCTGTTGTTGTGATCGGCCCAAAAAAAAAAAACATAAATTTTTTTTTTCCCACGGAGTGTGGAGAAGTAGTGGAGGTAAGATAGACTGCAAATGAGAGGTCAGTTTGCCCGAATGTGCCAGTAGATGCGATAGTAAGGTCGGGAGAATGAGAGTGACAGATAGAGGCAGGATCCACCCTGGTCGGCTGGGGTCACTTGGTCTGAAATACAATAGAAATGCATTTATTAACATACACGTGGGGTGGGGTGGGGTGGCATGACGGTGACTGGAGTTCCCAAGTGCTGGTCGCCTTAGGTGCAATGCCCTCGGCTGTCTGCGTCGGAGCGTCGGGCGGCCTGTGGTATTTTCCGTTGTCTTCTTTTTCCTGAAAATAAACTAGATTAAGATTTTGGTTAGTTCAATGGTGATTACGTGGTTATTTGCCAGTGGGGCGGAGCGGGTGGGAGTGGCTCCGGTACGTCGACCCGCTGTCCGGTTGGTGGTTGTTTGCTTAAGGCTGTCCTTAAAGATGGCGGCTTGTTTGGTGGGCTCTTTCTGTGGCTCTTTAGATTTGGCGGTTGCCTCTTCTATTTGGTGTGCCATTTTTGCCCTGCTTTCTCTTTGACTCCAGGAGCTGTCTCACTGCTGCTTTAATCTCTTTGCAGAGTCGGTCAACATTCTTGTACCTTAAGATTCGTTCAGGTGTTCCGTCTTCTTCTGCGTAGTTGATAACGTATTTGTCGAATGGGCCGACAAACTCCAGCCTGTGCTGAGCCACCTGCTCGTTGATATCTTCTAGCATCGCTTGGAGGTCAGCCTCACAAGTTACAACGGCTGTCGCATTCTGGTTTACGCGTGGGGTGGCTGGCTGTCTGGTAGGTGTTTCGCTTCGTTCTTCGATTGTTGTGGCATCAGTCATCTGTGCCTGGTGCTGCATCACTTATTACCGCTTCGGTAAGTGTGCTTTTGTCGGTATTTGGTTGTTTTACAGTTTTGCTGGAGGCCTCTCTTGCTTTCTCTAGCAGGGCGCGCTCTGTTCTTGCCGCCAGCACTGCAGCTTCGGCTTCTGCTTTTGCCTGGATCATAAGGGTGACTTCTTTATAAGTGCTCTCGCGGGCTTCCCTAAGTGCTTCGGTTTCGTTTCGTCTCTCCTCCCTTTCTTCCTGTCGGTGGGTCTCGTCTGCAGCTTTTTCTGCTTGTAATTTTAGTGTCATTTCTGTCAGGTTTTTTTGCATTCGTGCAGCCTCTGCTAGCCACTTTGTTTGCTGCGAAACTTGTTCTTGTCTGTCGTCTTTCAGGGCTTTGATTTCGTCACGCATCTGCGAAATCATGTCTAGCAACTGCGTTCTGTCAGCGTCGGTGTCGGACTTTTCTTTGCGGAGAGCTCTGATTTCAGCTAAAATTTCAGTAATTTGTAGCGAGATTTCAGGGTCCTTTGTGGCTGTGATCGCCTTGTCGGTTAGTCTGTCTGTTGTCCGTTGTGCTGGCTTCCCACTTGGTTGCTTTGGTGCGGCTGAGGACCTGGTTGCCACGTATCTCTGTCTAGTTGCTTCTTGCTCAGTTCTGAGTGTCCTCTTGCACTGCTGGAGATACGGGCAGCCCATGTAACTCGCCCCGTGCGCATCAGAACAGTTGGAGCACTTACGGTTGCTGTTCGGTTTTTAAAGTTAGTGTCAATTTTAGCCAGCGGGCACTACTTGAATTCGTGCGCACCAGAACAGTATCTGCACGAAAGGCTGCTGCGACAGGACGAAGCTGTATGCCATGCCCTATTGCAGCGCGAGCACTGCATGATGTCTGGTGTGCTAGTCTCAGGCTGCCGCTGCTTGCGTTGGCGAGGGGGTCCTTGCGTCGCTACTGAGGCGGCATCAGGCACCCCTGAAGGGTCGGCTCCCGGAGGAGCGGCCCCCTGTGCTGGTGATCCCGGTGTTTCAATCGTGATGGGCGCAGTGTCCATTTTCTACGGCGATTATAAAAGTTCTCGAATTTATTTAGAGATTAAACGCACGCCCTAGGTTTCGGTTTAGAAAGTTTATAATGTAAAATATAATTACCTAGGGCGTTGTTCCTTCCTCTGTTGATTCTTGTAGATCTTTGTTGCTGGTAGTTGTCGTTGGCTAGGTGCGTACACGGGCTGCTAATGACCCACCCGCAGCCGATTCCGATAGCTCAGTCGAGACAGACTCAGCCGAATATCAAGCGATTCTGTCCAGTAGCTGGCTATCGAAAATCAGGCAACGAATGGATAGTTAGCGGGCAACGTGTTCAGGCGAGGCGGGCTTGAGCGTTTAACGTCCTGCTCGGGCGAAGGCTGTCAGCGAACTGATTTTGATTGATTAGTTGATTGTGACCGCTCATCCTGGCGCTACTCTCTTATCCGAGGAGCTGTGGCCCATGAAGCTACTATTAGAACTGCAGCAGCAAGTCAGAAGAGACAAGCCAGGAAAGACACTAAAGAAAATCACCAGAGAGATGCAGCTTCAGTTCCCTGTCCACATTGCTCAAGAAATTTCAGTGCTAGAATTGGCCTTATTAGCCATCTGGGCACTTACAAAACCTAATCCCTTTCCATGCATTCCTTGTCGCGTCTCAGGGCCTCTCCTATGTTGCGGGGGGTGTCATGTATTCCTTTTTGCCAACGCTTTAAGTACTCTCTCTTTTCTCGTCTTCTCACCGCTCACTTGTATGATTATTTTCACGTTTTTCTACCCGAGCGGCGGTTTGGGAGTATGGAAACTGTGACGATTTTCTATTCTTACGTTCCTTGTCAGTGCCTTCTCTGTCTCAGGGGGAAGCTACCGCCAACGAACGCAGAAATACAAAAACATCGCAGTTTCGATACTAACGAATCGTCGCGTCTTCGGGGCTTCACACTGCAGTACTTCTTACTTGTACACAGGCATCTGAGTCGCCTTAAAGAGTCTCACGAGAACACAACCTGCTACAAAGATAATATACGACGAGCGAGCGCAGAACCAAGCCATATCATAACACCCCAGCAAAATAGGAGAGGTTCTGCGAATAGAGACGAGGCATGAATGGAAAGGGAAGTCACTCTCTTTCTGAGGCGAAAAACTTTACTTTAACCCATCTTTTCACAATCAAACTAGCTCGCTTATCCATGAGTTTTTTTTTTTTTTCCCCCTCCTTTATTGCTAAGCCCTAGTGCAAAGAAATTCCAGTTAAATTGTTCTTAGGTTTTTTCAACCTTCGTCCTATCTAAAAACCAGCGTGTTTTCTTCACCACTTGGTCCACTGGAATGTGTTTAGTTCATACCTTTTTACATTCATACATCTTTTAATAATATCAATAGGGTTGTATTAGAATGACGATGATGATTATGATGATGAGTATAAAGATGACAATTATTGGGAATGCGGGCCCGCCTTAGGGTTTGGCCCTTTCAATCCCTCATCTTTCGAAGGAGATCTCAACTCTCTCATTAGGTTTTTTTTTACTATAGTCAGATATTATTTAAATATTTTTTGACTGTATCTGCAGAGGTTAGAGGATAGGTTTAGGGGAGTGACATAGGAAGACTTAGAGAGAAAACATTGATAGTTTGGCATCGTGGTGTCTTTTATGAGATATGAGTACTGGGTTGGTTAACTTCGGACACGTTCATAAATGCTCATATTCCCTGTTAGACATACATATAAGCGCCCTGTAGTTAGTAGTGCCAGACCGAGGCTAGTTAACATTACTTCATTCTAGCAACAGAATGACAACATGGAACATCTCGTATGGCGATGTGGACGAGGACGACATACCGACAACTTTGACGAAGCCTGGTGAAGATCGCTATAGCAACTGAGGAACTAATGGCGGAACAACAGCGATAATAGCTACAAAAACAACACGAAGAACTGGTACGGTGATATCACCACGAATAACTCAGGAGACAGCACAGTCAATGGCCGTAACACCACCAGCTGATGGCACAATAAGAAACACATGACCTTGTCAGATCCAAGCTTGCACAATGGGAGGGACACGACCTGACTGGCCAGATAAGCACTGAAGTTATAAAAGACTACGCAATGAAATAACAATACAATTTGTTTTCATAATTATAACCGATATTAACTAGGACGCGGCTACCTCCCTAGTCAGATTTTTAACGTGGCTAATTCAAATGGAACGAACAAAATCTACTGTCAATTCTCGCACTCTTAGTGAACTGGACACGGTGATCTACAGACGTAAGTGTTTAGTGTAATGGGCGGGCAAAGGTAGGCTAAAGGGAATAAACAAACGGTTTGGCATCATGGCATGGAAGAATATCTGTATCAGAAATGATTAATAGTACACACGATATAAGCTTGTAAACAGGCATGACTGTCAACACAGAGGGTCAACAGATTTGATTTTCGACACAGCTTGTAAACAAATATGATTGTCAACACAGAAGGGTCAACAGATTTGATTTTCGACACAGCGGGTCAACAGATATGATTTTCGACACAGCGGATCAACAGATATGATTGTCAACACAGCGGGTAGCGCTCGCGCCCAGAAGACATTATCTACAATTATGAGTCCATGAGCCGCAGATCAATCAGCATGGTTATTTACAGTGCAAAGGATGGGTGAAAACGTAGAAGATGATAGTGGGGCTTACCAGGCAACTGCTTGACACATGACCGTAGAGATAACAGAGCGCTTGTTATAGACATGTCAAATAGGGCTCACAGTAAAAACCTCTATTCAGTTCTATTTAACGTGTATAATCTTAGTCGGAATAATAGGCGCTAACTAGAGAACAATACATAAAGCCTGTCTTTACCGTTTGTCTAAGGGGGTTGAGTGGTCTCGAGGCATGGTGACTGCCTCGAGTGCTAGAGGTTTCGGGTTCAATCCCCGTGGTCTCTGGGTAGTAAGATCTCACACCCGTGTACATTGTTGCGCACGAAAAGAGTTCGAAAAGAGTAGCCTAACAGCGCTGTACGGGCAAAATTAGGAGTTAAAAATCTACCCAAATTATTTCAGGATCCTCGCCGGTGCTACAGAGCCTGTGCACTGTGTTGAGCTTCTTCGGACTTAGACTTCAGTTAGAAGAAGAACAGAGCACTTATGGGTTAATACACATGTGGCATGATGTTGATCCGTTGTTCAAACTTTAAACTTTTTTACTCATGCTCATCTTTCCTAAATCCAGCTTTTTCGTATGTATGTGGCTCTTGAGCGATTCTTAGTCCACTTTTTTTTTTTTTTTGGGGGGGGGGGGGGGGGGGGGGGGGGGGGGGGGTATCCTTATATACGAAATTACAGAAACATCCCCAGTATTATTTGACTGTTTCGTTTTTTAGGAAGTTTTATTTTCAAGAGTTTGCCATTGCTACTGACGGTCGGCTCTTGACACCATTGTTGAAGTCAAAGCAAGGCAGGCTGCTGTCAAATTGCCTGCAACTGGAATGTAACCATGTTCCTCTGAATTATGAAGTGCGTTTGCAATGCATGAGCCACAAAGGCCGTAGTCTTAAAGGCGTTGAAAACAGCAGATTTTTCCCTATGTCTAGCCTTTAAAAATCGTCGCATTTAATGTTTGTAGAATTTTCAAATTTCTAAACAGCGCTTTCCTGAAATATAACACGCACGTAAAAACAACTACTGCCCCAGAACACGTCGACATCTGTGGCTTAAGTCCGCGCTTCGTAATGCCAGGGTGTGGGGTTCGATCCCAGCTTCGGTCTTTGCGCCTTGCGTTGGTTTCGACAGCGGTACTGAGAAGCTAGCAATGGCAAACTACTGGATGTAAATTTGCCTCGAAAACCCACTACAGCCTGGGGTTGGTTCTGCCACGTCCTATAAAGGATACGCAACTAACTTACAGGGTCCAAGATCATAGAGGCAATTAACTTTTGTACATTTCGTTCCCCTTAAGTAGTCCAGCCACTTACTTTATCTTTGAATCCTCAGTTATTGTCTTTTTATGTCTATTTAAAGAGGGTGCTAAAATGTTACACAGAACCTGTTCTGTTGTATGGCAGTGAATCTTGGAATGTCAGTGAACAAATTAGGAAGAATTTGGAAGCAACATATCGGTGGTTTCTGAGACGAATGTTGCGAATACCTTGGACGGCCAGAGTAACTAAAAACGATTGTTTGAAAGCTAATGGAAGTAGATCTCTATATACATCAATAAGAAAGAGACACTGTTTTTTGGCTACATAATGAAAAGAGAGACATTGGAGACCATCATGACAGCTGGAAAGATCAGTAGAAAGAGGGGTAGAGGCAGACCAAGAGAGACGATGCTGGATGTGCTGAAACGATGGCATAGAGGGATATCATCAACAGAGCTGTTTCAGGCAACCAGGGATCGTGATCTGTGGAGACGCATGAGTGCTTACCCCGGTTGGCAGGGCACATGATGATGATGATAATGACAATGATGATGATGATGATGATGTGTCAATTTATTTCCATCAGCGTGCGCCAGTTTTCTTCAAAACAGTTAGCCTAAAGGATCTTGTGAAATAATTCTCATGTATCAAGATACCACCGGGCTAAAAACGGCATGTGTCACGTTTTCAGCACGTCAGGAATATAACTATATGGTCATTTATTTCACCGCTTTGACAGGCTCGCTGTCTCCTCCTAATCTGTATTTCCATATATCATGTTGGATTTTTATTTGCTTTGCAAGATGGCACTTAAAATAGCCGGTGATTCGTCTCGAGGTGATTCGTCTCGACCTGTATCAGATGACATTGTACAGTGATTAATCTTCATTAGAACTATTGTTGTGTGTATCATAGTTTTCAGTATATAGATAATTATATATAAGAACATCAATATATGTATAAATATATACTTCCCTATCTTATATTCTTACTTCTTCTTTTCAATCTTCTTCTCCTTCTTCTTCTCCTTCTTATTTTTCTTCTTCTTCTTCTTCTTCTTCTTCTTCTTCTTCTTCTTCTTCTTCTTCTTCTTCTTCTTTCTTCTTCTTCTTCTTCTTCTTCTTCTTCTTCTTCTTCTTCTTCTTCTTCTTCTTCTTCTTCCCTTTACTCTTCGTGTTTTTTTTTCTCATAATTTGTCTTCCTTTTTAATTGTTGTGCTCTCGTTAAGGCAATTCCAACCACTCTATCAGCTCTTCCTTCTGCTACCTTCTTTTTCTTTATCTTCGTCTTCTTCTTTTTCTTATTTTTATTCAGTTCTGTAAGTGTTGTGTGTCTGTGACTATTGTGTTTGTGTTGACTATGTGTGTATGTATTATGTCGTGTTTATAGGCGGTGTCTATGTGTTATGTCTGTGTAAGCCTATACATATGTATGTTGTGTTGGTGTATGTAGTGCCTGTTGTTTATGCTGTATAGGTGTACGTGTTGTGTGTGTCTGTGTTTTTGTCTGTGTTTATATGTTGTCCCTGTGTGTATGTGGTGTGTCTTTGTGTGTTTTGTGTCTGTATGCTTGAGTGTGTGTGTATATGTGTGTGTGGGTGTGTTTTGTCTGTGATTATGTGTGTGCCTGTTTTGTGTATCGTCACTGTGTGTGTCTCTATATGTGTAAATGTGTTTGTGTATATACCCGTGTTTGCCTGCGATGAGTGTGTATTTTTGCTTGTAAATTTTAAGGTATACAGTTGCCATTCATAACATTTGTATGTTCACTTTACATTCATACAATGAATTCTGATGTATGAAAATAACATTCCTGAAATATATAACAATGGTGAGATTATATATATATATATATATATATATATATATATATATATATATATATATATATATATATATATATGCCCACACATATATATGTATATAAATATATATATATATTTAGAATACGATTGCCGTATGAAAGATGGGGGCTTGAAAGGGAGACCTTACATTGTAAGGCGTGCCTGCTTTCCTAATAATTGTCATCTTCATCCTCTTCAACATCCCCATCATAAGCATCATCGTCATCATCGCTATCATCATCATTCTACTGCAATTTTAATTACCTTTTAAAAGACGTATGCATGTAAAAAAGATGTGGAAGGAGTGAGGTCAAAGAGCAAAATGTTTATCAGGCTTGTCTATCTATTTCTCAAACCTTTGAAAATAAGTTCGTTCGTCCGTTTGTTCGTTCTCATAGTTTTCTCTCTCCTGCTGCAAACACCCTACACAACATTAGCTCAAACGTTCTCATCTTTTGCCACCTAGAATATTTTGTTCCATATCCTACACAGCTTTCTCACTTCACTCTCTCTATTCGTCTTTTACATGGTTTTCCTGTAATTATTTTCCCAGTGAGTTCCATTTCTCGAAGTGCTGGTTGGCCCCTTTACGTCTTTCCAGGCAACAATTTTACAAAGTCCTGTTATTAGATGAGCTAGATTTGATTAATAGAAAGATATATGTGGTAATGAGGAAAGACTAGAGGTCTTGGAAAATTTTGAATATCTTGTGTTACTGATGAATGATCTAGGAACGTTGTAGCGCCGCCCGGTCAGCTAAGTAACCTGGTAAGTTTGTTAAGCTAATGAAATTGTGTCGTTACGTGTTCAATAATAATAAGAACAACTCCACAGCGGGAGCATGCACAACGGGAGGGTACTGATCCTCAAAAGTTGATCCCCCTACAACAATTATTTCAACCCGTTATCGGTTAGACCAGAGGCTGTCAATCTTCCTAATGCGGCGAACCTTTAATACAGTTCCTCATGTTGTGGCGATCCCAAACATACAATTATTGTCGTTACTACTTCATAACTTCAAAGAATATGTGTTTTCCGATAGTCTTAGGCGACCCCTGGGTGATCCAAAAAAGGATCTCCACAAACAGGTTGAGAACCGCTGACCTAGTCTATTTCTGGGGAGGGGAGGGGCGGCCGATTCGGGTCATGACTCCCAGGCTTCGGACTATCTCTTGCTACGCTGATCAGACAATCGGACAAGACGTTATGGTAAGTGCAACGGATATTGATGTCAGATTGCTACCTCGTTGTGGTAGTGATTTAAACGCCTGCCTGCATGACCAGAGGGACAAATGGACAGTTGGTTCATCGGACTAATGTTTATCGGATAGCCTTTCGCAGTAGGCAGTGGCACGGGCAGACGTTGATCGGACAACTTTGGCTTCAGCGATTTAAATGTTCTTTTTTACACTAGAGGCTCTGACCAGTCTACTGAGACCTATTCCCCACGTCGTATCGTTACGCAGCATTGAGCCAAGTGTGAACATTTAATTTTTTTTCAAACTCTGAAAAATGCTCTGGAGATACTTTCTTTGATGAGTTATCATCATCATCATCAGGTTCCTTGCCGACTGGCGTGGGCGATCATGCCTCTCCAGAATCTGCGATCTCCTGCAGCATGTATCAGTTCGTGTGCCGACACACCTTCATGCCATTCAACAAGACTGTCAAGCATCTTATCTTGTTGTCTTCCTCTATCTCTCCTTCCACATATCTTTCCAGTGGTCACAACATGTTCTATTTTCCCTCTTCTCATAACATGGCCGAAAAATGATGTAGTCTTCTTTTGATGTCTGTGATAAGTTGTCTTCGGGCTCCCGCCTCTTTCAAAACCTCTGTTTCTCTTTTTGGCTGTCCAAGGTATTCTAAGCATTCTTCTGTAAAACCACATCTCCGAGGCCTCCAGAAATTGTTTGGCCTGCCTACCAATTTGTCCAGGATTCACAGCCATATGTTAAAACTGGATGTATGTAGCAAGCAAGAATTCTTTTTCTAACTCTCAATGACAAGGATATATTGCACAAGATGTTTTTCATTTGATGCAGTTTTTGCCTGTCCTATTATATTTCTTATCTCAGTTATGCATCTTCCATCTGATGTTATCGATGTGCCCAGATACTTAAATTTATGTACTTGTCCTAAAATAACACCATCAACTTTTATTACACATTTAGGAATAATTCGTTTCTTTGATACCACCATTACTTCTGTCTTCCCATTATTCAAACGGAGGCCTATTCTTCCACTTTCTAACACCACAGTTTCTATCATTTCCTGTAGTTCTTTCTGACTTGTTGCTATCAAGACTGTGTCATCAGCATAACGTAAATTGTTTATATTGTGCCCACCAACCACAATTCCGGGCATACCAATTAAAGCTCTCATTATATATTTACTGTATATTGAAAACAAATCAGGTGACAGCACACATCCTTGTCGTACGCCTCTTTATGCTTTGAAATGTACCTTAACAGTTATTAATTCTTATAGCTGCTGTTTGCTGACAATACATATTCTTTATTATTAGTAGATCTTTCCCATCAATGTTTAATTTTTCTAACAGTTTGATTACTTCTTCATGCTTCACACAGTCAAATGCTTTTGTATAGTCTATGAAGCATATGTACAAATCAGTCTTTACTTCTATAGCTCTTTCTGACAATGTCCTTAGGATGTATATGGCATTGTTAGTACCTTTTCCTTCTACAAATCCACATTGTTCATCGCTGATTTCTGGTTTAATTTTGTTCCTTATTTTTCTCAAAATTATTCTCAGTACAATCTTAGTCATGTGACTCATAAGACTTATTGTGCGATGATCTTCACATTTTATAGTGCCTGGTTGATGAGTAAGCCTTACCTTAAATAAATAGCTGTTTGGATGACATGCTTTTTTTATGGCTGACAGTTGTGTCTTGGCCATTATTAAATCCATTATAATTATGTAATTGCCAGACCGTGTAGATTCTGTTATGGAATCATAGCCAGTTAATGCCAAGGATGAAGTTTCTCCTCTCCTTAGTATAGTGCGTAATATTGTATTGTAACATGCTGCTGTTATTTCAAAAGAGCGATGCTCTATGTGTGTCAGTCTGTTGGAGCCTCCCACATAGTCCCAGTGCCAACCAAGGCTAAGTAAGGACATGGTCACTTTACTAATTTTAGGCTGCATTTCCTCTTCATAGGTTAGGGCTTGTATCCTCGTCATTGTACTTTTCCGTGTGATGCAGTTGGCACAATGCGGGGTGTTAGGCTTAGTAAAGGTCGCCATATCGGTACACATTTATCTAATGTCTAATGTGCGAAATATCTAGCTCAAGGGCCTTTTCCTTATAGCAGGATTAACTTGAGTTTGTTTTGTTAGCCTACAGATCAATTTTCACTATATGGCTGTATTAAAAGTGTATTTATTAAGTTCATTATGGCAGATCGTTTTAGTCGTCTTGTACTCTGCGTGTCGAAAGACGGAATAAACAGGAAAATGCTCTTGTGTTTGTTTTATTTGATGGAGCTTCCCAGGGACTCTGTCACTTCACCAGCAAAAAGTTTTGTTAGATCGTCGCTTTCCATTTGTTTTCGGGGTGTCACAGGCCTGTTAACGATGACGTTTCAGAAACTGTGTATTTATGTGAATGACGTATACACACCGGAATCTATCATCAAATATCTTTCCTAAATGTTTGTGTATTCTAGACAAAGCAGTAAAGTCTAACATGTTCGTAAATTGTTGCTGTGATTGTTATTCGACCTATGCTTTGTTAATATACATTTCAGTAACCTATGGTGCCATTTAAATGGTTTGGAATAAATTATGTCCGTATTCCAAAGTTGTGGATTTTAAGTTGTAAGATTGACATGACCAAAAAGACATCCTTTTTTTTTGGGGGGGGGGGGGGGGGGGGGGGGGGAGAGGCTGCGTCGTTGACTATGTTCTTAGTGCATTTGCTTCCATGGCGAGGCGTACACGTCGTCTGGAGGTAAAAGGTTAGATTTCCGGCACGGTAACTTTAGCTTTCAATTTTTATGTTGTCTAGTGTGTTCTTCTATTTTTCTAATTCTTTCTATGAGTGTCAATCAATACATTTTTTGTTACTTTATCAAGAAAAAAAAAGAGAAAATCTCGTCAAGCAATTTGTCTCATCTTTCAAGCGAGAATAATCTCTTAATATAAAACTTACTATAAATTGAGAAAATCTCGTCAAGCAATTTGTCTCATCTTTCAAGCGAGAATAATCTCTTAATATAAAACTTACTATAAATTGCCTGTAGGATTTTTATGTCATTTTATAATTGAAAAATTAGCGCCATTTAGATACGTAAAACTGGGTTGGAAACAAGTATTTATATTTTAGATCGTTTGCAATTAATTCCTAATTAGCAAGGACGTGTAGAACATTATTCTCATTAAAAAAAGGCACATAGATTTGTTAAATATAGTTACTTGAATGAACAATTTGGGACATTTCCTCAAGGTGGCAAGTAGAGTTCCCAACTAAAAGTACTTCTCGCATTGCTGCAGACGTAAAACATGGTTTGAACTACTTTACTGAATGACTGACTGGCTTATTGATCGATTGAATGAATTAATGAATAAGTGACTAATTGATTTATTGAATGACTGATTGATTGTTTGAACGGTTGACTGATTAATTGGTTGACTGATTGATTGATTGATTGATTGAATGAGTAAATGACTGATTGGTTAATTGAATAACTGACTAACTGATTGGTTGATTGATTGAATGACTGACCAACTGACTGACTGTTTGTCTCCTCTGGGCTGCTGTCCGAAGGTTCTCACTCCCACGACTCAAAGAGTTGCTGGAGGGCAGTCCAAAGAGATAACTCTTAGATATCATCCTGTTCAATCTTGAAAGAAGACGTTGTAGAAGTTGTAAAATGTGTACACATTTGCGGCTAGTCGAGTGGTTTGACTACTAGATTCTCATGCAGAAGATCCTGGTCAAATCACCACTAAAGTTTATGACGACTCTGCTAACCATGCAGCCGTAATTCTTCGGGTTCGAGATTCCCCAGGCTCTAAACCTGCCTCTAAAAGTTGAGGGGAAACTATTCTACAGTAAAAAAAAAAAAAAATTAAGCAAAGATCCCTTTTCACACCTAAGGCGCATCGGGCAAATGGGAAGAGCGTCCTATGTTTTTACAGACCAATCGGCACTAAATGGGTAATGTGGTCAACATTACGCCGGCCGTCTTTACTTTCCCAGGACAGCCATCCTGGTACCCATTTTAGGCTGGGTCGACATGCGACGTCCCATACCACGATAAAAATCCACGCAGCCCGCAGTGGGTTTCGATCGCGGTATTTTGGATTACTAGTCAGACTCACAACGCCTTGGCCACGGACGCCGCAACAATTCTGGAGTAATTATAATTAAGTTTATCAGTACTACTGGAAAAACAAATATAATTAAATTCATTGGAAAACAAAGGCTGAAATGGTTGGGCCACTTAATGAGAGTTAATTCAAGGATACCAACAAGGGGAGCATACAGCATGAAAGTAGACAAATCAAAAGGTAGTGGACGACTAAGATAAAGATGGATCGAAGAAATCGCTGATACCTTGAGATTCCACAACATCACAGCACATGGGACAACAGAGTGTTCCTTGAGATTCCACAACATCACAGCATATGCGACAACCGAGTGTTCCTTGAGATTCCACAACATCACAGCATATGCGACAACCGAGTGTTCCTTGAGACTCCACAACCTCACAGCATATGGGACAACCGAGTGTTCCTTGAGATTCCACAACCTCACAGCATGTGGGACAACCGAGTGTTCCTTGAGATTCCACAACATTACAGCATGTGGGACAACCGAGTGTTCCTTGAGATTCCACAACATTACAGCATGTGGGACAACCGAGTGTTCCTTGAGATTCCACAACATCACAGCATATGGGACAACCGAGTGTTCCTTGAGATTCCACAACATCACAGCATGTGGGACAACCGAGTGTTCCTTGAGATTCCACAACATCACAGTATACCAGTCAACCGAGTGTTCCTTGAGATTCCACAACATCACAGCATATGGGACAACCGAGTGTTCCTTGAGATTCCACAACATCACAGCATACTGGTCAACCGATTGTTCCTTGAGATTCCACAACATCACAGTATACCAGTCAACCGAGTGTTCCTTGAGACTCCACAACATTACAGCATACTGGTCAACCGATTGTTCCTTGAGATTCCACAACATCACAGCATATGGAACAACCGATTGTTCCTTGAGACTCCACAACCTCACAGCATATGGGACAACCGAGTGTTCCCTAGCTTAGATGCCGACCATCTTTAACCTGCGACAAAGTAGAAATGAAAAACAAACATAAAAAGTTCATAGAATGTAGAGTTGTGATAAAAATGTATGGAGAAGGTTAAAACAAATGGGGGGGGGGGGGGGGGGGGGGGAATAGGACAAAGAACAGACAGAATAAAATTCAAATGGATGAGAAATGATGGGTGCTGATGAGTAAGAGGAGAAAACAGGATAAGGAAGAATACATTTAAAATGAGGAGGAAAGATACCGAACTGTAAGAAAAAGTTTAAGGTAACTATAAAACAAATAAATATAGAAGGAAAGAGAGGGAGACAGAGAGTAGAGAGAGAAGCAGAGAAACAGAAGTAAAGGAAACGAGAAGAAGCGGCAAGGCTGAGAAGGAGAGAAAGAAGAAGGCACGCTGACACTAATAAAACATTGTGGGGTTTCTGGGCTTAGCTTCCATTTAATATTTTAGGGGCTTAAAGGTGGTCTCAAGGGGCTTCATTCCTGTTTTGTTACGCAATTTGAAAAAAAGCGCTTTTTCTGGTGGCACCCCACTGTTTGGGGTATCGACACCTCTTTTTTTTTAAGGCATAATTGTTTATAAATATATATATATATATATATACTTTCTAGTGAGTATCAGCTCCTTTCTTTATACACTGACTGTGTTTATTAATAAAGTCCTTACGTCCTTTTCAGGACGTAATTTTTTGTTATTTGAAGCCCCACTCTGGCTTTTGCCAGGGGCCGCAATATAAGCAGACCATAAAAATGGCCAAATGTCTGAACGCGGTTTATGGGACCTCTCCACGGTGATCCTCATCCACATGGTGGCACGTTGTGTCATCGGGAGTTTATCGCTTGTGTGATGTCCTAGTGGGGTAGAAAGTCACTTACTCATTTTTTACACTTTAAGGCAAGTATGGACCCCCAGTGAGGCGCTGGAGTTTCTCTGTTAGCGGGCCAACAACAACAACAAAAAAAAAGACATCCTAACCGATTCAAAGTGCCGAGTGTCATTACTCAAATGATCATTGTCTTGATCTTTTCTCCGGGTCATGCTGGTGTGTTGGGAAATAAACAGAGGGACTGACTGTCTGGCTTTGCACAATTTGGTGGAGTATTGATGCATGTTCAGGCAGACATGTTTAGGGCCTTGTGGGATAACGTGTACTAGTTGGAGGGGCACCACAGTCTGATGAGAATGATGCAGCAGGAAGTGACGAAGGGTTCTAGCCGATACTCAGAGGAAAGCAAGACGGACGTATAAGAGAAATGCTATTGGCCCCAATGGTATTGGAACTCTGCGTTGGCTGCTGAAGATGGGACGCAGCACGTATGAAAATACCAAGAGTACTGTGATATAGGTTCTGGAATCAACTGACTGACTGACTGATTTTCTACCCCACCAGGACATCACACAAGCGATAAATACCCGATGACACAAAGTGCCACCATGCGGATGAGGATCGCCGTGGAGAGGTCCCAGAAACTGCGTTCAGACATCTGGCCATATTTATGGCCTGCCTATATTGCGGCCCCTGGCAAAAGCCAGAGTAGGGCTTCAAATGACAAAAAATGTTGTCCTGAAAAGGACGAAAGTGGATAATAATAAATAAATAATCATCAACTCAACTCAACTCGGATGATATTCCTTCAGGTCAAATCATAGAAAACCAGTTCAACCGTAGGCTTATATTAGGAGCCCTAACCGATGACATTTCAGAAACTGTTTATTTATGTGAATGACGTATACACACCGGAATCTACCATCAAATATCTTTCCTAAATGTTTGTGTATTCTAGACAAAGCACTAAAGTCTAATATGTTCGTAGATTGTTGCTGTGTTTGTTATTCGACCTATGCTTTGTTAATATACATTTCTGTAACCTATGGTGTCATTTAAATGGTGTGGAATAAATTATGTCCGTATTCCAAAGTTGTGGATTTTAAGTTGTACGATTGTCAAGGCCAAAAAGACACCCTTTTTTGTTGTGGGGGGAAGGGGGGGGGGAGTGCGTAGTTCACCATGTTCTTAGTGTTTTATATTGTTTACAGAGCAAAATGAAGTCCACCTGGGGTTGGCTGTCATATCAACAAACGTCCCATGGCGAGACGGGTGTCTTAGTCATGCCAGTTCTCGTCTCACTGTGACAATACAGACAGCTAGGCTGAGAAAACAGGTGGCACGATGATGAAACATTACTTATTCATGACCTGTCTGCCATCACTGAGGTGGCAAGTATTGTCTGGGTAGTTTTGTCTGGGTGGTTTCCAGACAAGAAAACACAAACATTACACAATCATAATACGTGTTAATAGAATTACATGGTTTATAAACCAAGCACGGAAGCCGCATTGGTCTAGAGGCTAGACACTTGCCTGAGGATCGGATAGTCGTGGGTTCGGGTCTTAACATTTTTCGAAATTGACCATGGCTCCCAGGTCGAGAGTGGGTACCAGGTACCGTTACTGGAAGTAAATGCGGTCAGTATGATGCTGACCACATCTTTCACCAAGTGTCCTTTGCTCTATGACATATATGCCTATCCCTGTATACTCATGAAGGCGTGGAGCAGGGTCCTTTACGTACTTTACAATAAACTAAGCACGCTGGTGCCTGAGATAAACTAGAGCTGCTTTTGAAAGGATGAGACAAAATCTGGAAATCCAACAGTTACTGCAGAGGAACAAAACTCCGACTCTACAAGAGTATCATTTTGCCAGTTTTTCTTTATGGAGCAGAATGCTGGAGAATGACCAAAAAGGATGCACACAAGCTGTCCATCTTCCACCACACACGTATGCGTAGAATTATAACAATTTTCTGGCCAGATACAATCTCAAACACTAAACTACATCAAGTCACAAACCAATAAACTCTAGACATTATGATAACCAATAGAAGATGAAAATGCTTTGGCCACGTTATTTGAATGAATCCTGATATGCCTACCAAAACAGCTCTCACGTGGATACCAGAGGGAAAGAGAGAGAAAAAAAAAGGAGGCGCCCAAAAGCAACATGGAGACGAACGATGGAAAGTGACCTGAGTGCGGCATCTTTGACATGAAAAACTGCACTGAAGATTTCACAGGACAGGAAAGCATGGAAAATCCTCTCTGGTGCCTCATGTGCCACTAGGCATAAAGAGAACTGATGCTGATGAAGCACGCTTGTAGCAAAGACAACGGTGTCTGTGTAGCGCAGTGGCCTGTATGTTTTAAAACCGGCTTAGGTATCCAACGATCAGCTATAACAATGGAAAAAACGAAGAACACATATTATTTTCAAGGGGTTAAGTAAACATCCTGTAATCCGGTAATACGTGCAACAGGAGAAACCAACCCTGAGTCTCATGAACTCAGGTGGGCCCACTCTCTGAAAATGTATAGGAGCTCGTGGGCCGAAACATTTGTCGATGAGAGACTACTTCTACTGATGAATGGTAGACTCCTGCTGTACACTCTGCACTTTTGGCCTCTGACCTTTCATACCTTCTTACATGCATACATCGTTTAAAAGATAATTAAAATACAAATGATAATGATGATTTTAATGATGATGATGGTAAAATTCATCAAAAAACAATTTAAGTCTCACTAAAGTGGCTGGAGTCTTTTCAAATTATCCCTACATGAATGAACCACACAAATTACATTGGTTATTTTCCGTCTTTTCAGACGAAAGAATGTGCTAAAGGGAAGACAATTAAACCGGAGACACAGTCTTAGCTGTTTTTCAGAAACCTAGGATGTCCAAGTATCATAATCTCTATCTTGGCCTGCATTGTGTATACCGAAGGAAAGGTAACACCAACACGTTTGGAACAAAGCACGTTGCAGAATCAGCCGGATCAGTACCTAAAGAATAAGAATTCGAAGTGTACTTATTCCAGTTTATGGGATTCTTACTTAGAGGCGTCTACACACACACACACACACAGCACACACACACACACATACACATTGATATCTCTCTCTCTCTCTCTATATATATATATATATATATATATATATATATATATATATATATATTATATATATATATATATATATATATATATATATATATATACTTTTTCTCTTCTTCAGCATTCCGAGCCCATGAGGTTCATTGCTGCATTTATCACCCGCCTCCATTCATCTCCCTGGTTAGCCTTCTCTTTCCAGCTAGTGACACTAAATGTTTGTAGGTCTGCCTGGATTTTATTTCTCCATCGTTTTCTCGATCTACGTCGTAATCTACGACCATTCAACTCTTTTGTGCCATTAGTCCTCTCTCAAAATGCCCCAGCCATTTCAATCTCCTAGCCCTCTTAACTACAGCCATTTACAGAATACTTGATATCTCCAACCAGAGAAGCGGTTCTCAACCTGTGGGTCGAGACCCTTTTGTGGATCGAACGACCCTTTCACAGGGGTAGCCAAAGACCATCTGAAACCACATATTCACTGAAGTTATGAATTAGCAACGAAAATAACTGTAGGGTTGAGGGTCATCACAAGGTGCTGTATTAAAGGGTCGCCATGTTAGAAAGGTTGAGATCCACTTTGATAGAGCCTATAAATGACCTCGTTCTTTGACTTGTATATTACGTGCTTGGTGTCTGAAAATCAATACAGTATTATACGTCATCAAGCATCATTACGACGAAAATTCATGTATAAATTTAATATAAAGAAATCTTTAATGATAAAGCCATCTAATGAATGGTTAGAAAGAAAATGTAATCATTCAGCTACGCGGGATTACAGAGAATTTTTGTTTTCTTTTTTGTCTTTCAGCTTTTGTCAAAATGTATGTATTATTTATTAAAATAAAACTGTTCAGGGTAGCTAGCAGCATCTTTTGATATTTTCCTTTAGGATATACAGGTGTTTTGAGAAACGAACAGGCAGGCAAGATAGCTGGTTCTGCCCCACTAGGTGGTAAACCTATGATTCACAAGCTAGAAGTTGTCAAGGGCGTTTGGGAGCGCGTGAATAGTGCGGAAACACAATTAGGTTATAACTGAAAAGTTTGATGCAACGTGAAGTGATCATGGGATCTTGCCGACACTCAACACTTAAAGGAAAGGCGGGTACTTTGGTAATATCCCACTGCTAGATGACGTCACATGACAGTCCTACATTTTAGAGGATGGTAAGACTGGATTTTCCGGCTTTCTGATGCTTTTAATGACCACAACACATCTAGAACTGACCCTAACCCCAAAACGCCTACGTCACACAAGAGAGTGCAGCATAGGTTCTACGACTGCATGCAACCTGTTTACCACCCCCTGACATATTAGACTGTCCCGTGACCCGCGGTTTCCCCTTCTTTGGGGTAGGATATCAAGAAAGCACTGAAAGGCAAGACTGACATACAAGGACATTTTATATTTCTTTACAAACAGCATCATAGACATTAAGTATTTCTCTTTATGTTCGGATTGTACAGGATTTCTACCTCTAGTAATGCATAATCAGTAGCAGCTAACCTTTACTATTTTGTGTCTAGACACAATTATCAGAGACCATCCTGCTTGCTAACTAGTATCAGCTAAGCTGGGTTTAGTTATCTTCTTGACTGATGGGGCTGTCATCCGATGTGCATTCATTGTCTTGTTTGAATCCGTGGGTAGAAGCAGGCAGCATCTGGCAATCTTTCCTGTCTATATGCCTTGTTAGATTGATAAAGTAAAGCAAATATCCATTTTCATGTTACCATATTTGTAGAGATCAGTCGGCACTAGGGGGGTAATGTGGTCAGCATTACGCCGGCTACCTTTACTTCCCCAGAACATACATCCTGGTACCCATTTTAGGGTGGGTGAAACTGCGATGGCCCATAACATGATTAAAATCCACACAGCCAGCAGTGGGTGTCGATCGCAGTACTTTGGAATTACGAGTCGGACTTGCAACGCCTAAGCCACGGACGCCGCCTTGTCTTTTACTCCAACAGATCCACCGGCAGGTCAGGCCTGCACCTACTGGGTCGCTGGTCATTGCTATATCTTTTAGTGCGACGTCTAGTTGTCACATGTCGTATGGTCACTCCTGCATAGCCATAGTCCTGTTTCTTCTCCTATTTCTCTTCTCTACTTTTTGTGGTTCTTGCGGCATCATCTCGCTACAATCTACAGTCCGTTCCGAAAGTCGTACCCTCAAACTTTAACAAGTGATCTCGAAAATTCATGTATCGATCAAAACAAATTTGGTGTTAGATTTTCCCCAAATGTTAGAGCACAGGCTCGGTTCACTCCCCCTCCCTTTCCCCCTATTTTCTCGATTTTGGGGTAGGGGGGGGGGGGTAACTCAGATGGCATTTTTACTACCTTCTACAAGCGTATCGTAGGAGGCGACGAATTAGGAGTAATTTCTTCGAAGTCACAGTGCATCTGCCTGAGAAGTGAGAGGCAATGAACTGTCTTACCCGAAGAAGCAAAATCTGTAAAACTTATGTGCATGAAAAACGCAAGTTCTGCATCATGACCCCATTCCTGAAGTGGACGAACAACCAGAATTTTCTGCCGGATTTCACAGAATGAACGGTTTACACATTATGAATTCTTGCCCCGACTACTGAATTCTTCCACCTCCCCCCCCCCTCTTTCCTCTTTCCCCCAACTCCCACCCTCTAGTCATTATCTGTTTTCAATCTACAGAAAAACATGATTACTTCTGTGGATATCTTTCAGTAACGTTAACCAAAAGATCAAAACCAGATCCTTGCCTATCATTCAAATGAACCCGTTAACTTATCCTATTTTAGACTTTCATCAGAGATATGTTCGGATATGAACTATTCAAACATACCGCAGACAGTACATTAGCCAAATCTCGCTCATGATTCTGCAGATATCCGCTGTTCAGACATTTCCCGGTTGGCATTGTGGGAAATCGTGTCAGTAATGGAGGTCTCCGACCTTGGGCGTTAAAACTGTACTCGTAGTGTAATATCGTTACATGAATATACCAGTCGTCCCTATATGGGATGCAATTTTTTTGTTCTTTGAAGCCTCCCCCCCCCCCCCTGGCTTCTGCCGGGGGCCCTGAATATAGCAGGGCCATAAATATGGCCTAACGGCTGAAAGGGGTTTTTGGGACCTCTCCATGGGTGATTCTCATCCGCATGGATGCACTTTGTGTCAGCAGGTGTTTATCGCTCGTAATATGTCCTGGTGGGGTACAACAACCTACCTACCAACTGTACTCGTATCTTGATATATATATATATATATATATATATATATATATATATATATATATATATATATATATATATATATATATATATATATATATATGTTGATTGATTGTGTTTATTTTATATGTTTCCTTGGAACGAGGTTTGTTTGTTGTTCATTTCTTCTTCTTCTCTTTTCCCTGTTAATTTATTTTTAGATGAGGGGTAAAAAAAATCGGCTGTGTTCTTGATAGCGTCATTCCATATTTTCATGATCTCTACCTTGATATGTGTTCATTACATTCTTCTGCTTAACACTATGTGGCAGTGGGTGCCCGGGTATTCTCATTACAGCATATTATTACATATGTTGTATGTCATCATCATTATCTGCCGTTTCCACATTTGATTTTGGCGACAGTAGTATTCAGAATCAATTCCCAAGGGGCCTCAAATCATAAGAGCTGAGGCACCTAGCCCTAACAACAGTATGGCGGAGCTAAGCACCCACCCCCCCCCCAACCCCACTCCATCATCGCCAAAACTTTTGTAGAGGATGATGATGATGATGATGATGATGATGAGTAATATCAAGAAACATTTCCTGCGAAGACCATTCGTCATATATTATCAATATCGTTGTTGCTACCTTTCCGGTTTTCCAGACGATCGTGTTATATCGTGCTACGAGGAGGTATGGGACGCACAGCCCATAGCGATGGCGAGTGTGACTGATAAGATCCGCCTGCGTTGAGAAAAGTCTTCGACAGTTGGAGCGTGGAATTTTAAGGCGTTTGTTGCCATCATTTTCTCACTTCGTTCTCATTCCGTTGCTGATGTACCCCATCCACTCAACACGGTCCATGTCATTTTGTTTGCAAAAATCTACTCAAAACTTGTATCATTTATTTCCAGCTTGCACAAATCTTTACATCGTAGTAGAGACCACCCTTGACATCTTCTTTCTACCCATCTGTGATTCAACATAATGTATGTCGTTAGGGACTCCGCCATCCTCCATTCTCTAGGTATGACCCAGCCACCTGACCTTTTAGAGACTGAGCATTAGAAAACTTTTGTAATACCTCCTATTTCCAATACAACAGTGTTCGTGATTTTGTCTTGCCACTTAACGCAACATATTTATCTTAGGCATTTTGTACAAAGGCTATATACATATATAAATGTATGTATGTATATATATATATATATATATATATATATATATATATATATATATATATATATATATATATATCTAACTATTATAAAAACCTTTATCTTTAGGGAAACACTAAACGTTAAGTGTATTTTCCCGTTATCTGGTAAAGTATTTCTTGTACTACCATAGATCATGTTCTACTTCTACAAGTTCTTTAGTTGTTGAAACAAGTCGTTTTCTAATATCAAGAATAAATTTCCGCACAGAGTAGTCATCATGTATTGTCGATATGGCATTGTGCGGATCTCCATCCTTATAGAGAAGTTAAACTCTGTTTTCCCCATAATTTGTTGTAGTATATGTTTTACTACCATACGCCTTGTTTCGCGAGTCACTAAAATAGTTGAGTCAGTTTTTTTCCTGTATCTATAAGATACATTTACACGCCTTGTTGTCGTCATATTTTATCAATATTACATTACGCGCATGGGAGAATCGTATATATATAAATATATACTTTTATCAGTTCCTAACTGCATTTTTCGCAAAAAACTTTATCTTTAGGGAAACACTAAACGATTCAGTAAGTGTATTTTCCCGTTATCTGGAATATAGTGTTAAGGTTTCGAACGTTTATTATTGATTGTACTACCATAGATCATGTTCTACTTCTACAAGTTCTTAAGTTGTTGAAACAAGTCGTTTTCTAATATCTAGAATAAATTCCCGCACAGAGCACTCATCATGTATTGTCGATATGGCATTGTGCGGATCTCCATCCTTGTAGAGAAGTTAAGCTCTGTTTTCCCCATAATTTGTTGTAGTATATGTTTTTATGTATAGGATTTTCCCTTCACCTTACACATCCCCCTTCCCCTCCCTGCCCAATCTTCCAGATATATTTCTGAAATAAATCTCATTTGCAGTTTGGTTTGGCTAAATTCTCACACTAAATGCCCTAACTATTTCATTGTTTTATCTCTCAATACATTCAGACACGGTCTTCTTCGAAGTGTCTGTCTAATGCTGGTATTCGTAACCCTGTCCCTTCTTGTATTGTCAGTGACCATTCCGAGACAGCACATTTCACATGTAGTTAGTTATTTTCTGTTCTAGTGTCATTTTCATTGTCCATGTTTGGTAAGGGTAGCATGAAGTTGGGACGAATGTGCTAATAATCATTTGCTGTTTTGCTGGAAGGGAGATTTGTTCGTTACACAATATTTTTGTGGGATAATCTAAGATTATAATCCCTTGATTCGCCTCTGACCAGACACACTCAGCCACTGAAGCACTTCTGTATATTCCTAAATGGGCTGTTTAATGTGGTCATTTGATAGGCTGTTTGTAGACAGTATCGCTTGAGACGATGGTCCCACTTGAAATATTCTAGAGGGACTAATGATCACAAACTTGGAATTCTACTTGAGATATGATTATGTGTGTCTTTGCCGACATCAGCAGCGATAGGTGAGAGCATCGATTGATCAGTAAGAAACAATCCGCATGGAAGCAATCGCAGCAAGAGCATCTACTGATCATAAGTAGTATGATCCCTTGTCTCAGATAGTTTCGGCTCGATACCCTAGACAATTTCATAATGCAGGTAAGCCTGGTTCATGACGCCAGACCCGGGTTCTTCTGCTGCATTTAAACGGACAGGGACAAGGGGAAAAGGTAACTTTGCAACAGTTGCTGTGAGAACTTGTTATATATGTATATGTATACTGGAATAATAAATACTGGAATCCGAAACATGCAAATCGACAACCTTTTTCCATATCCCGCTTTGTTTCCAATGACAAAATAATATTCAATTACTTCCATGGATTATATCCGAGCAGAGTGGCAAGCTTCACTTAGAAGGTCACGGGTAGTGAGCATACTTTGGTTGTTTTCTTCAGGCCATGCCGACCTATAAGAGGCAGACCGATTGGCTGAATCTGCACCACTTGGTGGTGAGTTGATACGTGACAAGGCAGATATGGTCAATGCCCTTTGAGAACAAGCAACGGAATCAGTAGAGAAACAAGATTATTATGGCCTAGATAGAATTAGGCATCTAGATGCAACCACAGGGCCTGGCCGGCTAATTGCAATCAGAGGAAAGGCAAGACGGACATATAACCAGATTGTAAACGGTACCACCAGTATTAGAACTCTGCGCTTGCTGCTGAAGATGAGGGCGGAGCAAGTATGGGAATGCCCAGAGTGCAGTGATGTCGCTTCTTGCTGAATGCGACTCATCTATATCCGTAGACATGCAGTTAAAGATAACGTCCAGTATCTGTTCTTGTGACAGGTTCAATATAGGCAGCTTCCATGACTCTAAGTTATTATTTTACTCAACGCTTTCAATCAATCCCACATGAGTAATTTTCAAAAGGAAGCGTCTGTTGTATAGTGGCTAGCCGCTTGCCTGCAAATCCTAAGGTTGTGGTTGCTGGCCCTGAAGGAGCCGGAACTGTTTCAGAAATGCCCTTGGCTCCCAGGTCGACCCAGCCTGGAGTGGGTCCCAGATATAGGCTTGGGAAGTAAAAGTAACCAGCGTGATGTTGACTTCCAGTGACAATTGGCATATAAAATATAGGTCTAGCCCTATATGTCCTGTAAGCGTGAAAAATTGTCCTTATTACTTTTAAAGCTTCAACACGCAACGTATATAATGGATTATATTATTATATCTAGCCAGATTGTTGAACTGTGCCCAAACCAATGGTAAAAGAGTTAACTCGTGGGTTGCTGTGCACTGGTACAAGAACGGAGCAAGTATGGGGAAACCCGATTGCAGTGAAGTTGAAATCTCGACTAAGACTAAGATCTAAAGTGGCAATACCTGATCGTAGGTGATGCATTTCTTTCGATTTAATGAGTTAAACGTGGCTTGCTGTAGCGGTTGGCACAATGACATTCTTGTCAGATAGAAGAATCATATTATCTACTAATGTAAAGTAGAGATCCCTTTTCACGCCATTAGTCGCATCCATTTTCGGGAAAAGTTACCATATTTTTTACAGACCAATTGGCACTAGGTGGGTAATGTGGTCAGAATTACGCCGGACGTCGTTACTTCCCCTGTACTAACATCCTGGTACCATTTTTTAAAGGCTGGGTCACTCTGCGATGCCCTATTCCTTGATAGAAATCCACGTAGCCAGTCAGGTTTTGATCGCGGTACGATGGAATTACGAAGCGGACTCGCAACGCCGAAGCCACAGGCGCCGCCATCTACTAATGGCTTTTCTAAATAATTTACTTTTTACATCATCATTACCTCACCCCATTGCTGATGACCTTCCGTCTCATTCATTAGGTCTTAGACATGAGCTATATGTTTTTTTCGCTGTTTAAGAACTGACGTCAGGTTTCATCACACTGATGCTCATAATATATCGAGCCATTAGTTCTCCATCAGATCGGTCTAACCACGAGCTCATTAGTTCCATTCATTGCCTATTATCCACATGTCATTAATTTAATTGCTCGTTTTTTTTTTTTTTTTTTTCCCCAAGAATAATGTAAAGTCCTAATGTATAGCCACCTAAAGGTTGCATAATCTTGGGTCTGTGAAATCTCACTTTCAGAACAAGCTCACTTGATTGTACTTTTGTCTTCTTCTTCTTTGCGTTCTGTTTCGTATGCTCAGGTCAGACCATCAGATGGGTTGCCTCTATGAACTCGCATGTCAGTAGCAGGTCCTTTATATCTCCCCGTAGCTTGCTCTGCACACTTTGCTCTTTAGGCCAGTGTATTTTTTGTTTTTCGAAGTTGCAGGTAGAGTGGGAAAGTGCGCAGAGTGTGTTCAAGTGTTTGTACTCCTGCCTGACAGTCACACTGTGTCTTTACTGTAAGCATGTGTACTTTTGAAGAAATCAGACTATAAGCAATTTTTTTCTCCTTTTTATTTTTTTTTAGTATCCAGAAGCCATGAGTTGTTAACCCTTAGGCTCGGTATTATGGATATCGACACCTTTCGGCCTTGATTCCTTGATAAATACCGTAAATCTTGGAGAAATGTGGCTTTTCTGCCTACCCCCGGGCGTGAACCCGGACCACAAGGAGTTCGTCACCCCTAACACCGCGCAGTCCGGTTTAGCCAACTGCGCTTGAGTGCCGGGCTTTTTTTCCCTCCTAAAACTGTTTGTAATGCTTTGTTGTTAGTGCGTCTAACTGGTAGGTCTCACCCCCATTCCCTCCCCAGCTCCCGCAAAACAAAAATAATAAAAATAACAGCATGACCTTTCAGGACGCTATTAAATTCATGGGTATCGGGCATATATTTACCTATGTAGAAAAAAAAGTAAAATAACGGACCTTTTTTATCCCTTGGGCGTATAGGGCTATACCTATATCGTTAAATAAATCATATCTAAAATATAATCCCTAGTTAAGATCATCAGAAGGTCGGATGGATTTCGTTCGTTCGTTGAAACACGCTGCACTTAATTGTAAATCTGTCCCCGACGAGTATGACATGACTTTATTAGGATACATTTAGATTGTTGTCATCATCATCATCATCATCATCATTATCAATTTCTACTTGTGCTGTCATGGGGAGGGACAGTTTGTGATCCATTGTTTAATGGTAGCAATGGATATTTCCATCCCGTGTGGTTGTAGAAGTTCTTTAATGTCAGCAATCCAGTTCTTTTCTTGCTGTCACGTCAGATCTTTTAATGTGTAGCGCCTGCGCTGGTAGTCATTCTGGCTGGTTTCTTACTTGATGATCAAACTATTTGATCTTCTGTTTCGCAGTTAATTTGCTGCATGGCGATGTCTGATAATGTCATTTCTAACTTTGTCTCGGATGGTTAAGTTTGCGTCTTTTCTCGGGCATCTGATTTCGCAGGTACAATTTTACACTGGTTAGCATTTGAAAATGTCCAGGTTTATCACAGCTAGCAGCGTTGGTATAAATTTGTTTTTCAAATAAGTGTTAAATGAGGATGAGGTTTGAGGTTTGAAGAAGGGATCAACATCATGGCACACGGGTAGCACCCATAAGTGCTCTAGTCTTCTTCTAACTCAAGTCTGAGTCTTAAGAAGCTCAGCACATTTCACAGGTTGTGTAGCACTGGCGAGTATACTAAAAATACTTTAGGTAGAATTTTAACTCCACATTTTGCCCGGGCAGCGCCGTTAGGCTACTTTTTCTCGATTTCCAACTGCCAGAGGGTTATTATTTTACGTGTGTCGCAGTACACACAGGCGTCAGTTTTTACTACCCGGAGACCGAGAGAAATTACTAGAAGTCCGAGACCATGGGTAATTACTAGAAGTCCACGTCCACGTGAAAAAAATGCCTACCCTTACCAGGAATTGAACCCAGAACCGCTAGCACTCGAAGCTGACACCATGCAGTCCCCTATATTAGGATGACCCTATGACATGTCCAGCAAACAGGTAGGACATTTATTTGTTTAGCCAACATTGCTCGAGAATTATGGAGAAAATCTATGCTTGAAGTTTAAAAAATGTGGATTTGTATTTATAAAAAAGTCATCGCCTGAAAAAAAAAAAATCCAAGACCATTTTTGGAGCAAACAATAATTTAATGCCACTCTTGTTTTCAGTAAGAAAACTTGTTTTCTTACTTACTTTTCTTACTTTTCTCACTCTTGTTTTCTTGTTTTTCTTGTTTTCAGTAAGAATTGAAGAAGAATGGGATTATTATAAATCAACCATCACGAAGATATTAAAAGACAAGTGTGGTACCAGAAAGACGGGCAAAGGCAAGAAAAAGGGTACCGCTTGGTGGAATGAAGAAGTCAAAGAAGCAGTGTCAAATAAAAAGAAGATGTTTCAAATATGGTTAAAAACAAAAGACGAAAAGGATTACATTAGGTACAGACTAACTCGAAGAGACACCAAGAGAACAATAAAGAAATCCAAAGAGGAATCATGGAAAAAGTATGGTAAACACCTAACACAGCTATGTACAGAATCATCAAGACTTCTATAAGAGTGTGAAAGCGATGCGATTAAGAGAAGAAAGCTTCAATCCAACATCAGTCATAAATGATAAAAATGGAAAACCATTATTCAGCCAAAAAGAAATTAAAAAAAGATGGGAGGAATATTTTAAAGAACTTTTGAACCCGTCGGGAGTACATGAAACAGCAGAATTCCATTCAAGGGCTCCAGATCATCTAGAACCACATATCCTGCGGGATGAAGTAGAGAAAGTTATCAAAACAAGTAAAAGACACAAAGCAGCTGGTATCGACGGAATAACAACAGAAGTCATCCAGGCTGGAGGGGACACTATGATCACCTGGCTGGAGAGAATTTTCAATAGAGCATGGGCAGAGAGAAAGGTACCAGTGGATTGGCAAAGATCAGTTGTAGTACCTATCTGGAAGAAAAAAGGAAACAAGAGAGAATGTGGAACTTATAGAGGAATATCTTTACTAAGTCATGTGGGGAAAATGTATGCAAAGATCTTAGAAGGTCTAGGACAAGAGCAAAGGTTGAACCTCTACTGAGTAAAGCACAATTCGGTTTCAGGAAAGGGCGAGGTTGCACTGATGCCATATTTGCACTAAGACAAGTCTGTGAAAAGACACTCGAATACGATAAAGAGCTGAACGTGGTCTTTGTAGATCAAGAGAAGGCATTCGACCGTGTAGACAGAGATGTGCTGTGGAGAATTCTTGACGATTACGGAGTGCAGGGTCAATTATTAGACAACATCAGAGCCCTCTATGAAAAAAGTGAAAGTGCAGTAAGAACATCTAGTGGTCTTTCTGAATGGTTCAAAGTCACAACTGGTGTCAGACAAGGATGTGTACTGTCACCATTACTTTTCATAACATACATGGATAAGATCACTGTAGAAGCAAACCCAGACGTGTATGCTATAAACGAATTACTTTTTGCTGATGATCAAAGCATACTGTATCAAAATGAATATGATCTACAGGAACATCTGACTACTCTCAACAACAGCTGTTTACAACATAATATGAGAATCAGTACAGAAAAAAAACAGAAGTTATGAAGATCAGCAGAACACACAGGCCACTGAATATAAATGTTGGAAGTGCCAAAATCAAGCAAACCAAAGAGTTCAAATACTTGGGCAGTATATTTACAGAGGATGGAAGAATGGACAGAGAGATAGAAACAAGAATACAGAAAGCAAATGCTGTCACATACCAACTATCACCTCTGCTTAAACATCCAGATATAACCATGAAGACCAAAAGACAATTGATAAACACCATCTTCATTCCAACACTCTGCTACCAGTGCCAGACATGGACAATCAACAAGACCCATGAAAGAAAAATAGAAGCCTGTGAAATGAAATGTCTAAGAAAAGCAGCGAATAAGACAAGACTAGACAGGATAAAGAATATAGACATTAGAAACACTGTCAAAACTACACCATGTTTAGACTACATAGAACATCAAAGAATGAAATGGTTTGGACATCTAACCAGGATGAAAAATGATCAAATAACATCACAAATTTTCAATCAAAGAAGCTCAGGATATAAGGCAAGAGGAAGACCAAGGAAACGGTGGATTGACGGGGTCTCCGAAACCTGCCAAAAGCATGGCCTCAGAACATCAGATGCTGCCCGCCTTGCTTATGACAGGAACTTGCATCTCCCCACAACGCTTAGCGGCATACGTGGAAGGAAAAAGTAAAAGTAAAGTAAGTAAGTTTCAGGGAGAAAAAGGGACCGTGGTTGTTTAGTAGCTAGATGCTCGCAAGCCAGCCCGAAGATCTAATATTCACATCTGAATTTATAGTGCGTTTTTTTTTTTTTAAATGTATCCAGAAACCATGAGTTGTAAACCCTCTGCCTCGGTTCTATGGATATAGCAAACCTTCTGTCTTAATTCCATGATAAATACCGTAAATCTGGGAGAAATATGGCTTTTCTGCCTACCCCCGGGCGTGAAGCCGGACCACAAGGAGTTCGTCCCCCGGTTGCCGCGCAGTCAGGTTTAGTTAACTGCATTAGCGAGCCGGGCAAAGTGGGTTTGAAAACTTGTGCCTTGACACTTTGACATACATCTGGAAAACTCCTGTATGGGTCATCGTGCATTTTTATTACTCACAACTGCTGTTTTCTAAAGCGGCAAATTTATTTGATCTTTATTTGGCCATTTGATGAGAAGAGATACATTGGGAAAGGGGGTAGAGGCAGACCGAGAGAGATCATGCTGGATAGTTTGAAACTATGGCATGGTTTGTTGGGAAATAAACAGACGGACAGATTGGCTGGCACTGCTCAACTTAATGAAATACTAATACACGATAAGGTAGAAATGTCTAAGGCTTTATGGGAGCATTTGTGCAGTTTGGAGCAGCAATTGAATCATTCCAGTCTGGTGATAGTCATGCAGCGGTAAGTGACCAGGAGATCTGGACGATACTGAACGCCCAGAGAAAAGGCAAGGCGGACTCCTACTGGAACTCTGCGTTGGCTACTGAAATTGGGGACGAAGTGCTTGTTTGAATGTACCGCGTCCTGTGATTTCGGTTCTTCAATCAAATCATACCAAATTAAAAAATTTTTTTTTACAAAGACATGATTATTAAACAGTTACATGCCAAATTTCAAAAACTTACAATAAATGTTTACTCAATTACATTTTTATTTCAAATTCGGGCACTACTTATTGAACGGATTGTGAGTAAATGGGATGAATGAAATAAAAAAAATAATTCAAAATCAATGTTTCCTCCAAGGTCAGCCAAGAAAATTCATGTGCCAGGTTATGTTCTTGGAAGTTAAAGCGACCTGTGTAATGTTGACCAAATCACCTATCAAGGCCAATCAATCTATGAGAATACGATTCCACGTATTACATGCCCAATGCGCGCTTGGTACTCCGACTTTAAAGGAAACACTCTGGTAAGGGAGGCGACGGGTCATCCCTCCTCCCCCACCCCCAAGAATACGAAAACCGCGAAACCCACACGGTTTAGGTTCGTATTTAGACCACAGATCGACATCATGACACACGGGTAGTAACCCACAGGAACTTTGTTCTACTCCCAACTCAAGCCTGAGCCCGAAGAATCTCAGCGCAGATCACGAAACCGTAGCACCGGCGAGGACCCTGAAATACTTTGGGTTGATTTTTAACTCCAAATTTTGCCGGGGCGGCGCCGTTAGACTAACTCTTTTCGATTTCCAACTGCTAAGGGGTTATTTTACGTGTGTAGCAGTACACGTGGGCGTCAGTTTTTACTACCCGGATACCACGGAAAATTACTAGAAGTCTACATGAGAAAATGCTAGCCCTCACCGAGGTTTGAACCAGGAAACTCCAGTACTCCAGGCGTATGCCATGTCTCAAGGTCTCACCGTCCCCTCCCCTCCCCCCCCCCATACGCTGTGTACAACAGTAAGAGTTTTAGGGCCTTCTGTTTAGTAAAAGACTATTCCTGTGGCAATTAGACAATAGCACGAAAACCGCCCGGGCAGACCACAGTGAATACATTGCATGTAACCTTCGTTCATTGTTGTGGCGGAAACTTTTATTCTATAATAATCTACTGCGTGTGTTAGTGTGTATTAGTGCGTGCGTGCGTGGGTTTGTGTGCGTTTTAGATACTTTATAGTTATAGTTTTCAGCCTTTCTTCGCAACAGTTTATTCAGTTTTGCCTATTTGTGGTTGTAAAATTGTTGAACAGAAATAAACAGACGAGGCAACCAATGAGGTCTTAGTAAGAGTATACTATGTTAACTATAAAGGACTTTAACACCAAGTAAGTAACCTTTTGTTTACTACAGAATATTGATTTTAAAAATGACATCATAGGACACCGAACAGGTCTAAAGATGCTCAGTCTCACGCTGCAAAGGCCTTAATATGTTGATTCTAACAATGTACACATGTCGTTCTTTACATCCTCACACAAGATATTTTATCTACATTCATATCTTCCACCAGTATTTGTTAACAGATTAATGGTCTTCACGATGTTTCCATCGTCCAGGTTAAGTGATTCTATAGCTATCGCTTTTGTAGCCAACATTGTCGCTCGTTCATTTCCTCGCCATTTCCGCAGACCTTGGACGATATATCCACCTGAGTCCTATAGTGTTTTGTTTTGTTTTGTTTATGCTTATGTTTATGTTTGTTTAACGGATCAACACCATGGCACAATAAGTGCTCCGTTCTATTTCCAACTCAAGCTTGAGTCTGAAGAATTTCAGCACAGTGCACGGACACTGTTGCACCTGCAAGGTCCTAAAATACTTTAGAATGCTTTAGATAGATTTTTAACTTCAAATTTTGCCCGAGCAGCTTCTCTTTTTCGATTTCCGACTGCCAAGGGATTTTTTTTTACGTGCGCAAACAATACACACGGGCGTCCGGTCTAACCACCCAGAGACCAAGTGAAATTACTAGAAGTGCACGAGACAAAAATCCCAGCCCTGGGAGCTCCAACACTCGAGGCGGATGCCATATCTCGAGACCACTTAGCTCCCTCCCCCCTTCCCCTACCCCAACTCATGCCACAGTCGTCCACTGTCAACCATCTGCGACTTCGACTGAGAATCTGACAACTGAACTACAAATAGTTAAATATGTTCCCATTAAGAAAGGCGAGACAAGCAACCATTTTAAAATCACCTTGCTAGCTTAAAATCGATAAACCACAATTTAGAAGAAATGAAATCAGGTATTGGAAAAGTCCGTGCGCCCTGTGCTGAGAATTAGTGAGTGTTTGTCTTGTTCGTGTGGTACTAAGAGATTGCAACATAAGGGAAACTGTTCTTAATGTAGGTTCTAATTTGTGGATTTTAAGTTAATGCTATGTGTTTGAGGTGGCGTCGTACGGGGAAAAAATGTTTTAGTTGCTGTCAAATTTTATGCGAATTTCTAGTATCTATGTGTTTTCGTTGGCTTTTGTATGGCTTCATCCTGGGTAATATGTTTTGGGTATAAAGAAAAAAAAAATAATAAAGTAAAGATCTCTTTTCACACCTTTCGGCGCATCGAGCGTCCCATATTTTTACAGACCATCAGCACTCTGTGGGTAATGTGGTCAGCTGTCTTTACTTTCCCAGGACAGCCCATCCTGGTACCCATTTTAGGCTGGCCTAGACCTATATATTTTATAGATTAACGGCACAAGACGGATGATGCGGTTAGCTTCACGTGGGCCGTCTTTACTTCCCATTACTGCCCCTGGTACCCACTCAAGGCTGGGTCGACCTGAGAGATTAGGTAATTTTTTTAAAAAGGTCGGCCTGGCCAGGGAGCGAACCCACGATCTTCCGATCCGCAGGCAAGAGTCTAGCCGCTACGCCACGGCGACTTCCGTAAAATTCTAATAGCTGTGTATTTAAGTTGGTTTTGGATGACGTCAGACTCGGTAATATGTTTTGAGAGTGGAACTTGGAGATACTTAAGTTAATGCTGCGGATTTGTGGAATTATAATATACACGTGTTTTAGTTGTAGTTTTGAAATTTAGAATCAAATTTGTTTGAGTACATTGAAGACGTTGTCTAAATTAGCAGTTATTGTTAATGTGTATTGACGTTAAGATTGGTGAATTGTTTTTAAACTGGAGCTGACATTTAGCTTTCTTCTTATTAGCCTGTATTGGCTGTAAACTCACCTGAAAAATTTATGGTTGTTCTTCCATTTCTGTTCCAAAACTTTGATTATGCGTGCTCATCCATTCTACAGATCTGGCCTAATTATGTTAAGAAAGTTGGAAACTCTACTAGTGCTTGTTAATTGTACAGTTGGTCGACCCCCCCCCCAACCCCCTTTCCCCACAACCCTCCTCTCTGTGAGCTAATACGAGGAAAATATATTCATGCGTGCATGCATGTATCCCCTACCCTGAACCCCAGCTAGGCATTAAACAGAAGAAAAAATATAATCAATTTCTATTTTTTTTAACGAATGCAATATAATTTCTTTTTAATTAAAAAAAAAAAAACGGTCAGTCATTCTAGATGTATACTGCTGAGTTCACGGATTGACAATCAGAACAATTTTGCACGTTAGTAGATCTGGAGAGATGTCGGGACTCGCAACTGGCGCTAATTCTAGGAAATTTATGGCGAAGATTGAAAACACACCGCTGGAGAGACGCAGCTAGAAAGACAACGCCGGAAAAAAACGAGCGAAAATCTTGGCAACGCCTTGGAAGAAAAACGGAAAGCCGGGAAACCCGGTCTTGCCACCCTCTAAAATATTGGACTGCCCCGTGACGTCATTTGTTCTCAACTAATATTAAAGAACCCTTAAGGAATGAAAGAAATAAAATAATTAACCAAAAAAGACAGCAGAAACATTGATAAAAAGTAATCACCCATGGAGAATAGCAGAGCAGAAATTAACAATTCGTCGTCAAATAAAAAAGTGTGTGTGAGCAATTTCATTTAATCAGTTGAAATTTAATTCATTTCATGACTGAAAATTGGCAACCATGGAAACAGGATTATGAGAAAGGCTAAGAATACACCAGGTATTGTCATGAGAAAAACAGCCAATGCCAAATTACATGCAAAGACCGCAAATAAAATGGTTTGGCAACTTTTGAAAGAACGCATTGCCATCGCAATACACGGCATACGTGAAAATGTAGAGGGGTGTAAAGCACAACATGGACCAAGAACAAGAAAGACAAATAACATAAGAGAAATTCTGCAAAAACACTATATGTCTTTGATTGAGGGGCTAAAATAGCCAGATCCAGAACTTTTTATTTAACACGACAGACGAAGTGGGAAAGAAAGAACTGAAAGAAAAGAATAAGAAGTTAGAAATATTTTTAAAAAATAGTCAGATTATGTAATTTGCACCATATAAAATGCCCTACACTGCAGAGTACAAGTTGACCCGGCTTACATGTCGATCTCACAATATTTAGCTCTGAATTCTCACGTAGATATTTACTTTCATATAGGTTGATACTACTGTCGAAACTGACGCAAGGCGGTCTGATACCAAATCGCCCCCATCTGGAATCGAACCAAATATCTCAGAAGTACGAAGAGCATTTACAAACGCCTAAGCCCCAGACGCCGACGACGTTGACGTGGGGAGGAGGGGGTGGAGGTTCTTTGATACAACAGGTACCACGTCAGAAGTAGTCTTTGATACACAGGGTACCACGTCAGAAGTAGTCTTTGATACACAGGGTACCACGTCAGAAGTAGTCTTTGATACACAGGGTACCACGTCAGAAGTAGTCTTTGAAACAAATATTGCCACCCCAGGAGGAGTCTTTGGTACAAGTATTGCCACGTCATGAAGTGTCTTTGGTTCAAATATTGCCACGTCAGGAGGAATCTTTGAAACAAGTATTGCTACGTCTGGAGGAGTCTTTGGTACAGGTATTGTCACGTCAGGAGGAATCTTTGATACAAATGGTGCCACGTCAGGAGGAGTCTTTGGTACACACATTGCCACGTCAGGAGGAGTCTTAGGTACAAATGGTGCCACATCAGGGGGAGTCTTTGGTACAAATATCGCCACGTCGGGGGGAGTCTTTGGTACCAATATTGCCACGTCAGGAGGAGTTTTTGGTACAAATATTACCACGCCAGCATGAGTCTTTGGTACAAATATTGCCACGTCAGGAGAAGTCTTTGGTACCAATATTGCCACGTCAGGAGGAGTCTTTGGTACAAATATTGCCACGCCAGGAGGAATCTTGGGTACAAATGGTGCCAAAAGTAAAAAGTAAATCTAAACAAGTAACAGATTACCTTAACACCCATGGCTCGTTAGGTATCTGGGGCGAGACCCATGGTATTTATTCTATAGACTAATCTGGCATGCAGTAGGGGATGTGGTCAATATCATGCTCGCCGCCTTACTTCCAATGATATTAACTTGTACACATTCTCTACTAAGTCGACCTGGCAATGATGGGTAATTTGACTCGATGCAAATTTGAATCCGATACAATCGGATTGATAGGCGAGTGTTTAGCCGAAATACCAATGCGGCTTCCCGTGGTATATGATGGCAGTATGCTATTTTAAAGACTGATTGACACTTAGAGAAAAGGGGGGGGGGGGGTTATGACATCAAAATCATGTCGGCCGTTTCGTAACTTGTTATGTTTTTTTACTATCTCTTTTTAAGATAAGCTGACCTGGTACACTAGGACGTTACAACCTCATTGTATGTTGTACAGTCTGGGGAAGAAGAAACAGAAGCAGTGTCGCAGGAGGAGGGTAAGGAGGAGGAGGCGAAAAAAGAAGAAGAGGTGAGACAATGTGGTGCAAGAGGAAAAAGAAGAGGAAGAAGAAGAAAAAGAAGAAGAGGAAGAATAGGAAGAATAGGAAGAAGAAGAAGAAGAAGAAAAAGAAGAAGAAGAAGAAGAAGAAGAAGAAGAAGAAGAAGAAGAAGAAGAAGAAGAAGAAGAAGAAGAAGAAGAACAAGAGCAAGAACAAGAACAAGAACAAGAACAAGAAGAAGAACAAGAAGAAGAACAAGAGCAAGAAGAAGAAGTAAAGGAACAGAAACATAAAAAACAGGAAGAACAAGAACAGGAAGAACAAGAGAGGGAAAATGTGTTGTGGACTATGCAGAGAAAGAACAACTAAAATGAAGAAAGTTCAGCAAGAATAACATGACAGAGGAAGGCAATCAGTAGAAGAGAAAGGGGTAACAGAAAAAAAAGAGAGGGAAGATTAACAATTTTGCATTCCTCTATCACACTCCGTACCCCAGGATTCAAAGCTCCTTTCCGACTTAAAACAACACACCATTTTCAGAAGATTACATCACTGTTTTACGTACTGTAAACACACATATGTAGTTGCTACGCCCTTTTCGTGTCTATATTTCCTACAATTATTTCTCCCCACGGCAGATGGCCGAATAATGAATAGCACACCTCCATTCCCAAACAGCAAATCGACAAGTGTTCCAAATGTGTGGTTTGTGTTTGCACGATCTGTGAATAATTCCAGCGGATACATGTTAGGATAATGTGTGTTTAACCCATAGTATCCGTGTGGAGAATGTTAATCTTTGTGGTAATTGATAAATATTTAGTATGAAAGAAGTGACGTATTATCTTAACTAGTTTCTATAACTCTGTGAAATGCAACGGTGTGTTTATTTGTCAGACTGCGAAAGGAATTAAAGTGAATGTAAACAAACATGAATGATGGGCTATCATTCAGATGTGTAACGTGCAACACTGGTTAATTGTGATGGTATGGTTTAAAGTAAAACAAGTTCAGTTTATTGTAATCGTTAGTGTTAAATAATTTTAAGGCGTGTGGTTAAACATGCCTAGATTCTTTTCGAAACTTCTAAAAAGTGTTGCGTTTATTTTGTACGTTATGAAGTATGTTGTTGACACCTTATTATCTTTCGAAGAAGGCTGCGTGATCTCGAGGCATGGCTTCCACCTCGAGAGCTAGAGGATCCGGGTTCAATCCCTGGTAAGGGTTGTGATCTTTTCACGTGGACTTAGACTTCTAGTAATTCCCCCTGGTCTTTGGCTAGTGAGATCTGACCAACACGTGCATTGTTGCGCAAGTAAACAAAAATCCCCCTGTGCACTGTGCTGAACTTCTGTGGACTCAAGACTTCAGTTGGAAGACATAGTACATATGGGTTACTACCCGTGTGCCATGATGTTGATCCGTTGTTCAAAACCTCAAAACCTATTATCTCTCCAGACCATAGTGTCCACTTTGCTAAAGCTGTGGATTCCTATAAATGGGTATATCAGGTTAGGAGGAGTCATTGATATAAAGGGTACCACGCTAGGAGTCTTTGATATAAAGGGTGCCACGTCAGGAGTCTTTGATATAAAGGGTACCACGTCAGGAGTCATTGATATAAAGGGTACCACGTCAGGAGTCATCGATATAAAGGGTACCACGTCAGGAGTCATTGATATAAAGGGTACCACGTCAGGAGTCATTGATATAAAGGGTACCACGTCAGGAGTCATTGATATAAAGGGTACCACGTCAGGAGTCATTGATATAAAGGGTACCACGTCAGGAGTCATCGATATAAAGGGTACCACGTCAGGAGTCTTTGATATAAAGGGTACCACGTCAGGAGTCATTGATATAAAGGGTACCACATCAGGAGTCATTGATATAAAGGGTACCACGTCAGGAGTCATTGATATAAAGGGTGCCACGTCAGGAGTCTTTGATATAAAGGGTGCCACGTCAGGAGTCATTGATATAAAGGGTACCACGTCAGGAGTCTTTGATATAAATGATTCATGAATCCATGTCCAGCAGAGACAGGCTATCTAGAAACATTACTAAGATGTTAAGAGTCAATGAACGATTAACTAGTTATTAACACTGGCCTTACCTGATATAGGCAGTCACCGTGGTCTAGCGGCTATACGCTCGACAGCGGATCGGAAGGTCGTAGGTTCGCTCCCTGGCGAAGCTGGACTTTTAAAAATAAATGACCTTGGTTCCCAGGTCGACACTGCCTTGAGTGGGTACCTGGTGCAGTCCTGGGAAGTAAAGGTGGCCGGCGTGATGCTGACCACATGACCCATCTTGTGCTGTTGATCTATAAAATATAGGTCCAGCGCTGTATACCCAAAATGGCTGAAAAGCGTGTAAACGGGGTCCCTGTTACTTAACTAATATAGTTTTTGGCGGTGACACTCACTTCTTTTAGCACAGTGGTTCTTAACCCTTCTTCCGATAACGCCCCCTTGAAATATGACAAGACCACGCTCGCCACCTCCCCCCCTCCCCCCCCCCTATCACAATCCCCCATCCCCCAACATTAAAAAACGTGATTTAACAAGTACTGTTCACATGGAACTTGGAGAAAAGCATCCACATAAATCAAAGTGCCATTTGAACACGAAGAAATATCACCAACAAGTGGTAATATAGAGTCCTAATGTCAGTTGAATGTTGAATGCTGAATTAAAAATCGACATCACAGCACTCGGGACACTCCCACAAGCGCTCCGTCCCCATCTTCAGCAGCAAGCGCAGAGTTAAAATCCCGATGGTACCAGTAACAGTCTGATTGTATATCCGTCTCGCCTCTCCCCCGAGTGTCGAGTGTCGGCCAGATCCCCTGGTAACTCCTCACAGTGCCATTCTCCTTAGACCGTAATGATCTATCTGTTCCTCGGCACTGTTCACTCGCTCCCAAAGGGCCCCCACAACATCCATCTTGTCATCTATCAGTACACGACCAAGTGGTGCAGAACCGGCCAGTCTATCCGCCTGCTCATTGCCCAACACACCGGCGTGACCTGGAGAAAATATCCAAAGGGTGCTAACTACACGGGACCTCTGAAGTGATGCTTGCCCCTCTGCGCGGAACATGACTGTCTCCACCTTTCTCAGCATGCTCTGTGAGTCAGTTACAATGACGACATGTGTGTACAGCTTATTTTCGAGCCAACGGAAGGCAGCAGTGACTGCCTCCACCTCCATTCATAAACTAGACGTTGTGATATCAGTGTGATGGTTAACACTGTTTTCTCTCGATTGGTATCTGCTATATTTGGTCCGATTCTGGACAAGCCACAACAAAAGCGAGCACTCTCCAACTGACAGCATTGTTTTTTTTTTAATGACTGTTACAGATTAACATTCTGATAATTACAGGAGTGTTGTGATGTCGATTCTTAATTTAACATTCATCAGTTTCTTAACTTTATGATAGTCTAAGCTAGGGGTCATCATCATCAAATGCCTCGCCAGCTGGCACAGATCTCGGACTTTTGTGTTCTGGATCAATTCCACTGATCATATGCCTCCATGCTACTGACTTAAGCCATCCATCATCATTTCTCTTGGTCTACCCCTGCGTCATTTACCAGTGATCTTTCCGGTCGTTACGATATTTTCTAGTGCTCCTTTTCTCATCACATGACCAAAGAACTTTGTCTCCTTCTCTATTGCTGTATATAATGTTCTACTTTCGTTAGCCATATTGGTTGTTCTGACAGTCCAAGGTATTCTCAACATTCTTCTCAAGAACCACATCTCAGTTGCCTCCAAACTTGTCTTCATTTGTTTGCCTACATTTCCAGATTCCCTACCATACAACAGAACATATACTTCTTCTTTTTCTTCGTTCACCGGCTGTGAATTCCGGCGGAAGGTCCCGGTTAATCGTCCGCTTTAACTTTTGGCTTTTACCTGGACCTGAGAACATATACTATTTCAATACTCGTTTTCTGATGTTTAATGAGAGTGATTTATTACATAAAATACTTTTCATTTTCTGAAAATCTGCCTTTGCTTGGCTGATTAAGCTCTTAATTTCTGTCCCACATCGTCCATCTGATGTTAAGAATGTTCCCAAATACATTCATTCATTCAGTAGCATGTCCCTCGCGGAACCTCGCTGCCATAACAACCCTCCGGAAAACCTTCCTATCCTGAGCAAGATGTCCTGCGTCTGATACACCCATCTGGAGATCATCTGCCACATCCTGCACCCATCTTCTCCTTGGCCTTCCTCTTCCTCTCTTCCCAGGCATATACCCCTCCATTATTGTTCTCTCTAGACTTCCATGACGTTTCAAGTGACCAACATATTTCAAATGTTCCCAAATACATGAGTTTATTTACTTGAATTTATAAGCTAGGGGTGAACAATCTGAATTATCTGTGGGCCAAGTTTGAACCAACCTGGTCGCAGCCCATATAATCTCTTTCAATATTTGAGTTTATCAAACACTGGCTTCACTAGCACGATCAAGCTATGGCGACATCAGTTTCTGGTTTTCACTGTTTAGGTTATCTCATGTGGAGATGTGGGTATCTGACTTTTTGTTTATTTCTGCATACAAACATATTCTTTCTGTGTTCTGCTATTTTGTAAGCTCAGGGCAGAATATATTGGTAATTTTTCACCGTCCTCAGGGGCTAGTGACAATTGCTCAGCGGTCAAGTTGTGGACATTACTTTGGGAACCCTGGTCTTAAGTTTCACATCCAAAGATCGGAATGCAATTGATCTGTTTTACGAGTGTTGTTTAAAAAATAAAAAATTCTCTAATGTGTGTATCTGAATGCTTTCACGCAAATTTCAATTTTGTTTCAAAGCTGTTGATCTGATTTTATCAAGAATGATAACTCAACTTTTCTAAAAGACAAACATGAGCCACACAGGAACAAACAAACTAGAAAGAGCTACATGTGTTTTTTTCGACTAATAAATCCGTTTCATTCCTTTGAGGATTTGAAACAAATATAAAAAAAAAATAATAAAATAACAATATTCCCTAGCTTCCTTCAAAGAGAGACAAATCTTCGCAGGAAAAAATACACACAGGATGCAAAGTTTTCACCTAATTAATGTATCTTCCCTGTCTGGAAAAGCAACCTTATTGAGAGCGAGTTATATATGGTTTTGGAAATAACTATTCCATTTCTCACGAGACCTGTTAAATTCAAGGACTTTTTCATGATTAATGTGCTGTACTTCTTCACAATCAACATATTAGAAAGCATATTTCCTGGTCACCGGAATATACGAGTGTAGTCGTATCTAAGAGATTATCTTCATGACGTTCAGACATTGACAAGAAGTTCCGTGTATAGGCACATCAAAATCGAAACATGGGAAAACCAACCAAGCCACACCGTCAACCAGACGAGGTGGGGACGT
>CAJHNH020001488.1:157500-164782 GCA_905116865.2 Candidula unifasciata | reverse complement strand
ACTGAGTTCGTTGCCTAACATGCCACAACAATTCTTATCGCCGATCATTTGGATCTCAAAGCGTGAGCTGGACGGTCCGGTTATATGGTATTTACGTACACCGGAGCTTAGCTATCAACACAACCGATCACATAATAACAAAAAGACGACTGGACCCGCTAAGACTCCCACACAAACTCTCACACACATATCCATTACATGACTAACCCGTTCATATTACAGGAAGACAACTATAAGACCACTATGGTCACACGCGAAAATTTTCACATTTCGGAACTATTCACATTCAAAAACTGTTTTCAGTACTTTTTGGCAAAATTAAATACTCAAAATTTTAAAACAATAAATGGTGGCCGAAAGGTCGTTGTGTTTGGAAGCTCGCTCTCCTTCGAGATACGCCTAGCCAGATCAAATGGAGACAGCACAAACAGGAAACACCATGAATGAAGAAGGAAGACATGCACCAGTGACAACAGGACGAGCGGTTTGATTCGGATGGAAGCATTAAGCCAGAAATGGCACAAACACCAGTATTCAGTCACGAGAGTGACGCAAATAACCCAGACCACAAATATAGGCGGAGACTGTTAGCAGCCTAGGCTAGCTAGCAGCAGTCTGAACGTGGTCGAGCTTTTCTTTTTTTTCTCAAAAGGACTTGGACTTGGACTACACATACACAAATGCTCATAAATGCACTTCATATTATGCATTCATAGGCACACATCTTGTAATCTGGTAATCTTAGTTTCAGCTTCATAGCAAACGGGTCACACTATAATTGCTCCGCTCCTGTGCCAACGAAAAACACACAGGATATTTATCGAAGTCCCTTGTGGAAAGATTGACAGACTGCTGTCTCAGTAAATCTTGCATACTCACGCATTAAAAGCATACGGTAGCCATCCGAAGTGCTAACTCAAACAGTCCGACATTGGAAATGCAGTTCATCATTCGTGGTAGCAGAAGTTACCAACATATCAGCAGTTGCACACGCCATCAATTTTAATCACACAATGGCTCCCACCAATATTGTGACAACCGGCATTGAACTATATTCTGAATCTACAATTAACACCACCACGTTGGTCACAGTCAAAAAACATTTCAAATGAAATCCGCAGCTAACAGTGTAACACCATGAACTCAACTCAGAAGCTGGGCAACGAAACTATATCCTTCCTGTCAACAAATAGAGCAAAAATGCAACGGGCACCGTCTGGCAGAAGCGAAAGATTTTGCCTCTGCTCAATACAGTAGCTGTGCCTATAGTCTATTTTAACCTGTAGCATTATGTGAGGGTTAATAAACGGTCACCCCAGCAGTACCCCCACTATTAGCTGGGGAAGGGACTTAGGACATTACATCCACCAGCAAGAGTCGCCCCAACAACGACCTGATGCCTTCGTTAACGACTGTTCATTCAACAGCCATGCAGTTCTTTGGCACGACGGGGACACCTTGAACTTGGGTTTCGGACTGCCGACTCCCTACAAGAAGATGTATGTGTGCTACGGATGTCCCATAGCTAAAATACCATCTCACTGTATTACTAAAATTCAGCACGCATACTCAATCGCGAAGTGGTTTAAAAACACAAACACACACACACACACACACACAAACACATACATATACACACACTGATTACCTGTCACCCGATTGCTTGCTGGTGCAGCACACATGACTGCATATTTACGTAAGTATAAATATATATATATATATATAAATATCGGAAGAGTTAGAGACAAGGGCAAAATCAGGCTGGATGACCAGAAATATTTGAGACACTGGCACAGGGGACCCCTATGCACACAAGGTCGACATTACTGGCTCCAAGAAGGGGACAGTGAATGGAATTGGCTCAGTCAGATAAGATACAGTCCCTGTTGTGACAGAAAGTTGGCTGTAGAAAGGACTGACGCAGAAAGCTGCACATACGGGACGGTTTCAGAAAGAAATGTATACTTTGTGACAGGGTCAGATCGCTTGAACAATGAATACTGCAAGCCACCAGGGGTTGCATTCACTGTTTCTAGGTTCTAACAATGGTAAAACACTAGCGATGACTAATAATAATCATTAACAGATCAGCCAATGCAAACATAAATCAGCGTAGACAGAAAGAGAGAGATGGAGAGAGAGAGAGAGAGAGAGAGAGAGAGAGAGAGAGAGAGAGAGAGAGAGAGAGAGAGAGAGAGAGAGAGATCGAGAGATCACCACGTAACTAATTACAGCAAAAGTATAGTGTTTATTGAGTCCTCTGTTTCGATATCCAAACGTGCTTGTTGTCAGCCATACAGTTTTTGTGGGCATCAATCAAAGCCTGAGAACAGAAAATCTAAGTGCTGTGTCTCTACGTTCATTTATTGGTGGCCACCTGGTCACAGATGGTACCTGGTAACGGGCTTACATAGGCATTCATGCATCCACACACACACACATACAGTTGTATGCACCCACACTCATGCATATACATCATTCCCCAACACACATACATTCCCATATACAGACCCACACTCATACAGCAACGCACATGTACACATACCTGTAAATACAGAAATGCTCTTGTACATACACAGACCACACATACATACACACATATATATATATATATATATATATATATATATATATATATATATATATATATATATATATATGTATATATATATATATATATACTATATATATATATATATATATGTGTGTGTATATATATATATATATATGTGTGTGTGTGTGTTTATATATATATATATATAAGCAAACTGTCTACACAAGGTAGCTGAATGGTCGTAGACCATGAGCAGAAAAGTAAGACGATGGAAAGATAATATCCAGACAGACCTACAAACGCTCTGTGTCACCAACTGTAAACAGAAGATCAACCAAAGAGATGAATGGAGGCGGGTGATATCTGCAGCAATGGACCTTTAGGGCTGGGAATGCTAAAGACGGTAAACACACACACACACACACACACACATTGTATCCACATGCACAATGCTAAGTTACATACACACATACACACACGCTCATGCATACACATGTATTCAACACACAAATTAAAGCAGTCCCACCCATTCATATAAACACATATAAAAACTCTCACCTATACATGTACATCTACACAAATGCATACACACACAGTTATTATGTGAGAGTTTATATGTGAGAGTTGATATGTGAGAGCTTACATGTGAGAGTTGTCATGTGAGAGTTGACATGTGACAGTTGACATGTCAGAGTTGACATGTCAGAGTTGACATGTGAGAGTTGGCTTGTGACAGTTGACATGTGACAGTTGACATGTTAGAGTTGACATGTGAGAGTTGGCATGTGAGAGTTGACATGTGAGGAGTTAGATTTAGCAGTTTAGGCTGTTGTCTGAAAATGTTAATGATTAATCAGACATAAGATAAACAGAAATAATAATAATTTTTTTCTCGCCCATGACACAGCAGTTATTTTATGTTATACCGATAATTATATAGTGCACATGGCACTCGATGGTCAACATCCTGTCGATTTTGTATGTGATTTGTTTTACTTCTAGGAACAGCTGGTGCTAGACCCAGTGTGTATGTGTGTGTGTATGTGTGTGTGTGTGTGGAGACATGTTGGCATGACATTGATGCGGTAGCGTCACGTTTGTACCAGAAACACACACAGGGAGGTTGGCATTCGCACCTTTGTTGTCCTGGCGAAGCTGGACATTTAAAGAGTGATCTTCACTCACATGACTATTTAACCTTGAGTAGGTGCTAGATTCCATCTTGGGAGGTAAAGGCAGCCGGCGTAATGCTGACCACATCACCCACCAAGTGCTGATTGATCTATAGAATATGGGTCAAGCTCTATATGCCCATTTCGCCTAAAGGAGTCAAAACTATCCATTCCTCTCGATATCTGTGTTTACGGGTATGTGTGTGTGTGTGTGTGGGTGAGTGTTCGTGTGTAACTTTAATGAAAACGAGGTAATTAATTGATAGTTCCAAATGATAACTAGGTACTTGGAGACATTATTATTATTATTATTATTACTGCTGACACAATGTACCATGCAAATACTTTCATAAACTCGGCCTTGTTGGTTACGGGGCTCACTTTGAAAGACACAAATATTAAACCAGCCGCCTCTTAAGCATATCGCTACGACGACTAACCAGAGTGTTGCTGAATTTGAATCGGTTGTGCCCAAGTATGAACCACAATGCATCGTGCCAGTCGTCACTTCAGGTGCTAAACCAAACCAGTAGAAAGTTTCTGGCAGACAGTCAAAGAATCTTTGTGAGTTTTGGAAGAAGAGGAATCTTTTAGGGGTTCCATAGCGATCATACTAGTGGGACAAAGTGGAAATGAACACAAACCACACTTCAACATATGTCTGCCCATTAGCTGGACTCAAATGATCTGGATGGCTAAGATGGGTGAGATCAGGATAATAGAAAAAATACATTAAATAAAAGAAATGTAACAAATCACCTCTTGCTAGCTCTATTGTTTGGTTGGTTATGAGAGCTGGTTATACAGAACAAATATTTAAGGAGGTATTCAGGCTAGCAATCCGCCTCCCCGACATTGTTTCTACCATATCGGAAGGTCGTGGGTTCACTCCCTTGGGAAGCCAGACTTTTAAAAAAAACATTGCTCTCAAGTCGACCCAGCCTTGAGTGGGTACCGGCTGCAGTCACGGGAAGTAGAGGCGGTCGGCGTGATGCTGACCACTTCCCCCTTCTTGTGCCGATTGGTCTATGAAATAGTGGTCTACCCCTATATGTCCTATACGCTAACTTTACTTTAACTTATAAAAATACAAAGTTTATTAGATTACTGTTACAGTCAATGTTTTTGAAGCGTGTGTCCTGACCACGCTCTAATACAGAAGTGGAATATGACCTGATAAAATGTATATATATATATATATATATATATATATATATATATATATATATATATATATATATATATATATATATTACTAAAGGTATGACAATTTATGGGAGGACTCTAACCGGAACGATCATCACCTTGGAAGTGAGCCCTGACGATACAATTGAAGATGTCAAGAAAGAGATTTACACTCTAACGGGGGTCCGACCAGAAAAGCAGCATTTGCTCACGAAAGAAAACGGACAGCTTGAGGACGCCCGTACTCTCCTTGACTACGATATCGAGCAGGGAGACACTCTTTATGTAATTTTTCGTGTGAGACCAGGTATGTCTGATTCGTATGTATGCTGTCATATAGATGTTTATCAACCGCCAAATATAGTAATTACGCAGTGACAGTTCTTACACTTTTACATAACAGCTTTACAAACTAGTGCAGTATCAAAGTTGTCTACCTTGCTGCAGCTCCATAGTTATTAATCGCAAAGGCAGAAATTGTCTTTACCATTATTTCGAACTGAACGTGACTTGGTGTCAAGTAATCAAGTAGACTGATCAACAACAACAAAAATTATTAACTCAACAAACGATTGCAGCAGGCTTGTATCAGTCTGTAATGAAATATAGGCAGAAAGGGGTTAAATGAACAAAGCATACATTTAAGACCACCAAAAAGGCATAATAATCCATCACCGTGTGACATGACAGAAATGGGTGATTAGAAAGCTGGTCTGGCCAGCGATACAGAACATCTGCACGATGACCAGAGTTGAATTGAGTGGACCGCTTGAGAGACCAGTTGGGAAAACTAAAGCTGTACTTCGTTTAGAAGCTATATATCATCTGACAGTGAAGGATGTAAACATACGACAGAGAGGGAGGTGAGCAACGCGATGCACGTGTCCAACTGAAGATACGTTTATCCAAACGTGACCACCGCAGACAGATGACAGGGAGTGATTGAGAACGCACGCGAGAAAGAGAGGGAAAGGGAGGGGAGGTCAGCGAGGAGCGAGCGGATTGAGAGAACAGTTAGGACGGGACCGCTTGAGAGGATAGATAGGACTGGACCGCTTGAGAGACCAGTTGGGAAAACTAGAGCTGTACTTTCGTTTAGAAGCTATATATTAAACTTGGAGTTTAGCTAAGAGAGTGATTAAGGAACTCATAGAGAGACATACGAATAGTCAGTAATAGGATAATGAAGTGTTCCTATACTATTGGTTATTGAAATGATGCATTCTGTTTTACTTAAAAATATTGTTAATAAATAAACTGCTGTGTAGTTGTTACACCACTGGCCTTGTTCTTGAGTACGACTCAAGAGAGCTACGAACTGTATCCAGACACCTTGGCCGAATTAGGCACATCCATACTTGGGGGATGTGAAGACCACGACTGTGTCACAATTCTTTATATAATTATCGAACACAATAATGTATGGTGAACAATATAATGATACGGGTTATTGATGATTGCCCACGACACTGTTAAGTTAACTAATTATATTTATTGTAAAGGCCTGCATATGATGGTCTTATGATAGCAAACACCAAAACCACGAAGTAGAAACTGTGATGTGACATTTTTTTAATAGATGTATACATGCACACACCATATATATATATATATATATATATATATATAGATATATATATATATATATATATATATATATATATATATATATATATATATATATATAAACACACACACACACAAATATATATATATATAGATATATATATATATATATATATATATATATATATATGTATATATTAACACACACACACACACATATATATATATATATATATATATATATATATATATATATATATATATATATGAATGTGTGTGTTTGTGTGCTAGGTTTGTTGCATATCCCTTACAGGACGTTGTAGAACCAAACTCAGCATTGACTTGGCTGTTGTGGTTTTCATAGGCAAATGTTATGTTCAGAAGGTATTTAAATGTGTATGTGTGTGTGTGTGTGTGTGAGTGTGTGTGTGTATGTGTGTGTGTAAACAACACTCATCAAAGAGAAATAAGAAAGCAGTAACTCTAAAATAGGGTCTCATTTATTATTAATATAAATAACAAATTATATTCGTTTAAATTTCAGATGTGGGATGAGGTAAGTCCCACTCGTCTATTTTTCGTCTATTCGTTTGACGGAGATGTTCCTAGCTGTAATCTCAAACAACTTGATTATGGTTGTATATTTATTTCTTTATTAATTTAGCTACTTGTTTGCATATATATATATATATATATATATATATATATATATATATATATATATATATATATATATATATATGGCTTTCTCTTTTGTCGTTTAGTCTTGTATCTCTGGTTTTTTTTTTTTTTTTTTTTTTTTACG
>CAJHNH020001488.1:120000-152500 GCA_905116865.2 Candidula unifasciata | reverse complement strand
TTAATTCAGTGGCTTGCGATAGTGATTTATTTTAACAGATTATTTGTTTTCTTTTTTAACAAAAAGGATTTTATTAACTGTTATAGTCTTGGGTTAAATTTCATTGTTTCTAATTTTCTTATAAGAATGTTATGGTCTATCATATCAAAAGCTTTCTTAAAGTCTATAAACACCCCGCCACATATTTTATCATCATTAACATTCTGGTGCCATTTTTCAATCATGTTAGTTAAAGCAGTATGGCAAGAATAGTTTGGTCAAAAACCTGATTGGTTATCCACTATAAGTTTGTTGTGATCTAAGTGCTGAAAACGTACATTATGAATATGTTTCTCTAGTGGTTTCGATAGTGAAGATAACAGGGAGATTGGTCTATAGTTACCTGGAATACTACTGTCTAAGGAACCAGATTTTAGATGTGGATACACTTTGGCAATCTTAAATGCAGATGAGAAGTAGCCTTTGACAAGACATTGGTTGTAAATAAAGGTCATCAACTCACAAATAACTGGGGCAGCACTACGAAGGATCCTATTGCTGATTCCGTCTAAACCGGATGTATTACTGTTTCTGAGACTATTGAAATGTATAAAAACTTCTGCAACTGTCATGAGAGGAATGTCAGAAGGAATGTCTTCAGAGCATTTATTTTCACAAAATGCTGATAGCAGTGATAAATCACATGGACAGTTTTGCATTGTGGCTTTTACATTTTCTCTATTGGCTTCAAAGAAATTACTGAAATCATCCGATGTTAAAGTAGATGTCAGCAAACGCGTTGAAGTACCTTTGTTTGTCAATGTATTGATTGCCTTCCATATGTCTTTGCTGTTTCTTTTATCTACTATTAGCTGTTTAAAAAAGTACTTTTTTTCCTTACGAATGGTATACTGGACTTTGTTTCGCAGATTCCGGTATGTGATTATATCCTACTTTTTATGCGCCCTATCTCGCTCTCTCATGATTGCAACTACCTCCTGTGTGATCCAAGGGGATTTAGTTTGATGTTTTACACAGACCTCCTTAACTGGCACATGCTTATCACAGATAGAAAGATAGATAGATAGATAGATAGATAGATAGATAGATAGATAGATAGATAGATAGATAGATAGATAGATAGATAGATAGATAGATAGATAGATAGATAGATAGATAGATAGATAGATAGATAGATAGATAGATAGATAGATAGATAGATAGATAGATAGATAGATAGATAGATAGATAGATAGATAGATAGATAGATAGATAGATAGATAGATAGATAGATAGATAGATAGATAGATAGATAGATAGATAGATAGATAGATAGATAGATAGATAGATAGATAGATAGATAGATAGATAGATAGATAGATAGATAGATAGATAGATAGATAGATAGATAGATAGATAGATAGATAGATAGATAGATAGATAGATAGATAGATAGATAGATAGATAGATAGATAGATAGATAGATAGATAGATAGATAGATAGATAGATAGATAGATAGATAGATAGATAGATAGATAGATAGATAGATAGATAGATAGATAGATAGATAGATAGATAGATAGATAGATAGATAGATAGATAGATAGATAGATAGATAGATAGATAGATAGATAGATAGATAGATAGATAGATAGATAGATAGATAGATAGATAGATAGATAGATAGATAGATATAGTTTGTGTTTGCTTGTGCACTGTTACCCACAGATAGAAAGGAATAGGACATAGACGAAAAATTGAGTATCAACAGTTAGGGTCTCTTTGGCAGTGAAGGGCATGTGGAATGTAACAACTGACCAAATAGTTCGCCCACTTCTTTCGTTTTTTAACACATTTGTTCTGAACGAAAACGTACAGACAATGAACGTGTAGGCTACATCATGACCCTGACATTGGCTTGACATTGCAGATCTGGATGTTATGCTTTTTTTTTTTAAATATTTACTTCTCTTAAAATATAGGTATTAGTTGTGTGTGTGTTTTTTTTTTTCTCTTCATTTCAGAGCGATTCTGGCTTCATTTAGCGACACTACAAATGCAAAAATTCAAAGTCGTTGAAGTGTTCACTGAAGATATAATATAATTTTAACACTGAGATTCATACACATAACATTATTTCAATAAAGCGCAGGATACACATATACACAGTGTTCTTGTTTTATTTATATTTTTTATATTCAACATACATCTTGGTAGAAAGAGAAATATACAGATCAAATGTTTAAACATATCCGAGTATATACAATCTGCTTAAATATGTCATGTTTGTAACATAAAGTCCAACAGGCAGTTACAAAACAGACTTATACCTCACGAGTCTGAGGGCCCTCCGAAAGGGGGGAGAATGAAGGGCCCACTCAAATTGATACTCTCGGTGACGACAATGCTAGCCCCCGGACTCAGATACTCGCCCAACGTCCGGGCTGGCTCTGTACATGTGGAAAGAGCTTCACGGGGTTGCATGGTCTGAGAACGCATGCCGGAAGAATGAAATGCGAGGGTGCTCCACGCAGTAAACGCCGTCGCAAAACTACTACTCCTGTGGTAGTTTCTGAGTCGTCAGGGAACGACGGGCAGGGTGAACCCCACTCGCCCGGAGAGGCCCATGACGTCGACTGCGGAGGAGCACGTTTGATGATTTCGGATGAAGTGCGTTCCAAGATCAGGTTTCCACCTGCGAGCGATAAGGTGGAGTGGTGTAAATTGGAGACTACATTATGTGAGGTACTTAAGCAAGATCTAAACAAGAAGTCGTTAGGCGACAAGCTTATGAAATTTGGTGATGTTATATTTGAACACTGCTCCCGCGAGTTCGGGACAGTGCAGAAGGCACAGGCGGGTGCCAAGCAGAATACTAGCAGGAAGCAGAGGGACATTCTGAAGTGTCGGGCAGACAAGAATGCCCTCAGAAAACGGTTCAAAGCCGCTACAGGCAGCGAACGGAGGGGCTGTACGAAGTTTGGTTGCATTTAAAGAACAAACACAGTGCCCTCAGTCGCGCTGAGCGTTTCTGTAACAACAGACGAAGAACCAAAAGGGAGCGAGAGAAATTCTTTAGGGACCCGTATCAGTTTGCCCGAGGTCTATTCGAGCAACCGAAGTCTGGGACTATGGTTGTCAGTCAGGAAGAACTTGAGCTACATCTACGCAAGATGTACTCGGACAAAAAGAGGAGAGAGCCTCTCGATGACAATCCAGAGATCCTTAGCGGCCTCAAACAGCCTTCGGTGCCGAAGGTACCATTTTAAATGATACCTCCCCTTTGGTCTGAGGTTGAGGAAGTTGTGAAAAAGGCCAGCGGCAAGTCTGCCCCAGGTCCGAACGGTGTCCCGTACGTTTTTTTACAAGCGCTGCCCGAAAATCCTAAAAATGTTTCACGTCTTGTTGAGACAAGCGTGGATCCGTAATCACATATGTCCAGAGTGATCAAAGGCAAATGGGGTCTACATTCCCAAAGAGCAGGACTCGAAGAGTCTTTCCCAATTCAGGCCCATCTCGCTGTTGAATGTCGAGGGTAAGATATTCTTCTCGGTCATGGCTCGCCGGCTCACACAGTATCTGATGGCAACAAGTACATAGATACGAGTGTTCAGAAGGGTGGCATTCCAGGCGTTCCTGGATGCCTTGAACACGCGACCATGATTTGGGAGGCTATCCAGAGAGCCAAGCATGAGAGAACCGAATTGCACGTTATATGGTTGGACTTAGCCAACGCCTACGGGGCAGTCCCCCATAGGCTACTGTGGCGAGCCCTTCGCATGTTTCACGTACCGGCACAGATCAATCAAATGATCGAGCAATATTTCTCTAAGTTCGCTTTGCGCTTCTCTACCTCGACGTTTACCACGAGGTGGACTGAGTTGCAGATTGGGATAGCTATGGGGTGTACGATCTCACCTATACTGTTTGTCATGGCCATGCAGATCATGTTAGACGGTGCGGCCGGCTACGACTGGGCCTTCAAATAATGAATCACTGGTTGCCGCCACTACGCGCATTTATGGATGACACGACTATAATAACGGGCAGCGAGGAGTCTGCCCGCACGATCCTGAAAAGATTGGACGCGGTGGTCCAATGGAGCGGTATGCAGTTCAAACCGCAGAATTCGAGGAGTCTGTCAATCCTTAAGGGCAGGGTGTCGGCAACCAGTTTTACGGTGGCAAGGCACAAGATCCCCACGGTTCTGGATGAACCGGTGAAGAGTCTCGGTCGCGTTTACGATTCGAAGTTATCTGATAGAGCGGAAGTCCGGCGAATACACGAGTCACTGGCTACAGGCCTGCTCGCGATCGAGCGATGCAGGCTGATCGGGAAATTCAAGGTATGGTGTCTCCAATTCATGTTGATTCCAAAGCTCCTATGGCCACTGTTAGTCTACGAGGTGACGATGACTGCAGTGGAAACCATGGAGAAGAAAATCAACACAGCCTTGAGAAAGTGGATTGGTGCACCGCCTTGTCTGACCGACGTTGCCCCATATTGCAAGCAGGCTAAGCTGGTACTTCCGTTCAAATCAATAACCGAAGAGTTTAAAGTCGGCAAGGTAAGGCTCGCCATGCTCTTGCGCGAGTCTTCAGACCCAAATGTCATCGCTGTCCAGCCCGCTCTAAAGACTGGCCAGAAGTGGAGAGTCCTCGATGCGATAGAATCTGCCCAGAATGCACTAAAATTGAAAGAGATAATGGGATACACTCAAACCGACCGTCGAGGCCTAGGGCACGGGAAGGTCAATTGGTGGTCAAAGGCCTCAGCCAAAGAGCGCCGAGACATGGTAATACAAACGATGAGGGACAACGAAAACGAGGTTCGGGTCCAGAAAGCAGCCTAGCAGTCGCAGCAGGGCCATTGGGTCAGCCTGAAGAGCGCATTGCCAAGAGTACTCACATGGGGTGAGATCTGGCGGATGATCCCGCTGCCACTGAGCTTTATCGTTCGTTCGGCGTACGCTGTATTACCGTCCGGTGTTAGCATGGTTAAATGGTCTGCGACCAACGATCCGACTTGCCCGTTGTGTAAATTGAAGCAAACTCTTGAGCACGTCCTGTCGGCGTGCAGGAAAGCCCTAGGTCAAGGCCGATACACATGGCGACACAACAAGGTGCTAAAAGAGTTAGCAGCCGTTGTCGACCAGGCTAGAATGAGGGCTAACGCCAGAGCCAGTTCTAGTATCGTCCCCATTCGTTTCCTCAAGGCTGGGCAGGTTCCAAAAGGTAAGGTCAACCAAAACGCATTCGCTCCATCTGTGCTAGACTCTGCGAGGGACTGGTTACTGGCGGTTGATCTGCCGGGCCATGAAAGGTACCCCGAGTTGATCCGGAAGACCGGCATGCGACCGGACATAGTTCTCCACTCTGCGCAAAAACGGCAGCTCATCCTGATTGAGCTGACTGTCCGATATAAGTCGCGTATGGAGGAGAATCACATGTATAAGCTCAAGAAATACAGTGATTTAGCAGCCGGTCTGAGGAGAAACGAGGCGTACACAGTACGGGTCTTTGCCGTCGAAGTGGGAGCGAGAGGCCTCGTTTCCACTTCGCTCTACAATGTGGTTAAAGAACTAGGATTGCGCGGTAATGAACGGAAACGAACACTCAAAAAACTGGGAGAGGTAGCCGAAAGGGCCTCTAGCTGGCTTTGCTTGCAACGCAACAACGTAGGGGACGGGCCTCGGTGAGCTGGTCCGGGTCTCTAGTGGAAAAGGGTTTCTCACCCTTTGAAAGTCCATCGTGTCCGAATTGTCTGCCAGTGTTCCTCTGCCACCTGCTAACAAAAGTCCAACATGTGTCCGGTAAACCAATCGTAAGCTTGTCGCTCGGTCGTCCAGGCACGCTGACTGTTCTAATTAGGCTGCCGCGACGACTTCTTATCTCACAGTACCTTCTGCGAAACCACCAAGTCGTCTTGTCTCTGGCCGAAAGAAAAACACCATCCGGTAATTCCGTACAGCAGGGAACTAGCCCTGAGCTTCATGAACTCAGGTGGGCCCACCTCCGAAGGCGTCTAGGAATAGTGGGCCGAAACGCTCGCTGAGAAGGATAATTTCTACTGACGACTGGTAGATCCCTGCTGTACTTGCTCCCTGTGAGTTTATTCCTATTACTCAGGGATAGAGCGCTTACAGAATTTACCGAGTAATGTGGTATAGGTTCTTTAATCTCAAGTCAACTTTCCTTCAAAGTCCACCAGAGCGGCGAAAAACAGTCTAAAATAAAAAGCTAAATCTGTAAAATCTTCTAAAACTTGCAAGTCGTAAAAGAACATTAACGCCCACAAGTGGACGAGCAACTAAAGCTTTGCGCTGTAGTTTACATAAGGTTAACACTAGGAACAAGAAGGTAACACACTTCTCTTTTTTAAAATGCAAGCATTTGTCGACATTATTAGTGTATTGTAAACATGCAGCCATAAAACATCAGCTGATGTGCAGGTTCCTTTCTGCAGATCAATCAATAATGTACCTGATACACACAGATGCGAATTGTTATATACGTTTAACCAAGTAATGTGAATCCGACACAAACAGAAGTTGCCAGAAGTCAACCACTGTTTCTGACTTTCCAGTAGACTATGCCTGTAGAGGTACTAAAAAGGCTCAACGGAATGAACTGAAAAGACGCCTACAGTTATAACTGGACGTTTCAATCATTGTCTTTACCAGCTACGGAGATAGTTAGTTGGGTTACCATCATTGAAATCCTGACATGTCTATAGGTGATCAGATTCCCCCCTCAGTATGATCCTCGGCGTTCTGTGGCTAATCGTACCAGTTGTATTTTGATAAATATGTCTTCCGATGTGCCTTTCTTTTCAGGCTATGCCGATCTTTACCCCGATGTCTATCATTCTCGCGAGTTATGTTGATTCTCTGCCCCCAAAGTCCTACACTCGTCCCATTTCTCTGAGGGAATAATTTCTATCAGCATGATCAATAGTTTGAAAGATCAAGCCAGCCTACCAGCTCTTCTATTTCCATTGATACCTTTATATCCCGAATTGAAAATAAATGTAACTTCACCGACAGCGGATTCAAAAAATGACTTAAACCGAACCAGCTTGAGCCCTAGAGATCATACTCACTGAATCCTTGATTATACATGCGCGGGTGTAGTTTTTGTGTTTTGAGCGACGTGAACCCTGCGTTACTGCCATTACCTCCATCGCCATTCTATTGATTGTCATGGAGAGGGCGCCGTTGGCTTTTTAACTGTTCTACCCACTGAGCGTGCTATAAACGCCCATGCGCTTCTTTGTTCGCGTATAACGGATCTGTTTGTTTAGATCAGTACATCTGCCTCGCCTGAATTAATGAGGCCGTAAACCTCTGCAATGGCAGCAAAAGGAGTCTGCATCCCGTAACGCCTGTCGAGTGTGGTAATGCAGGAAAATATACAAATAAACGCATTAAGCATGCCTTTTCACTCTACACCAGGGGTGGTGTCGGTTAGACTTGTGACAAAATCACCTTAGTGTTTTGGAATGTAAAATGTTTAATATTATTTTTATTATTATTTTTTTTAATAAAGAAACTAGAATCATATTTACTATGCACCTAGACCAAATACTAGAACCATGTGGGATTAAAAACTGTTTCATGTTCTCATACCAGATAAAGCAGCTAGTCTTTGTCTAATATTACATACGATTACCTAACATCGTATAACCAGCCAGTTATCTAGGAAAACGTTTGTCAAGTTCCAGGTGCATTTGTTCTAACATGTTTAACTAATCTCTTACAATAATTCTTTACCCGGAGGAGGTCGTCGGGAGGGGTAACCTGCCCTGTCTTACAATTCTTTAATCAAAGTAATATAAGCATCTAAAATACATTTTATTCTCCGGAGGGTGATCAGTGCAGCTGCTGTTAATTTACAGAACTTGATAAATATGGCTGTTTTCTTAAAAATCCAGGACTTTGTCTAAGAGCAACATAGCTCGGTCCAGTTTCTTTGGTGCAGATGGCGTGTTGTGAGTAAAACTCCTTCTCATCACAAAAGCATCTATCCACTTGAGGACTTGCGACAAGACTGCATATTGTGTGAACGACCTAGCGATGAGTTTCCCGTGTTCTAGATTTTCTCTACAAAAACTGTGTCTACAGTATTCTGAATCGAGATAAGTATGTAGCCGCTGACTTTTAAGTCCTCGTTGGTCGGTTTTGGCAGTTGGAACAACTAAATGTGGATCAGTTCTTTATTTTTTTTTTTTAATCTGGGCACTTAGGATGCTAATCTTAAATTCTCCTGCCACGCTCTTCATATCAACATCCGACATCATCAGCATATCATCGTATCGGATGCCGTCAGGACCTAGAGCAGTGTGATGCCATTTATTGAAGCAAGTGCGTAATGTTTTTAAAGTGATTGTATAATCACTGCCCAGCGCAGTGTTTCATCTTAACCCCCATTCTTACATCCTCTTTCAACTCAGTTTGCTTCAAGTAGTGTGCAAAAAGGGCTATTCCTTTATTTTCATGCTTCTGTTTTGAAAATTATGGATACACCTTCGTCGTGCGGCGCATGCATGCTCCGCTAAAGTACCAGAATGTCACAAGGGATCTATTGCAGCACACACTCTTGCAGAATTCGTACCATTTCGCAGTCTTGGCCTCCTTCACACACGACATGAAAACCACTGTCTGCTTGACATCATTTTTCAGACTCGTCAGGCTCTCAGAAAGTGACAGGTCTGTTTACCTCGCCTTTTGCCACACGTTTGCAGCTTTCAATTTTGCCAGCCAAACCGTTTTGACGACTTTATCACACCATGGCGGCTGTGCCCATTACTCCCGCCGTCTGCGATCAGCTTTTGTTTTGCTAATGGCAGGTCGCCCTGTATGGCTGTACAGTATATAAAAGCAGGCACACTTATTTCATTACCTCTGTTGTTGCTCTTCTCCATCAAGACAACGCAAGGAAAGTGATAGTGTCATCGTACCCAAGTGAGTTCCACCTGCATCCTGATGCAATGATGGGAGACCCCAGGGCCAGGTCAATAATGCTGTCAGAATTTCCTTACCATTTTTGTAACTTTTTAATCGTTCAATCACACGAGATCAGCAGACACTAGGACATTCTCCATGTCTTTTCCCTGTTTATTAGTGATTACATTACCTTACTGGCTGATTCTGGCGTTGAAGTCACCGCAGTAAAGGACGTTCTTTTACTCCATCAGGAGCAAACTCTGCCACTTTCTTACGTCCACCTTTTCCTTGCAGTCCTACACATTAACAATCACAAACTGAACCAGGTTCAACACTCTGATCCTATCCAAGCGTGGTTTAATTTCGTACCTGTGTCTACATCGACGTTACACACGGATATCATCTGCATACAGTATTCTGCTAGAAATTCCATTGAACTGTGGCTAAAAAGTTTAACCAAATGGAGAAGCAGAAAACGTGCACAAAACGACACAAATAACGTTTCGGCCGGCAGCCTTTGTCAAACATGAAGTGAACTACACAAAAGTAACAAAGAGAAGGATATTCGGATTTCTAAGGGGTGATGTGAGCAACGTTTTACAAAATGTGATGTGAAATTTTTGAAATAATAATAATAAATAAAAAATTTAAAAAAAACGATGACTAAAAAAAATAATGGTCAAAAAACCTAGTAATGCGAAAAAAAAACCCACCTGACTCCAATGTTTGTGTCAACGTTTTATCCAGGATTTGTTTCAATTGTTGTTTAAAATCTAGAATCCAGCACGGAAGGCGATAGCTTTCATGATGTCCCAGTACGTTCCACTGGCAGAGTGCACTCATGCGGGGAGTAACCAGAGTGGGATCGAGGGCACTGTCAGTATCACCTTCTCTGTAGGGAATACTTGTGGGTTGCCATCATTCAATCAAATAAAATATGTGTCTGTTCCGCACTTAAATAGGTTTGCTTGGCCTAGGTGTTTGCTGCTGTAGCTAGTTTGGAAGCCTGAGCCATTTAGAGCTTTTTCAGACTTCAGCCGGGTCTTCCCAGGCGCGATTACGTCAGTATCACATGTCAGTTTCACTAAGACTAGGCCTCTCTGTAGAACGCTCCGTCAGTTCTAGTATCGAATGCGGAGTTGACCCTTGCAAATACGTAATAACTTAGTTTGGCCTTTGCGGGCACCAGCACGTCTTTAGCGTCATCCTCTACCACACTACCCTCTACTCATTCTGTAACTTGTAGATGTTGCCGAATCAGATCTCATCACGGACGCACGGACTTATTAGCTCCGGCAAGGATCGAGCTGATCAATTTATCTGCCATTCGTAATTAATACAGAAGTGAGGGTTTATTAAAGATCACAGTAATGGTACCATCGTGCTAATGAAGGGATCAGAGGCGTAACGCCCATCAGCAAGGTGTCGCCCCTGTATGACTTTCCTAATGACGTTGCACCCCACAGCTATACAGCCATACAGTTTTTTTTTTTTTGGTCGCACGAAGGAGACATCCAAAACCTGGGTACTGAACTACCGAACTCGACAGGCTGACACATACACTTACACACAATAGCAATAATTGTGACAACATAGGCTGACTGGTACTCAAAAAAAATTATATATGTATCACACGCACACACACATACACACACACACACACACACACACACACATATATATATATATATATATATATATATATATATATATATATATATATATATATATATATATATATATATATATATATATATATATATAAATCAATGTTTGTGTGTTTGTTTCACCCCTATAGACTCGGAAACTACTGAACCGATTTAGCTGAAATTTTCAGGATATGTTTGTTGTAATACCGGATTTTGAACCGTCGTGGTTTGAAATTCAACCTGTCACTGTTAGAGATAGGTGACCACAATTAATGCCAAAATATACGCAACTAATATTTATAACTTTAGTGATTTCTAATTATAGCCACGTTAGTAATTGCGCATGCGCCGTATTTACCATTCGACGGCGAGTTACGTGCAGCCAAAGCTTTCTCTAATACTAATACATAGAGTAGGTCGTGGTACAGCAAACAAGACTATCTCTATATTTGCCACAATAACCATATTAAACACGATTTCTATTTTCTGTTTTTTTTTTTTCAAACAACCTTCGAATGGGGGGGGGGGGGGGGGGGGCAATCGAGGACTATCTCGACGTCGGCGCAGACAGTGACTGCGACATTAACTTCATTAACCGTGTTAGACACGTGCGATTTCTATTTCATTAATATATCTGGAGTATCTGTCTACGGGAAAACAATTGCCTGCGGTTTTGAATTGTGTTTTAATCGCGACACAGTGGTAGGGACACATATGTCTAATAGTTGTGTTCTCTTTTCGTTGCTCGATTAAGTGGCTGCTTGGTCGAATGGTTAGAACACTGGGTTCAAGTGCGGTAGACCTGGGTTCGAATCCGCAGCAGTTAAATTTTTTTTTTACCCCGGACTAAAATAATATCCTCATCTGCTCTGTCGTGGTGACAGCAGTAGCCATGTTGCCTTAATATTAAAAAAAAAAAAAACCAGTAAATGGGTAAACCATTTGATAATTAAATTTGACCATTTCGCATACTTATGATTGCATTGTTAAACTTTCCGATTGCATGGTTACGCTGAAATTTTATAAATTTTCATTTATTTTCATTTAGATTTAGTTATTTCATCTGTGTTGGAATTTTAAGCTGTGCTGTTTACAATGGCGTTCATTTCATAATTATGGTGTTTTTTTCCTGTGTTCATTTGCTTTTCAAGTGTTGTTTTTTTCCCTCCCAACTACTTCACTGTGGGAAAGAGTTGTCGGTGAATTTGGGGGGAGGGGGGGGGGGCAAACTATTAACTGAGAGAGCTTTAAGTCACAGTAACTGCTTTACCCACTTATCGTATCGTATCGTATTGTATAAAATCAAACAAAAATTCCAAGCTTAGTCCTTTTTTTCTTCTGGCTCACGACTCTCTGTCTACTCCGATGGTAACACAGATAGCAGTGACATTATTTTAGTAGTTGTACTGGTACTTGAAGGATGATGTGGTAAATATGTCACTAGCCCTATTCACTACCTTTTACAATTCCTGCTCCTTATTTTAGTCCAGATGGACAGGGATGTCAATGTCAGTTACAGCAACAACAAAATATCGCCAGTTAGTGATTTTCAAATCCTTCGAAGAGGGAGAGAGCAGTAGTCGGTGGAAGAGGGAAGGGGAGGGGGGGGTAATGACTTAAATTTAAGAGAACTTAAAGAGCTTTACACGTGATTTTCAAGTTCTCATTACCTAATTTGTTTATATTTTACTAACGCTACCTCCGCTTTTCTATTTTTTACGACTTACTTTGTTATTTACAAGTACAGTTGTAGCTTTACTTCCGTCTCCTATAAAAATACAAAAAGCTTTAGCATGTGATAACCAAATAACCACTTTTGTAACCAGTTTTATTAGCTGTGGTTTAGCTGTTGCTCTGTACATCGCTAGCGTGAAGCGAAGACACATTTCTATGTTCTCTATTTTCCATGTAGTCAAATTACGCCACAGCAACGCGTGGCTGGGTACAGCTAGTATATATATATATATATATATATATATATATATATATATATATATATATATATATATATCAATGTTTGTGTGTTTGTTTGCCCCCAATAGACTCGGAAACTACTGAACCGATATTTTTAGGATATGTTTGTTTTGATACCGGATGTTGAACCATCATGGTTTGAAATTCAACCTGTCACTGTTAGAGATAGGTGACCACAATTTAAGCCATAATATTCGAAACTAATATTCATAACTTTAGTGATTTCTAATTAAAGCCACGTTACGTGGGATCGATTTACCGTGCATGCGCAGTAGTGACGCTCTATTGTCAACATCCGCCCGCAAGGAAAATGGCTATCGATTTTTAGTTGTGTTATCAAGAAATATATAACAAGGTAAGAGCATTTATTTAAGTAACATTAGTCAGTATCTACATGTTTTTTGTTTACTTCAAACAAATGTGGACCACTTCTTAAATCCCGCAATGATAAATGTATACACATTATCATTAACTATTATCGTCTTTCTCATACCCGATACCCATGAGTACCACAAGTAGTACACAGTTTTGGTTGGCTTTCTTCTGTTATTCAAACGAATTATATAAATTTACACGACATTCTTCTCAGGTCAGTGTTAGAATCTAGAAATATCTCAACAGGTGAGAGCATTTATTACAGTGACATCAGTCATTATGTAGATTTTTTAAACTTCAAATACATGTGTGGACCACTCCTTAAATCTAACAGAAAGTAATAAATGTATGCACATTATCTGTTGGCTCTCTCATATTGTCTTGTATACCTCCTTTTCTTACTATTTGCTGCCCAGTTTCTATACATTTCCTCTTGAGTCAAAATAGATTGTTATCTCATGCTCATATTTTCATTTATTTCATTGATACTTCAAGTCACATTTCATTTAGTGCGTGAGGACAAACAAGCTATTGATGATCAGCGCTCACAAAATTTGCAGTTATGCTTCCCAAACGACAAGCGATTGGCCCATCTACACCTAAAACACGCAAGAGGAGGGCATTATTTGCTTCAGAAACAGACGAGCAACGTGAGGTGAGACTGCAAACCAGTATGTACATGTTTTTTGTTTACTTCAAACAAGTGTGCACCACTTCTTAAATCCCGCATTGATAAATATATACACATTATCATTATTCCCCGTGTGGGTTCCGGGGTCCCATTGTGGGGAAAACAAGAATAGACCCACTGCCTCCCCAAAAGCATGTCGTAAGAGTCGACTAATTGGGGAGCCTCCTTTGAAGTCGGAGTGCATCTGCCAGAGAGGCAAGGAACCAACAGTCTGTATTCATGAGAATGAGATCTGTAAAACTGATGCACACGCAACACTCAGGTTCTGGAGCAGGACTGCAGTTCAGTAGTGGACGAGCAACCAGAACTTTCTGCCAAAGTGTACAGCTGGTGAAGGCGAAGAAGAAGAAAAAGATTAATCATTATCTGTTATCTTTCTCATACTCATTGGTACAACAGTTTTGGTTGGCTTTCTTCTGTTATTCTAAAGAAGTATATAAATTTACATGACATTCCGTCTCAGGTCAGTGTTAGAATCTAGAAATATCTCAACAGGTGAGTGCATTTTTTTCCAGTGACATCAGTCAATATGTACATTTTTTAAAACTTTAAATACATGTGTGGACCACTCCTTAAATCCCACAATGATAAATGTATGCACATTATCTGTTGGCTTTTTCATATTGTCTTATATACCGCCTTTTCTTACTATTTGCTGCCCAGTTTCTATGCATTTCCTCTTGAGTCAAAATAGATTGTTATCTCATGCTCATATTTTCATTTATTTTAGCGATACTTCAAGTCAACTTTCATCATGAGGATGAACAAGCTACTGATGGTCAGCGCTCACAAAATTTGCAGTTATGCTTCACAAACAACAAGCGATTGGCCCATCTACACCTAAAACACGCAAGAGGAGGGCATTAATTGCTTCAAAAACAGACGAGCAACGTGAGGTAAGACTGGAAACCATTCCACTGCTGAAGCCCGTTCATCTCAATCAGACCAGCAACGGAAAGCAAGACTCGAAAACGTTCAAATGCGCACTACTTTATCCAGGCGAACAAAAAAAAAGTTCCCTTTTCACGCCTTTCGGCGCATCGGGCATTTGGGCAGAGCGTCCCATATTTTTACAGACCATCAGCACTCTGTGGGTAATGTGGTCAGCATTACGCCGGCTGTCTTTACTTTCCCAGGACAGACCATCCTGGTACCCATTTTAGGCTGGGTCGACCTGTGACGTCCCATAACACGATAAAAATTCACGCAGCCTGCAGTGGGTTTCGATCGCGGTATGCTGGCTTACGAGTCAGACTCGCAACGCTTTAGCCACGGCACTGATTTGAATCTTGGTGCATTCCATTACACCAGCAATTATGATTGGTCTTCATCTACTCTCGCTTATTGGCAAAATGGATAAATTGTGCGTACATTGCAGTGCCTTCAAATTTAAGAATGACATGCTGGGTATGTGCTGCGCTGGTGGAAAAGTTAAATGGCCAGTATTACATTCACCAACCGAACCATTATCATCATTGGTAGTAGGTGACACAGGCCAGTCGACACATTTCTTGGCAAACATAAGTACATTTGCAAATATGTCAACAAAGGAGGCGATTTGGCAGTCTTTGGAGTGGGACATGCAGCTGCATCTATCGATGAAATCAAGCAATATCAGCTGGGGCGCTACATTAGTAGCAATGAAGCGGTATGGCGCATTTTCTCATTTCCAATTCATGAATGACATCCAGCAGTTGTTCATTTGGCAGTGCACCTTGACAATGGACAGCGCGTGTACTTCACTACAGAGAATGCACATGCACGAGCATTGTTACCACCGCCAAATACGTTAACTGATTTTTCTCATTGTGTAGAGATATGTTTGCAAAGACACTGCTTTACTCTGACCTGCCAATATACTACACATGGAATGCATCAGCTAAAAAGTGTCAACGTTGCTAGCAAGGTCAAGCGGTTGACGGACATCTTAATTTATATTCTACTGATATTTTAGGCCGTCTGTACACTGTTCATCCCAAAAATGCAGATTGCTTTTACTTGCGATTACTTTTAATCAACAAACGGGGACCGGCATCCTTCCAGGACTTAAGAACAGTTTATGGTAAAGTATGCGCTACTTACCGTGAAGGTTGCCAAGAATTAATTCTTCTTGAAAATGATGCACATTGGGACACTTCACTCGCTGATGCTTCGAATACTGCTCGACCACAGCAAATACGCACATTATTTGCAATAATATTAACAACTTGCTTCCCATTCATTCCAAAAGAGCTTTGGGAAAAATACAAAGACTACATGAGTGAAGACATCCCGGCGTGATCAGGACCTTCAATTCATACCAAATGTATATAATGAGGCATTTGTTTGCATTGAGGACATATGTTTGACAATAACTAACAAAGCAATGATTCAGGTGGGACTGGCTCCACCAGAACAATCTGCAAACAACCTTTCCGATCGTGAGTTGCCATGAATCCGAACATCTAAGACATCTAATTACCAGGCGGTGTGACAACGTATAAGTCTATCGATACTGTAAGGAATCAGGACGAAATTGTTAATTATCCAACTGAGTTCTTAAATTCACTTGATTTGCCAGGCATGCCACCCCACATTTTAACCGTGAAAATTGGCGTGCCCATCATTCTTCTCAGAAACATCAATCCGCCACGTCTTTGCAATGGTACCAGGCTTTCAATGAAAAGGCTGATGCTCAATATCATCGAAGGTACCATTTTAAATGGGAAATTTAAGAGCGAGAATATACTTTTGCCACGCATCCCAATGATTCCAACAGACATGACAATTGACTACAGACGCTTGCAGTTTCCGATGCGACTAGCCTTTGCAATGACCATAAACAAATCACAGGGACAATCCCTACAAGTGTGTGGACTACGTTTGGAACATCCATGCTTTTTATATGGACAGCTATATGTGGCCTGTTCACGCGTCGGAAAACCTTCTAATTTATTTGTGTACGCGCCAGACGGAAGAACAAAGAACATTGTTTACCCAAATGCACTTCAGTAAACACATTTTTAATGTTAAATTACCGACACAATGATCCAATATAATTACATTTTGTTAAAGCGATTTTCCTTTCTATTCACTTTCTATTGTAGCAACGCTTGTAGGGTTGTTTACAGCAATTAGCAAATGTGCTCATTTCGTAATTATGGTGTATTTTTCCTCTTTTCATTGCTTTTCACTAGGGTAATTTTTCCAACTACTTCGATGAAGGAGAAAGTAGTATGTGAACTGGGGGATGGGTGGTTAGAATAAACTGTTTACTGAGATAGATTTAAGTTACAGTAACTGCCTTACCCACTCAAAGTTTTATTAGCTGTGGTTTAGCTGTTGCACTGTACATCGCTAGCGTGAAGCGAAGACACATTTCTATGTTCTATATTTTCCATGTAGCCAAATTACGCCACAGCGTATATATATATATATATATATATATATATATATATATATATATATATATATATATATATATATATATATATATATATATATATATATATATATATATACATATATATATATATATATATATATATATATACTTTTTTGCTCTGTGGCTAAGTCGATGAAAACGCTTTGTAATGCCGGGGTGCCGGGTTCGATCCCAGATGCGGGCCATGCGCCTTGCGTTGGTTTCGACAGTGATATCAGGGCGCTGACCGCCCAGTAAGCAATGGCAAAACTACTGGACGTAAATTTGACAAGAGAAACCACACAACAACCAGGGGCTGCTGGGGTTGGCTCTGCAACGTCCTTTAAAGGATACGAAACTTACCATTATATATATATATATATATATATATATATATATTATATATATATATATATATATATATATATATATATATATATATATATATATATATATATATATATATATCGAGAAAGATAAACAGGATGAAAGACACATCAGTTAATGTCGATATGAATCGAGGGAGAAAAAGGGGCGGGCATATTTATCAATGTTTTTTATAGTAATCCACAGGTATTGAGTGTAAAGCATGAATTATCAATGTTGTTATCTCTGATGCCCCGAAGAGATGCCGTCCAGTAAATAAAGTAAAGCCTTCAGACGCTTTAGTTTTATATGGCTAGACCTATATTTTATAGACCAAACGGCACTTGGTTGGTAATGTGGTCAGCAGCAGCCGCCACTTTTACTTCCCATGACTGTACCTTGTACTCAATCAAGGCTAGGTTGACCTTAGCGTGAGGTCATTTTTTGAAACTATACCAATCCCTGTCAAGACTCGAACCCACGACTGGGTGGAGCAAACAATTATGACCGACGACGACCCACGCCTGGCTTGTAATTGATGTGTTCATAATGATAGTTTTATTATATGCCCCGCTATTCACGTTTTTGCCACTGCACTGAGCTGAGTCAAAAATTTACATCAGTCAGAGCATTCGAGACATTTCCATAAATGCCCCGCCATCATTTTCAGCAGCCAGGCAAACGCTCCAGTTCCAATGGTACCATTAACAGTTTGATTATATGTCAGTCTCGCCTTTCTTCTGAGTGTAGAGTGTAAACCAGACCCCTGCTTCATGTCTCTCCAGAATGTAGTGATTTATTCGTGCACCCCCGTCCATATTATTTATTCCGCCCAAAGAACCTTGACTACTTCTAGCGTGTCATGCATCAATTCATCGGTGGTGCTGAAACAGCCAGTCCCCGCATCGGTGACCCAACATACATGCATGCCCTGAAAGAATATCTAAAAGAGGCAAAGTACCCATGACCCCGGAAAAAAGCATACATATCTCAACCTTTCTCAGCATGCTTTGTGAGTGTTGCAATCATAAATTGTGTGTATGTGTCTGTATTTTTTTTTTTTAAGCTGACAGCTTCCACCTCTATTCGTAAACTGTGTGGTGTAATCTCATATATTAACCTTTGCTGCACTAAGCGACATCATTTTGTTTTCGTAGTGAACTTGAATGCCCATCTTCTGGCTCTAAACAGAGCCATCTCATAGATAATCACATCATTTGGGTTGGAATTGCCATGAAATACTACTCGAATTTCCTATTACGCCGTGCCCACTGGCCTATCCTAACACTCACCGTCAAATGTTATTAGCACCCTATACAGTTACGATTATTGCTCTGACACTTTGATCCACTCCACTTCTCTCCAATTGTTCTCAGGCACTCACACATCTCTGACTCGTGTCTTCTGCTTGTGTTATCCAAGACATTACTAGTGTCAGAAAGTGGTCTTCAACTGTATTCAAGGCTTCGTAAACGATATTTCTGGTACATAGTAGAGCCACCCGCATAGCTTTATACTGTATTGGGAGAGGGGTGCACTATATATACCTGCCCTTGGTATCTTGTAACATCCTCACATAATGCTGCAACATACAAAGTAGATAACGATGCGTTGATGTTTAAGTTAAATTTGATTGAAATCAGTCGAATGAATGGGCCTGTCGATGTAACCTTTCCACTATTTTCACGGTATTGGCTCCAACAGATTGACATTTCCAGCATGATAGCTTTAACCCTTCTGACGTTGAAAAGAGAATTGATGTCATTGTTTAAACACATATTATATCAGAGAACAAACATTTTAAAAACACGAAGACAGTCATATTTGACAATAATTAGCACACACATGAAATGATGCTGGCAAACAAATACACGCACACACATACAGACAGACACACACCACACACACACCTATAGGCACTCTTCCGATTAACGGTCCCTTATTATTTACTGTCCAAAACATTCCTTTTAGAGCCTCAAGGGGTTCAAGAGGTTACAAAGAGGTCAAGGGGTTATAAAGAGGTTATACAAAATATGGAACAACAAAATTTGGAACAATACGTACCAATAATGCTGTGAAATAATTGAGGCCATCATCATCAGTTTCCACATCTGCGCGTTTTCAATCCACTGAAGTGACGTGGGGTTCCATATTTTTAACTACATGACCTCTCAAGTCCCTAACAACGACCTCTTGAGGCCCTGAATGGGATTTTTTGTCTTTGAATAATAAGGGACCGTTAATCGGAAGAGTGTCATAACGTACATACCTGTGCAACAGTAATAGCGGCAGAAAAAATGTATTCCAGCAGGGTTTTTTTAAACAGAAACAAAACTTGGCAAAGCAGTTTTCACAAAGACAACCGGCCGGCAGAGCTGCAGAGAGTAAAATGTCCAGCCTTTCTAGTATCGTGTCGCGAAGAAAACAGTCAACTACAGTTCACGCTTGGGCGCACGTATTGTCTTACCGGCTTATCTCTCAACGGAGAAACAGAGACATACAGTTTGTGATCTGGTCCGTAAAACAATTGTCGATGAACAACAGGGAAAAGTTTATTCTCTCCAGTATCATATTTACCCAAGTCGTAGATGTAGACACAAAAGGAGGGTCATGTAGTTTGATGGATTTTATCGACTCCCTGAAACTTACTGGTTGATGCGGTGCAATCAACACCATCATCGTGTGACTTAGCGAGGTCGTAGGTGTTAATATATGTCCATGTATCTCAGTTCTTTACCTGTGTGGGTTACGGGGCCCTATTATAGAGAAAACAAGGATAGCCCCACTGCCTACGCAAAATCATGTCGTAAGTGTAGACTAATTAGGAGCTTCCTTCGAAGTCGGAGTACAACTGCCTGAAATGCAGGGAACCAGCAGTCTGCATAAAAAGAAACTCCACAGGGGAGCATGTGCAGCAGGATTCTACCAATCATCAGTAAAAGTAATCTCTCGTCGACAAATGTTTCGGCCCACGAGCTCCTAGACATTTTCAGAGAGTGGGCCCACCAGAGTTCCTAAGGCTCAGGGTTTGTTTCTCCTGCTGCACGTATTACCGGATGTTATCGGACAGGGACAAGACGAATCGGTGACTTTGAAAAAAGGTACTGTGAGATAAGAAGTCGTTGTGGTAGCATAACTAAAGCAGTCTGCATACCTGGACGTCCGAGTGGCAAGCTTACGTTTGGTTTACCGGACACATGTTGGACATTTTCGGCAAGTGGCAGAGGGACACTGGCAGACAATTCGTACACGATGGAATTTAAGGGATAAGACATTTTTTTTCACTAGACACCCGCACCAGCTCACCGAGGTCCGTCTCCCACGACGTTCCGTTGTGTCCAGAGCCAGCTCGAGGCCCTCTCAGCAACCTCGCCCAGTTGTTTAAGTGTCCGTTTGCGTTCATTACCTCGTAAGCCTAGTTGTTTAATCACATTGTAAAGTGAAGTGGAAACGAGACCTCTTGCGCCTATTTCGACGGCGAAGATTCTTACTGTGTACGCTTCGTCTCTCCTCAGACCGGCTGCTAAATCACTGTATTTCTCGAGCTTATACATGTGGCTTTCGTCAATTCGTGACTCATACGGCACGGTCAGCTCAGTCAGGAGGAGCTGACGCTTCTCCGCAGAGTGGAGAACTCTGGTAGCTCGACAGCCAGTCTTCCGGATTAACTCAGGGTACTTATCATGGCCAGGCAGGTACCGCCAGTAACCAGTTCCTAGCACAGTCTAGCATTGATGGAGCGTATGCGACTTTGCTGAATTTACCATTCTGAATCTGCCCAGCCTTAAAGAAGCGCACGGGGACCAGTAGGACTGGCCCTCGCATTGGCCCTCATCCTAGCTCGGTCCACAACGGCTGCTAACTCTTTCAGCACCTTGTTGTGGCGCCAAGTATACCTGCCTTGACCCAGGGCTTTACTGCACGCGGACAGAACGGGCTCGAGCGTTTGCTTAGCTCTGCATAGCGGGCATGTCGGGTCGTTAGCCGCACTCCATTTTACCATGTTGGCTCTGGACTGTAATACATCATACGCAGATCGAACGATGAAGCTCAGTTGCAGCGTGGCCATTCGCCAGATCTCACCACATGTGAGTACTCTTGGCGAAGCCCTCTCCAGGCTGATCCAATGGCCCTGCTGTGACTGTTGGGCCGCTTTCTGAACCCTAACCTCGTTTCGTTATCTCTGATTTGCTGTATCACGATGTCTCGGCGCTCTTTGGCAGTGGCTTTGGACCACCAACTGACTTTTCCGTGACCTAGGCCTCGACGGTCGGTTTGAGTGTATCCCATGACCTCCCTTAATTATAGTGCATTCTGCGCTGATTCGATCGCTTCTAGGACCTTCCACTTCAGAGCAGTCTCTAGAGCGGGCTGGACAGCGATGACATTTTGGTCTGAAGACTCGCGCGAGAGCATCGCGAGTCTTACTTTGCCGACTTTAAACTCTTCGGTTATTGATTTGAACGGGAGTACCAGCTTCGCCTGCTTACAATACGTCAGTCAGACAAGGCGGTGCTCCTAACCACTTCCTCATGGATGTGTTGATTTTTCGCTCCATCGTCTCCACTGCAGTCATCGTCAGTTCGTAGACTAGCAGCGGCCAGAGGAGCTTAGGAATCAACATAAATTGGAGACACCGGACCTTGAACTTTCCGATCAGCCTGCTTCGCTCCATCGCGAGCAGGTCTGTAGCCAGTGACTCGTGTATTCGCCGGACCTCCGCTCTATCAGATAATTTCGAATTGTAAACGCGACTAAGGCTCTTCACCGGTTCCTCTAGAACCGTGGGGATTCGATTCCTTGCCACCGTAAAACTGGTTGCCGCTACCTTACATTTTAGGATAGACAGACACCTCGACTTCTGCTGTTTGAATTGCATCCCGCTCCATTGGACCACTTCATCTAATCTGTTCACAATCTTGCCAGCAGATTCCTGATTGCCCGAGATTAAAGTCGTGTCATCAATAAATGCACGTAGTGGCGGCATCCAGTGATCCCCAATTTGAAGGCCCTGTCCGTAGCCGGCCGCCCTGTCTAACATGAACTGGATTTCCATAACAAACAGTATTGGTGAGATCGTACACCCTATGGCTATCCCAACTTGGAGCTCAGTTTATCTCGTAGTAAACGTCGAGGTAGAGAAGGCCGCCCCGTCTAACACGACCTGCATGACAATAACAACCAGTATTGGTGAGATCGTACACCCCATGGCTATCCCAACTTGGAGCTAAGCCCATCTAGTAGTAAACGTCGAGGTAGAGAAGAGCAAAGCGAACTTAGAGAAATATTGCTCGATCATTTCGTTATCTGTGTCGGTACGTGGAATATGCGAAGGGTCTGCCACAGTAGCTAATGGGGAACTGTCCCAAAGGCGTTGGCAAGGTCTAGCCATATAACGTGCAGCTCGGGTCTCTCATGCTTGGCTCTCTGAATAGACTCCCAAATCATGTTCGCGTGTTCAAGGCACCCAGGGACGCCCGGGATTCCACTTTTCTGAACACTCGTATCGATGTACTTGTTCGCCATCAGATACGGTGTGAGCCGTTGAGCCATGACTCAGAAAAATATTTTATCCCCAACGTTCAACAGGGAAATAGGCCTGAATTGGGAAAGACTCTTCGCGTCTTGTTCTTTGGGAATGTAGACCCTTTTGGCCTGTTTCCACTCCGGACAAATGTGTTTTCGGCTCCGTGCTTGTCTCATCAAGCGATGAAGCATCCGTAGGACTTTCGGACAACGCTTATACAGGACGTACGGAACACCATTCGGACCTGGGGCAGACTTGCCGCTAGCCCCTTTCACAACTTCCTCGACCTCAGAGCAAGAGGAAGGTATCACTTTAAATGATACCTTCGGCCACTCAGGCTGCTTAAGACCGCTAAGGATCTCTGGATTGTTATCGAGAGTCTCATTCCTAAATCTTGTCAGAGTACATTTTGCGTAACTGTGACTCGAGCTCCTCCTTACTCACCACCAGAGTCCCGACTTCGGCTGCTCGAATAGACCTCGGGCAAACTGGAACGGGTCCCTAAATAATGTCTCTCGCTCCCTTTTGTTTCTCTGTCTGTTGTTACAGAAACGTTCAGCGCGACAGAGGACACTGTGTATGTTTCTTAGATGCATCTAGACTTCATGCAGCCCCTCCCGTTCGCTGCCTGTAGCGGCTTTGAACCATTTTCTGAGTGCGGTTTTGTCTGCCCGGCAATTCAGACTGTCCCTCTGTCTTCTGCTTGTATTCTGCGTGACGCCCGGCGGCGCCTATTTGACTGGTGGAACAGTGCTCGTATATTGCATTACCAAACCTTGTAAGCCTATCACCTAACGACTTCTTCTTTAAATCATGATTTAGTTTCTCACATAGTGTACTTTCCAGCTTACACCACACCACCTTGTCGCTCGCAGGTGGACACCTGATCTTTGAACGCACTTCTTCAGGAATCATCAAAAGTGCGCCTGCACAGTCGACGTCATGGACCTCTATGGGCGAGTGGGATAAACCCTGCCCGTCGTCCCCTAACGACTCAGAAACTACCACAGGAGTATTAGTTTTGCGACGGCGTTTACTGCGTGCAGCACCCTCGCATTTCATCCTTCCGGCATGAGTTCTCAGACCATGCAACCCCGTAAAGCTCTTTCTACATATACAGAGCCAACGCTGCCGTTGGGCAAGAATCGGAGTCCGGGGGCTAGCAAGGTCGTCACCATTAGTATTTAAATGATTGGGTCCATCATTCTCCCCCTCTTTGGATGGACCGTGGGGGCATCTTGCTTTATTGGTTTTCGCGATCGGAGGTAATATACTGTGTTAGGGGTGATCAACCCGGTCCACAGTCGACATCTGTCTCCATATGTCAGTTTATCCATTGGTGTCAAAAGGTCTTTCCCAATAGTCACCAGCCTTTCCTGGTTGTCTTGTTGGCTAGCCACGTACAAAAAAAAGACAAACTCCACAGGGGAGAATGTACAACAGGAGTCTATTAATCATCAATAGAAGTAATCTCTCGTCGACAAATGTTTCGGCCTACGAGCTCCTAGACATTTTCAGAGAGTGGGCCCACCTGAGTTCATGAGGCTCAGGGTTCGTTTCTCCTGCTGAACGTATTAACGGATGTTATCGGACAAGGACAAGACGAATTGGTGACTTTGCAAAAGGTACTGTGAGATAAGAAGTCGTTGCGGTAGCATAATTTAAAAAGTGAGTCAGATCTGTAAAACAGATACACACGCAACATTCAGTTTCTAGAACAGGACTGCATTGCAGAAGTGGACGAACAACTGGAACATTCCGCCGGAGTTTACAGCTGGTGAACGCGAAGAAGAAAAAGAAGAACAAGAAGAAGAAGAAGAAGAAGAAAGAAAAAAAAAGAAGAAGAAGAAGAAGAAGAAGAAGAAGAAGAAGAAGAAGAAGAAGAAGAAGAAGAAGAAGAAGAAGAAGAAGAAGAAGAAGAAGAAGAAGAAGAAGAAGAAGAAGAAGAAGAAGAAGAAGAAGAAAGAAAAAGAAAGGAGAAGAAAAAGAGAAGAAAAAGAAGAAGAAGAAGAAGAAGAAGAAGAAGAAGAAGAAGAAGAAGAAGAAGAAGAAGAAGAAGAAGAAGAAGAAGAAGAAGAAGAAGAAGAAGAAGAAGAAGAAAAAGAAGAAGGACAAAAAGAAGAACAAGAAGAAGAACAAGAAGAAGACGAAGAAGTTCCTAATGATCTACTTCAGATCACCTGTAGATATACTAACATGCGTTGATACACACAGAAAGCTTTATAAAACATGATTTACGAATCTGGTATGTGTGTTATGACTGCTAAATCCTGTTTTCGTTTTTATTATCTTGCTGAATGGTTTGGACGAGTGCGGTTGGAAGGCAGTAGTTTGTGCCTCCAGAAATGCAGTCTGTGTGTGGGGTGACCCGTTTGCTATGAAGCTGAAACTAGGATTACCAGATTACCAGATAACTCATACCTCAAGACCTCCAGGATACAAAGATAACTGTCGTCCCCATGAGAAATGCAATTTTTATTTGTTTTGAAGCCCCACCCTGGCTTTCGCCGGGGCCCTAAATATAGCAGGGCCTTGAATATGGTTGCCCGGACAAACTCTGAAGCTAAAAATCTACCCAAAGTTTTCAGGTTCCTCGCCGGTGCTACAGAACATGTGCTCTGTGCAGAGCTTCTTCGGACGCAGACTTGAGTCAGAAGTAAAACAGAGAACTTGTGGGTTTCTACCCGTGTGTCATGATGTTGATCTGTTGTTCAAAACCTTTAAACCTCAGATTGTTGATGTTACTTTTTTCCACGTTGATTTCCTTCACATCTCCTCTTAGAAGTCGTGCAATTGTTTTACTACTAAAGGACAAAAGATTACGAAACATTACTCATCTCTGTCGCACGCCGCCCTTAAATTTGTTGATAGAGACCTATGGATTCCTATAACAACTTGTTACTTCCAGTATATGCTCTTAACATCTCTAAAGTTTTCTAAGTCCGTAAATTTAAAGGCATTTTTATCATGTCAGCGTGTCTCACTCTGTCAAACGCCTTTGTGTAATTAATAAAGCAGAGATGAAGATCTGTATTTACTTCTACTGAACGCTCTAATACTGTTCTCAAAAAAAAAAAAAAAAACACACACACACACACACACACACACACACACACACAATTTACTGTACTCTTGCTTTCTATGAACTGACATTGTTCTTATCTTATTTCATGCTGCATTCCCCCCCCCCCCCTTTATAACTTTGCATGATGATTCTTAGTTAAATTATTTGCGATGTGACGATGCTACTTGTTCTTTGCTGATCAAATTCTGGGCCCAATATTTGTTGGGGATTGCAATAATAATAAAATTATATAGGTCAGGTGGTATATCTCCTGTTTTATATACTGTATTCATAGCCTGGTTACTTGGTCTATTCCCATTTGTCTAATTCAGTGGTTCTCAATCTACCTAATGCTGCGATCCTGTAAAACAGTTCCTCGTGATGTATGACCCTCCAATTAAAAAAAAAAAAAAAAACATTGCAATGCTACTTAATAACTTCAGTTAATATGTGTTTTCCGATGTTTTCCCATGGACCCCTGCGAAATGGTAGAGAACCACTGATCTGTTGCATCAGCCATTTTACTATTAATATTTTCTGACCATGGCTTCTTCCACTTTTCATATGTTTGAGAGTCTTCTTCACTAACGTATTTAAAATTGGTAGTAATTCGCTGTTTTTTTGGAAATTTTCAAATTGCTCATTGCGAGATTCCCTGTAAAGATGTTTTACATAGTTTAACAACTCATCTAAAGTCTCCTCTTTGGACATTACGATGTTACCTTCTCTGAATAATATTACAGTGGGTGTTGTAAAATGATCTTGAATGTAAAGGCAGTAAACATTATTGTGACCACAGCAGGGGTCAAGATCTAAGTTCTCTTCTAAAATGGTTGCCTTCGGTAGCTAAATGACGTTCGGTAATCATCTCTAGCTTGTGATATTCCACAGTTGTGTTTATACACAACAGGGTGTTGCTGCCCACCGCCCCCCCCCCTGGCCGGACTTTCTATCATTTCAATATACAGTTGCAAGTTTGCCTTGGTCAATGGTGCATGGGTGAATAATACATAGAATAAACATAATTACACCTACCTACATCGTCAGGGCACATGCTAATGATGGTGATGGCACCATCTGCCCAAAACCCTCAAGACGTAGATTGAATATTGTGGTTTGCTTACGTGCGTCATCTCCAAAGCCACTAACACAATCAATACTCATCTCTTTGTTCTCTTAGATACGTTTGTGAAAGGAAAACCGAAACGCAGGAGCCATTCGATAGTGATAACATTTATTTACTGCGATTTATGATCTCCCTCTAGCTTAGACACAAATAAGCTGTGACAGAACCCAATGAAGCATATAGGAGTTACGTCTTTGTTTGGTAATTTCTATAAATAATATTTAATATTTGTTCACACAGTCGCTAGAAGACAGTGTAAAAGGCAACTAAGGGAGACGATCACCACAACCAAAACCCTACGATTATTTCAATTTCAAAAATTTAACAATGCTGTCTTCGTCTGTTTCTCATCACCCATGCGGCGTAGTCACTAACGCGTTGAAAGGCATTTGTCCTCTGACACAACTTACTGCTAATTTCCTTTCCTCGTTATCAAAATATCCGCTTTTTATTATTTTCTCTAGAAGAGAAATAAGATTTTCTTTCTCCCTAACTTAGTGTAGGCGCCATAACACAACCTTTCACCTCGTCCTAATGAAGGATGTAATTTTTCATTCATTTTTTTAGCCCACCCATACTGTTGTCAGTGGCCTGCAGTTAAACATAACAGTTAAAAGGGGTTTTTAGAGTTTGTACTTGAGTGATCCTCATCCGAATGGTGGCACTTAGTGTCATGGTATGTTGTCAATCGTTCTACGGTTATGGTGGGGTTGAACAATACACACTCACCGAAAGTCAAAAAAAAAAAAAAAGTAAAAAAAATTCCGCCCCAGTATATTACGTAATGTGTTGTTATTTTAAAGCCCCACTCTGGCTTCTGTCGGGAGCAGGGCTGGCGAAGTTAGTACATATGTAGATATTTACAATTATTTGACCCTTGCCGAGCAAAGCCATACTTTTGGTAACCTTCAGAAATTATGCGTAAATATTGTTAAATTTTGGCATTGTGTTGAACCCTTTAAAACGTGTCTGGACAGCGTATTGTAAAAAAAAAAAAAGCGTGTCCCATTTGTTGGTACAATGTACCATCTGACTTTATCGGTTAAGTGTCAGTGTAGAAGTGTCCATAAAAAAAATTGCAAATGGTTCGCTTTTGCGTCTTTCGTCGCAGTTTAGCATTCCAGTTTATTTTTTGCTCAAGCTTTCCTGATTATTGTATTTTAAAATGTATATATATATATATATATATATATATATATATATATATATATATATAGTTTTAAGCTATACTCTTTAAAAAAAAAAAAATTGTTATCTGATGGCGTGTTTTTATTTGTAAATAAAATCACGTACTCGGGTACGTAAAAATCAGACTTGAATGTTTTATACCTGTGAAGACACGCTCGGTGACTTCAGAATGTCTTTCATCAACCTACTTTTATTTCTATGTATTTTAATGTATACAGAAAAATATGGTTTTGGATACATCCTTTATCTAAGTAAGGCGACCAGAACAAACATTTAATTCTCCTGGACTGTTGGTGATATCAAACACTAAAACTTTTTCCCAGATGTTAAGTGTTAAGGTACAGAGATAAGACTTACAAGCTCATACTTTGTGACTGGAAATTTCGCTTGCCAAAACTTAGGTGTCAGATAATTATCTTCTAGCCAGACCTTTAGGAGCAGATAACCAAGGCTAATTGTGATTATCTCCCCCTAAGGTTACCTAACTTGAGAGCAGTCAGATCGCCAGTATTGACGTAGTGAGCCAAAAGTGTTAGCAGAAGAATTGACACGGTCTGATAAAAGTGATGGCAGGTTAAAGTAGGCTGGAGGTGTGACATTGTTTATATGCTCTGGTCAGCTTGGAGGACCAGGAGAATGTAACCGTGGAAAGACAAACAAATGTTGTACAGTCGCTGACTGACAGTAAATAGACTTACCCATGGGGAGGAGCTGTGACATCATTGAATGAGAGTAGTTTTGGGAGTAATGTGGGAGGAGCTTAGAAGAAGTTATAAAAGGGTGAACTGTAGAGCTGGTAAATGAGACTCTGCCATCTGTTGGGCTTAAAACCTAAGCTTGAGACAGAACTTTTGGCTCGTGTTTTCATTTTCCAGGTAAGAAGTGAAACTAGTTTGAAAACCTGTATTTCGTGATTAAAAGCTAACTGTCTTTTTGCTCAAGTGTGTGTCTTCATCACATTGCAGTACCCCTTAGCAGACATTTCTCCATTCTCTTAGGGCACTGTCACATTGCTTCACATCGTAATTGATAGTGTCATGAATGGTTTTTCGTGCACATGTGTTTCAATGTTGTACAACTTAGATTTTGACGTTACCATTTAAATTTAATGAACTATCATTTGTCTGAAATCACAAGAGTGAAGATAACTGTGGCAGTCTTTTTACGTGTGGTTAATTTGAGTCTGTATTACATACAGTTAACTCACTGAAATGTGTTTAACTCCCGGTAGGCTAATGCTGAGATTGATCCTGGAGAGTAAATCCCTGGGATTTGTTATTTGATTCGTCCCAGAAATATTGTTAGCATTCTGGGCGCGTCCATTGTTCCAAGCATTGATTCCCGAACTTGTTCTGTCTAACTGATTGTCATTTTGAGTCTGAACGAGAGATGACATCAGACATAGAAGACTTGACTATCATTACAGCACGTGAGTAGAGGAAGGCAGGAAATGTAACGGCTTGAATGTGAGACATAAGCCCTTCCAAACTTGACAGGAGTGAATGTGAACATGAGGGAGAGATGAAATAGTTTATTAAAATAGACATGTTTGGTGTTATTATAATATACATGCTTAGTGTACATCTAGATTAGATACTACACATATGCGCTTGTTTCTTTATCACAGTTCTCACATTGGGCAGGGACTAGTAGGCTTCCATTCTTTGCCGACGGTCGAGTGTAACGACCTGCTTGGAGCAGTGAGGACGACAAATTAGAAAAGGATAAGGCAGGGTCTCAAGCTGAGAACTGTCTGAGGTTTATTTTCTCCAACTAGGAGTTAGGTATATTAATTCAATCAATAACACCATCTTCACCCTACTAGCATAAACCCGATCATATTTTTTTTGGTTAGATTTATTAAATAAATCGTGTTCATGTTGTTACAAAATAGTTGAGTAAATTGTGTACTTAGGTTCAAGTGTCTTTGTGCATACTAGTTTACTTCAGCTGACAAATATTTAAATCACTTGTTGGGGGCTTTTAAGTATTGCCAGGAGAGGAGAAAGTCGGAGGGGTTAACTGTGTATCTTGATAATATCACAGTGGGTTTATCCTGATATCTATCTATCCCTTCCCCTATTCATGTGGATACAAGTACAGCAACTTTCATTTAATGAAAAGAGCCACTTGCCGTTTTCTTGGCTATCCAAGACCGTCTAGGATCACCATAGCCTAGATAGATAGTCCATTTTCTCACGTGGGTGGGCACTGTTAGAGTTCACACCCTCACCCTCACTATATCAGTGTATTTACCCACGTGGGCTCGCGACAATACCGTGTCGAGTGGACATATGGGCGTGAATTGTATGGGTTTTTGTAACCGTTACAATGCAGTGGTCAATTGTTTTTGAAACCATACTTTAGGGAGAAATCTATTCACTGCCTATACTGTCTATTTGAAACCATATAAAAGGATAATGCTACACCAAAACATTCAATTCATTTGCATGCAGTCACGAATGGCGCTTCTGTCGATCAATTTAAAGAATATTGCTACTGACCGATTGCAGGCAAGAGAAAGTCATAGCCAGGTTACGAAGCATCTAAGTGTACATCAGAGTATTATAAGTCAACTTGGCAACGGTTTTAAGCCACTGGTTCAGTTGAAGACCGATATCGCAGTGTACGACCCAGTGTGACAACATCACCAGATAATCACTTTATTATGTTACGTCACCCAGGAAACAGATTTACAACAGCTTCCTAAACCCCGCAGACATTGTCTATAGGACGTCGTGTGTCTGTTCAAACTGTTCGGGACAGACTGCATGACGTTGGACTTTAGGAACGACGACCACTCCGAGGACCTGTCATTACACGTCGCCACCGACAAAATCGACTTCTTTGGGCCAACCAGTATCGTCCCTGGGCAAGCGACAACCAGTGGAGGCCTTTCTGATTCAGTGCCGAATCTTTCTTTTTGTTGCAGCATCATGAAAGACAGAGTAGGGTCTACCGTACTACCCTAGGCGAGATCAGGTTTAGCCCAAATTTATGTTGATGAAGCCCTTCTCCCAGGTGGTAGAGGTGCAATAGTGTGTGGAATGATAAGTTACAATAGAAAGAGAAAATTAGTACACATTAGGGAAGCTTGAATGGGCAACAATACGTTGGTGAAACTATTCGACCACATGTCGTTACATTTCGGAATGACAACATATATATTTTTCAAAAGGACAACGCCAGACCTCTAGTCTGCACGGCTGACGTCACAGTTCCTGGCTGACAATAAAATTCCTACCCTTCCCTGGCCATCCCTGTCTGCAGACATGAATCCTTTTGAGCACCTGTAGGATGAGCTTCAAAGACGTGTTTGACATCGAAACGTTGCTCCAGCCAATGGTCGTGATCTTTTCCAGGCACTCAAGGAATAGTAGGCAACCATCCAACAGACCCATGTCAGACATTTTATCGCATCGTTGTCCAGTTGATGTCAGTCACTGATCCACACAAGAGAAGGCCACACACCATACTAATGGGAAAGGCCTACGCCTAAAAATTATCATGCCCCAGAAAAAAAAAAAAGAAAAAAAAAAAAAAAAAAACATTGTCAATGGATTTGTGGAACCCTAAGGTATTCTTGTGTGAAATTTGTGTAATTATACTTACTGCATTTCAAAGATGCAGAATGTCGAAATTGTGAGTATGAAAGTTCAATTTAGTAGATATGAGTTTCTTTTTATAAACAGTATATACATAGATATGCATATATATACATATATATATATATGCATATATATACATATATATATATATATATATATATATATATATATATATATATATATGTATATATATGCATATATATATATATGTATATATATGTATATATATGCATATATATATATATGTATATATATGCGTGAGTGTGAGCGCGCGTTTTTAAAGACGTTTTAAATGTGTGCTTTTTAATAATAAAAAAGTACGCATTTGTTACCTTTTGATGTGTTTTGGTTTTTTTTAATTATAAATGTGCTACTATTCGCGAAAAATTTTGGCAGCCCTGGTCGTGGGCACCAATATGAACCAACCATCCAGCTAGGTTTCTGGAAGCCTGGGTGATTCTTATCCGAGTGGTGGCACTTTGTGTCACCGGGTGTTTATCGCTCCTTGTGCTATCCGTGTGGGCTTGAACCACGCTCATTCTTCCTACCTGCATGCATGTATGGATGTAAAGATGTAGGTAAATGTATGGATGTGTATATGTATG
>CAJHNH020001488.1:55000-115000 GCA_905116865.2 Candidula unifasciata | reverse complement strand
CCCATATGAATAAACTAAACTCACAGGGAGCAAGTACAGCAGGGATCTACCAGTCGTCAGTAGAAATTATCCTCGTCGTCAAGTGTTTCGGCCCACGATTCCTAGACACTTTCGGAGGTGGGCCCACCTGAGTTCATGAAGCTCAGGGCTGGTACCCTGCTGCACGAGATTACCGGATGGTGTTTTTCTTTCGGATAGGGACAAGACGACTTGGTGATTTGCAGAAGGTACTGTGAGATAATAAGTCGTTGCGGCAGCCTAATTAGAACAGTCAGCATGCCTGGACGACCGAGCGACAAGCTTACGTTTGGTTTACCGGACACATGTTGGACTTTTGTTAGCAAGTGGCAGAGGAACACTGGCAGACAATTCGGACACGATGGACTTTCAAAGGGTGAGAAACCCTTTTCCACTAGGAACCCGGACCAGCTCACCGAGGCCTGTCCCCTACGTTGTTCCGTTGCGTCCAAAGCCAACTCGAGGCCCTTTCGGCTGCCTCGCCCATTTTTTCAAGTGTTCGTTTCCGTTCATTACCGCGCAATCCTAGTTCTTTAACCACATTGTACAATGAAGTGGAGACGAGACCTCGCACTCCCACTTCGACGGCAAAGACACGTACCGTGTACGCCTCGTTTCTCCTCAGACCGGCTGCTAAATCACTGTATTTCTCGAGCTTGTACAGGTGATTTTCGTCCAAACGGGACTCATACGGGACGGTCAACTCAATCAGGATGAGCTGCCGTTTTTCGGCAGATTGAAGAACTATGTCAGGTCGCAGACCGGTCTTCCGGATTAACTCGGGGTACCGTTCATGACCTGGCAGATCAACCGCCAGTAACCATTCCCTCGCAGAGTCTAGCACAGATGGAGCGAATGCGTTTCGGTTGACCTTACTTTTTTGAACCTGCCCAGCCTTGAGGAAACGAATGGGGACGATGGTAGAACTGGCTCTGGCGTTAGCCCTCATTCTAGCCTGGTCAACAACGGCTGCTAACTCTTTTAGCTTGTTGTGTCGCCAGGTATATTGGCCTTGGCCTAGGGCTTTCCTGCACGCGGACAGGACGTGTTCTAGCGTCTGCTTCGCTTTACACAACGGGCAAGTCGGATCGTTGGTCGCAGACCATTTAACCATGTTAACACCGGACGGTAATACATCGTACGCCGAACGAACGATAAAGCTCAGTGGCAACGGGGCCATTCGCCAGATCTCACCCCATGTGAGTACTCTTGGCAATGCGCTCTCCAGGCTGACCCAATGGCCCTGCTGCGACTGCTGGGCCGCTTTCTGGAAACGAACCTCGTTTTCCTTGTCCCTCACCTGTTGTATCACCATGTCTCGGCGTTCTTTGGCTGAGGCCTTTGACCACCAATTGACCTTCCCGTGCCCTAGGCCTCGACGGTCGGTTTGAGTGTAACCCATTATCTCCCTCAATTTTAGTGCGTTCTGCGCAGATTCAATCGCATCGAGGACTCTTCACTTCTGCCCAGTCTTGAGAGCGGGCTGGACAGCGATGACATTTGGGTCTGAAGACTCGCGCAAGAGCATGGCGAGTCTTACCTTGCCGACTTTAAATTCTTCGGTTATTGATTTGAACGGGAGTACCAGCTTAGACTGCTTGCAATACAGAGCCACGTCGGTCAGACAAGGCGGTGCACCAATCCACTTTCTTAAGGCTGTGTTGATTTTCCTCTCCATGGTTTCCACTGCAGTCATAGTCACCTCGTAGACTAACAGTGGCCAGAGGAGCTTCGGAATCAACATGAATTGGAGACACCATACCTTGAACTTCCCGATCAGCCTGCAACGCTCGATCGCGAGCAGGCCTGTAGCCAGTGACTCGTGTATTCGCCGGACTTCTGCTCTATTAGATAACTTCGAATCGTAAACGTGACCGAGGCTCTTCACTTGTTCCTCCAGACCCGTGGGGATCTTGTTCCTTGCCACCGTAAAACTGGTTGCCGACACCTTGCCCTTATGGATTGACAGACTCCTCGACTTCTGCGGCTCGAACTGCATACCGCTCCATCGGACCACCGCGTCCAATCTTTTCAGGATCGTGCGGGCAGACTCCTCGCTGCCCGTTATAATAGTCGTGTCATCAATAAATGCGCGTAGTGGCGGCATCCAGTGATCCCCTATTTGAAGGCCCTGTCCGTAGCCAGCCGCCCCGTCTAACATGATCTGCATGGCCATGACAAACAGTACTGGTGAGATCGTACAGCCCATAGCTATCCTAATCTGCAACTCAGTCCATCTCGTGGTAAACGTCGAGGTAGAGAAGCGCAAAGCGAACTTAGAGAAATATTGCTCGATCATATCATTGACCTGTGCCGGTACGTGAAACATGCGATGGGCTCACCACAGTAGCCTATGGGGGACTGCCCCGTAGGCGTTGGCTAAGTCCAACCATATCGCGTGCAATTTAGTTCTCTCATGCTTGGCTCTCTGAATAGCCTCCCAAATCATGGTCGCGTGTTCAAGGCACACAGGAACGCCCGGAATACCACCCTTTTGAACACTCGTATCTATGTACTTGTTAGCCATCAGATACTGTGTGAGCCGGCGTGCCATGACCGAGAAGAATATCTTACCCTCGACATTCAACAGCGAGATGGGCCTGAATTGGGAAAGACTCTTAGAGTCCTGCTCTTTTGGAATGTAGACCCCATTCGCCTTCTTCCATTCTGGACACATGTGTTTGCGGATCCACGCTTGTCTCAACAAGACGTGGAGCATTTTTATGATTTTCGGGCAACGCTTGTAAAGAACGTACGGAACACCATTCGGACCTGGGGCAGACTTGCCGCTGGCCTTTTTCACAACTTCCTCAACCTCAGACCAAAGGGGAGTTATCATTTTAAATGGTACCTTCGGCAACTCAGGCTGCTTGAGGCCGCTAAGGATCTCTGGATTGTCATCGAGAGGCTCTCTCCTCTCTTTGTCAGAGTACATCTTGCGTAGATGTGACTCAAGTTCTTCCTGACTGACAACCAGAGTCCCAGACTTCGGTTTCTCGAATAGACCTCGGGCAAACTGATACGGGTCCCTAAAGAATTTCTCTCGCTCCTTTTTGGTTCTCCGTCTGTTGGCACAGAAACGCTCGGCCCGACAGAGGGCACTGTGTCTGTTCTTTAAATGCAACCAGACTTCATGCAGCCCCTCCCGTTTGCTACCTGTAGCGGCTTTGAACCGTTTTCTTAGGGCATTCTGGTCTGCCCGACACTTCAGAATGCCCCTCTGCCTCCTGCTAGTATTCTGCTTGGCACCGGCTGTGCCTTCTGCACTGTCCCGAACTCGCGGGAGCAGTGTTCATATATTACATCACGAAATTTTGTAAGCTTGTCGCCTAACGACTTCTTGTTTAAATCATGTTTAAGTATCTCACATAATGTAGCCTCCAACTTTCACCACACCACCTTATCGCTCGCAGGTGGAAACCTAATCTTGGAACGCACTTCCTTAGAAATCATCATATGTGCTCCTCCGCATTCGACGTCACCCAGCCCGTCGTTCCCTGACGACTCAGAAACTACCACAGGAGTAGTAGTTTTGCGACGGCGTTTACTGCGTGGAGCACCCTTGCATTTCATTCTTCCGGCATGCGTTCTCAGACCATGCAACCCCGTGAAGCTTTTCCCACATGTACAGAGCCAGCCCGGACGTTGGGCGAGTATCTGAGTCCGGGAGCTAGCATAGTCGTCACCGAGAGTATCAATTTGATTGGGCCCTTCATTCTCCCCCAATGTAGAGGTACCCCTTGTTACTGATAACAGATGTCCCCTTATATTGATTATTAGACTGGAACTAACCATCTGGATTTATTTAACCTTTTGAAATACAAATACCCATGGCAAACTGATGTGGGGAAATATAATGAAGCAGCCAGTTTCACGGTCTGACAGTGACCAAGGTCTTCGTTTGTTTCGTAAATAATCCTGCTGCCTTTTTAAAACGACAAGGAATGCAATTATTTCCGGTCTCTTGGTTGGACCCAAAACAAAATTCGTATCGACAGTGGTGGAGAGTTGGTACAGGTCCGTCTGTTATGTCTTTCCTATTGGAATATTTCAGTGTTCAGTAGTTACCCATCTTAGTAGGGTTGACCTTTAATGGAAGGGAAATTGTTGTTCTTTTTCTTACGGTTGGCAAGTGAAATTCACGCTGTTTCCAGTAGAGAAGGATTTGGTTTGGCAACGTGATTACTATCTATTTTTCTTGCTGGGTGACACCTGAAAACAAATCCTTGTCAGGTATATTATTCTCTATGAAGGCCAATGACTGTAATTTGGACGTTGAAACTGAGTGATGTGTAATATGAAGGAAGTGTAACGAGGTACCGTGTTTACTGGCTATCTAATCCATTTGTTTATTGTATTCTCAGGATGTGAGAGGTATTATAACCTGACAGTACTAACTGAACTGAAAATTGCTTCAGGATTATATCCCAGTTGATCCAACAGGGCAGAGCCAGAAGCTACTAGCCACTAACTACCAGCACAAGGTACACATTTTTACCTTGTTCCAGTCAACTGAGCAACACTTTGGGCATTGACAAGAAAAGGGACAGTTGTTGTGACATCATCAGCATCTATTGCCACTGCCCACCGTTCCAGTTGCTGCCTACACCGTGCCATACTAATTGTTCTTTTTAATTGTGTCGCCAACACCTAATCTGGGTATACGTTACTGTGTCTACACTGAAGACTATTTGACAGTTTATTACAAGATGCCCCAAGATCTAGAGTGCACCTAACTCCCATGAACTGTTTAGCACCATTGTCAACTGCTAGGAGAGTCCACACATGTGACTATGGAGAGGAGACTGTGGGGAAGGTCCAGTCATTAAGATGAGTATAACTTTTGAAAATCAGAAGTTGTAGCCACCCTGACACTGTGTACACACAACTCACTTTACCCTATCACATTACCAGGTCTGCAATTATTTAAAGTCTAGTGATTATGGCAGTCCATGAGTTATCTTGACTATTTGAGAGATTATTTGTGTCTTACTCTTCTATATGTCACCCTTCTTGGTCAGTCCACTGAGATTTCCTTTATTGTTATAAACTATTACATAATGCATTGTTATCTTGGAAGTAACTTCGGTTGGGTCTTATATTTCATATTGCATTTCTATTAGTTGGTTGAATGTGTGTACTGCTATTTTTTTTACTGTTTTTTTTTTTTTTATTGTGATAGTAAAGCCATCCAGTCTGGGAGCAATCAATAAGTGAGGATGAAGAAGTCTGGCCACGTTGCGCCCAGGAAAATCTGTGGAAAGTATATGGTGCCAAGTACTTGTGTTATATCATCCCTGGAGTGTTGTTAGAGTTTTTTTTTTCCTTTCTTTCTTTTTTCTTAAGAGTTGCTGAGTGCCACTTAGACCAATATGTGCCGTTATCGCAACACTGTGTCATTGCAGAGTGTCGTATATTACGAGGAGTGAAAATAATTAAGACACGTGACAAAACCGTGAGAAGAAACATGTGAGCTTTTTTTTTTCTTCTAAACATCTGTAATTACATTAAAACTGAATAATAATGTTTAGTGCTAACTATACTTACTTTTTCGCCCGGCTTTTTCTAATATAAAGATAGAGAAAACACATATTAAACATACCATTTATAACGAATCTAAAACAGTTTTTTTTTCTTTTTAAATTATTTTCTTAATTTTTAAATTTTTTTTCCCAAGTGTGATTTAGTGGTTAAGCTGTTTGCTTCGTGCTCTGAAGCCATTAGGTTCATTTTATTGACTGTGACTGCTTCTGGGTCGCTAACTTGCAAACTACTAGCAGATCGTCTCCTCTGTTCATACTTTGCTATTCCAGTGGTTTCCATTTAGTAGTCTGGGGTCTATCTTTAACCCCAGCCTCCAACTAGCACCTGGGAGTCCGCCGGAAAAAATTAAAAGGACCCGCACATCATTTCTTCTTTCTTTCTTTCTTTCTTTTTTTCTTTCTTTTTTTCTTTCTTTCTTTCTTTCTTTCTTTCTTTCTTTCTTTCTTTCTTTCTTTCTTTCTTTCTTTCTTTCTTTCTTTCTTTCTTTCTTTCTTTCTCTCTTTTTTTTCTTTCTTTCTTCCTTTCTTCGTTTCTTTCTTTCTTTTTTTTCTTTAACTTTTTTCTTTCTTTTTTTTCTTTCTTTCCTTCTTCTTCTTCTTCTTCTTCTTCTTCTTCTTCTTCTTCTTCTTCTTCTTCTTCTTCTTCTTCTTCTTCTTCTTCTTCTTCTTCTTCTTCTTTTTCTTCTTCTTCTTTCTTTTATTTTTTATTATTTGCGTCCGGTTTTGTATGCTCATGTTTAACCATCAGTTAGGCTACATACATGAATTCGCACGTCAGCTTGCTCTGCACACTTTGCTCTTGTTGCCTGGTATCTTTTCGAAATTGTAGGTACAGTAGGCAGGTGTGCAGTGTGCTCAGTAGTTAGTAGTCCCGTTTGACAGGCACGATGTGGAGACTACAATCTTCATTTTATGCAAGTGGTAATTGAGCCTGTCGTGTGCTGTTCTCAAACATAAAATTGTTGCATGTTGCTTTCCGTTGAGTCCGCTGATTGTATCTTGTGAATGTTTACTGGCGGTTTTCTCTCCACATTTTCTTGAATTTTCCCTTCTTGTTTGGTAATGACAATGAGTGAGTGTACTGGTTCTCATAAGTTCCATGTTTTTGCAATTCTGACAGCTAACTCATTTCCTGGTATGTCGCAGTGAGCCGGGATCAATTGGAAAACGATTTGGTTGTTTTCTGAGAGTGTGTTTAGCTGCCGGGTCATTTCTCCCTCCATGTTTTCTCATAGATCCCTTTTATTCACATTGAGGACACACATGCAGTCACAAGGAAAACAATTTTGCTGTTTTACATTTTTCTTCCATCAAGCACTTTAGCTGCATCATTAATAGCTTGCTGATCTGCTCTGAAATTTGTTAGGAGTTTCCCGGGAGGCCTATGGTGTCACCATTGTGGTTCCATCTTGCATCATGATGATCGAACCAGCTTCTCCCTTTTTGCATTTTTGCTGCTTTCTCCTTCGGTGTATACGTGTGTCTAGTTTGACTTTGGATAAGAGTCGTAGACATGTTCAAGCGACCTTGCATGCAGTACTAGTTTACATTCTTCAGCCGTTCTGTCTATGCCTGAGATTTTGCTGTGGCTGTATAGTTGGGGCGTAGGTCTATAATGAATGCCTGAATTATATCCCACGTTGAAGGATCTTTAGGGAGCATGTCACGGTTTTTGGTGCAGAAAAATTATCATAGATGGTGATAGCTTTGTCTTTTCAGTCGGTTTTTAGTTATGTTGTTTGCTTTGCTTCCTTTTCTTTTCTGTATTTTTTTAATGTGCATTCTAGCTCTTTGAGACTGAAGAGTTTGAAGATCATATCTTGGTTATTGTCTTGATTTTATTGGTTTTTCTTAGTTTGCTCGTCACTTCTTCTTCTCTCGCTCTAGACATGAAGATGTCGCTTTCATCTGCAAAAAGTCAGCCTCTGGTTTTTATGCTTGTTTGCCAGTGGACGTTTTCCCACCATCTTAAATGAGAGTGTTTCCATGTCAAGCATCTTTCTTCTTATTTAGACTCTTTACGTAATGTCCTTGCTTTTACTGTCTTTCTTCATGTTAAAAGCTGCAGTATTTTCCTGTCCTCTCTTCCTGATGCATGCTAGTGTTTTTTATTTGATCAATAGCGAGACGTTTATTGTGTTCTTTTACATTAGGGTCAGAGGGATCATCCTCCATTTGTACACTTACTTCTGTGCTTTTGCTGTTGTCGATGATGATGTTTTGGGACCAGAAGGGTTCATAGTTTTTGCCTTCGACCTCAGGGGAATGATTTTTGTGCTGCTCTGAGTACGATATTGGTAACATTTGTGGTGTTTTACCTAATCTCATTAGTTTTAAAAGGCTTTGATAGTTTTTTTTCCGTTAAGTTTCAACTGCTTTCTTGTAGTTCCAGCAGGCTTCTTTCTGTTAGCTTGATCTCTTCTATTATGACATTCCTTCCAGCTGTTTCATCATTACTCTTTTTGCCGTCGTTGGATATTTTATGAAACTATACATAGGTCTGGTGTACTTTGTGTTTGCCATCGCCTAGTGTAGATGGTCGGTTCAGAGTCAAGTTTGTTAATTAGTATCAGCATATCATTCTGAAAAAGAAAAGCTCTCCCTTAGCTACTCTATTCCCAATTTTACTCATTTTTTTTAGCATTCAGGGCCTCTGAGGTTTATTGCTGCAAATATTACTCGCCTCCATTCATCTTTCTGGCTGGCCTTCACTTTCCAATGTGTTGGTAGATTGGTCTGGCTATAATCCCGCCATTGTATTCTTAGTCTGCCTCATGGTCTACAACTTTTCGCCTTCCTTGTGTATACAGCTGTGTTTCACCTCTCTGGCAACTGACATTCTCTCAGTATGTCCTAACTAATTCGTCTATTAGCCCTCATGTCAGTGATCGATGGTAATTTAAACAGATTATGCATTTCGTTGTTGATTCTCACTCTAAATTCCCCAATGTATCATTGATGGGTCCAAATATTTGTCGTAAGTCTCTGATGTGGAAAAAAAATGTGTAATACGGCTTTATCACTTTTATTTGTGCTACAAGTTTCAAAGCCACAGAAAAACAGCTGGTCTTATACTAATTCACACACATTTTTTTTAAATTATGATTTAAAAAAAAAGAACACAAAATTGTTCAAGGCAGATCCTCGAAAAATGTGATAGTCCACATGTCTGATCCAATAGAGAATGTCTGTCCTTTTCGGTTTGTCCGAGTCAAACAATGTAAGAGAGATCTTAAGCGCTTAGACTCGATCTTAGTCGAGGTTTCAGCACCACTGCAGTCAGGTTTCCCACATACTTGCTCTGTTATTGTTTCAGTGCAAATCAAATGAAATGTCTCTCATTGTCACATTAAAAAAAAACAAAAAAACTGGGGAACAAACAATTAGCTTCGGAACATTCCAGAAATATGCGCAAGCAGCAAATGCACATTTTAGTTGCCAGAGGCGCCGAAAGCCTAATGTCGCCACCAGGAATGCAGTCCGTCGTGAATGGAAGTAGTCGGGCATGACAAGTTGACAATACACACATAGAATTACTACATAAGGTATTCCGCCAGCTCACACGCTTTAGTGCTATATAGTTCCAATAATTAAATATGTGACTCTGTTCAGCGAATTAGTGAAATTAGCCTAAAGTAGCAGAAATGTGGTTTAAATGAGAGTGACAAAAACATAAGAAAAACGTGTCTTGATTTGATCTGACTAAGCTACCAAATAGCAGTGTTCGTCTCTGTCTACTACGGTTTTCTGTTCAGGTCATATCTTCGGCAGCATACACCACACCTGCCATCCCACATATGAAAACGGTAGTAGGAGACTGCCGAAACTGCCAACTACTGCCTTTATTATACCATTTTGCGGTGTAGGAGGTAGGGGGGGGGGGCCTTTGACGCTGGGGATTTACAACCGCACGGCTAGTGCCATAGCCACGACTGTGCAGGGAAGGTCCTTCCCCTCCCCCCCCCCCCCAAAAAAATGAAAAGCATCCCCAGCCCAAATGGGGATTCGAACCTGGGTCTCTCGCTTGGGAGCCCAGCGTTCTAACCGTTCCGACAGCCTCTCCTCTCTAGGTTACTAACTAGTCTTATCCTAAGAAAAGGAAATTAGGTAAATGAAGCATAAAAACAATACTATGGTAGGCAGGAAATGCCCTTTGTACATCAGCGACTGGGCCGCCCATTGGTAGGCCGGTAGATGACTTAGCCGCCAGTCGGGACATTTTTTCTGTATCATTTGATCACATTAACACTGTAAGAATTCTTTTGAGAGCTTCTTTGTAGGAAGCCGTGCTAAGTCAAGTTAAATAGAGCACATAACCTAGTCACAATCTTAATCTAAAGCTCCTCGTGTGGGTTCCGGGGCCCTACTATCGGAAAACAAGAGTAGACATACTGCCTACCCAAGAGCATGTCGTAAGAGTCGACTAATTGGGAGCTTCCTTCGAAATCGGAGTGCATCTGCCTGAGAGGCAAGGAACCAACAGTCTGCATACAGATCTGTCAAACGGATGCACACGAAACACTCAGGTTCTGGAACAGGACCGCAGTCCAGAAGTGGACGAACAATCTGAACTTTCCGCCGGAGTTTACTTCCGGTGAACGAGAAGAAGAAGAAGAAGATAATCTAAAGCTCCCATTTCGGGGATGCTGGTTGAATGTGACTTTGGTTGTTTTTGCAATACAAGCCAAGCCGAGGCCCTCATAGTACACTAGCTGCTTGTATGGGAGAGAAGCTACGAAGGGTTACCGGCACGATACGGCTTTGTCGATCTACAGTTTCTACAGGCTACTTTGATGTATCCAAATATGTTTTTGCAACCTCCTATTTCAAGTAAACAACAAGACCGGCTTAATGAGCTTAAAGAGGGATTACTCTGCTTTTACAACATATCGTCTCTACAATAATGCACAGGTTTTGTTAGTTAAGTTAGTTAATCTAAAGATTCTCTTAACTGCACAATCGGACAAATCCATAAGCGCTCAGATCCCATCTTCAGTATATCCCCCAGTGTGTGGCAACTAACACTAGTTATGTATTGGTTCACTTTTCTTCTTTGGCCAACTGTCTAATGTTCATGTTTGGCGACACCTCTTTTGACCTAAATTTCTTGTAGTCTTTTTAGTGTTGCTGATTCAAGGTAGTTTTCTGAATCATCTTCTCTTCCTGCCTCCTTGAGAATGTCGGCCCGGTCCATTGATTTCATTGCACAGGATTTGTGCTAGGCTGAACAGTTAACCAAATCATTGGCTTAATTGCCTGTGATTTCCCTCCCATCTATAACATTATTGTCAGGAAATACGACCAGAAAACTTGCTTGGGGATTTGACTGTGTGTGCATGTACACACGCATACATATGTATGTATATAAACAAATATAGAAAATATACCAGAAAACGCCTACGCGTGTACTCACATTCTTGTCAGGTGTGGGCTATCGAAAAACAAAAACAATATATATATATATATATATATATATATATATATATATTATATATATATATATATATATATATATATATATATAAGCCAGTCCTTTAGTGATCATGTGAAATCGTTGCGGCGAAATGCCGAAAACGAAATAAATGCTCACATAAGTGTGACAGCAACGGACATAGCACACACATGGATGTTCACACTGTTTCGGCATGTGATTCTCTCAGTGACAACTTATGGGTTTAGAATTCTTACCATGATTGGAATGGACTATTGGCCTAATATTGAACCTTGTCACCAGTTTTCAAATTTTTTCCTTCACCTGGAACAGGGTGGTTTTCCAGGGTTAAAATGTCGACTGATGAAATTTGAATACATAAAGAATGAAACTATGTAGGGTATGTAAAAGAGCCACGCCGCTATGTATTCGATATATATATGCCTACCAATACAGATAGGCTCAGAGTTATCCAAGCTGAGTCAAATCTCAGAGTAGCTGCAGACAAGAAGCACCTCCTGCAGAGCTAGGATTCACAGACTGAAAAGAGGACGGACATTGACGGCGCAAGCTGAAGACGCAGTTAGACATATAAGCTGGTTTGATAAATCTGGTGACAAGAGGAGTGTGTCAGGGTATATAAGCATTAAGCAGGCTTGTGTAGTGTTTTAATCATGTTAGGCCTAGTGGAAGGACTGGCCCGTGCACACTGCAGAAAATAAAAGTTCAACAAATGAAATTATTCAAGACACGGAATCGCTCATGTGATGCGATTATTGCTAGGATCCAAGCCGACACCCTGGCATTACGAAGCTTGTTCGCAACGTCTAAACCACATACGCTGACAGAGGCTATATAGTATCCTTTACAGCACGTTGCAGAACCAAACCCATCAATTATTGGCTGTTGTGGTTTTTCTAGGCAAGTTTTACGTTCAGTAGATCGCTATTGCTTACTGAAAGGTCTGCTCTTAGCACCACAGTCAAAACCAACGCCAGACAAATCGTCCGCAGCAGGGATCGAACCTGGCACCCCGGCCATCAACGCCTAAGCTACAGACGCCGACAGAGACTATATACCGACGAAAAAAAAAAAAAAACACATGCAAACAAAAAACCAAGGCGTGTACTCACAGTGTTGCCAGGTTTCGGCTATAGAAAGTAAAAAAAAAAAAAAAATAAGCACAAACAAGACATACGAATTATTCCAATGTCTATGCAAATGTTTACAAGCAGATTTCAGTTGCTGTGTGGCTGTCATTAATCTCGCGCTTTCAATTTGGTTTTTTTTTTTCATGGGCTGAGTCATCTAGTTCGTGTTGCATTGCCGCTAGGATTGGCGCTAGGAAGTTCGTGTTTACGCTACACCCTTGCAGGACCGTTAGACTTTCTTCGATGATAGAACCAGCACATACAATTCTAAGGTACCTGGGTATCCCTTTCAACAGAAGCCTGTGCTTCAGGGATCATACAGAGGCAGTTGCAGCTAAATGGCAAAACGGACTCAATGCTCACATGATTAAGGCAGCAAAGAACATAAAACAAAGAATACTGTTTATTCTCTTCCAGCTTGTGATGCTCTCGGTGACAGATTATGATTTCAAAGGTCAGATGAGAAAACGTGAACGTATACATAATGAAACAATGTAGGTAGTTCTGTAATGTGTATGACATAAACTTGTAGTATGCATTTAATGTATACAGCCTACTAAAACAGATAGGTTAAATGTTCTCCAAGCTGAATCACATCTCAGAGTAGCTGTAGCAAGAAGCACCTCCTGCCTGAGTCCCTAGTTAGCGCTAGGGGTCACAGACTGAAAGACAAAAGGTGTGGATGGGGAAAACTGCAGACTCGTACATATGTGCCGGCTTGATAAATTTGTGTTAGGAGATGAGTGGGTTAGAATATCTGGGCAAGAAGCAGACATGGGTAGGATTCTAATCATGATACACCGTGAGAGCACGGACTAGACAGAGCAAGCCGCAGAAACAAAATAAACAAATGAAATGATTCAAGACAATGAATCACCCAGGTGATACCATTATCTTTACAGTTGGCTTTGTGTTGAGAGGCAGACGAAGTGCATTGAGTTTTCGGCAAAGGTCAATCGACGTAGATTAGAAAAAGAAAGCCTTGCATATGATACCACAACGTCGTTTCAGAATGGAGATGGAGGCGATCACTGCTGCCTTTCGCTGGCTTAAGAACCAGCTGTACATACATGTCCAAATTGTAACTAAGTCACAGAACACATTGAGAAAAGTGGAGACACGTATGTTTCATTCAGAATGGTAAGCGTCCATGGTAGTTAACGCCCATCGGATATTTTCTCCAGTTGATGTCTGTGTTTTGGGAAACAAATAGGCAGATAGCTGTCGGATTCTTCATCATTTGGTTGTGAATTGGTGCATATCATGCTACTGCTAAAAATGTCTTTTAGGAGAGAATGAATAGTGCAGAGGCACAAGTAGATCATTTCAGTCTGAGGAGAATGGGGCTGCGAGGAGTAAACAGGGAATCTGGTTGACGCTTAGCCAACACTCAGTGAATGGCAAGACGGATACACAGTCAGACTTTTACCATTCCCTTGGAATAGGAACTCTTTGCTTGTTGTTGAAAATGGGCATAGAGCTCGTATGGGACTACGCAAGTCCTGTGATGTCAATTTCTAATTCAGCAGTGAACATTTGAAAACAAATAGATTCACGAAGGTAACTGATAATTGACATCAGAATGAGACACATCTACATTGACTGGGGTCATCCTACACGTAATAGAGTCTTGCAACAACCACGCGCACTTAAAAGAAACAAAAACATATCTTTATCATCATCAGGTGCCGTGCCGACTGGCGTGCGATCATGCCTCTCCACAATCTGCGATCCCCTGTAGCATCTATCAGTTCGTGTGCCGACACTCCTTTATGACATGCGACAAAACTGTTAAGAATATTTTCTCGTTGTCTTCCTCTATCCCTCCTTTCACAGATCTGTCCAGTGGTCACAACATATTCTATTTTCCCTCTTCTCATAACATGAATGAAAAATGATGGCTGTCTCCTTCCAAAAACATATATGGGAATGAAACAAAGGCAAACGGGAATGACAAGAAAACGCGATTTTTTATTTATGTGTGCGGGCGTGGGCACACATACTGCTGTGTGTACATTCACAAATATTGACTTCATAATGACACAGAAAATAAACCAACGCATGTACTTACATTCTTGTCCGATTGGTTCTAAATGAAATAATTAAAAAAACAAAAACATCGTAAGACACCTAAGCTCTTCCACTCTCTGTACACATGCTAACAAGTAGACTAGCTCGGTATGGCAGCCAGTTCTGTAAATCATTACAAATCCAAACTGTATCATACAGTGTCGCACTGTGCACCCTACTCAATAAATTCCCTGCAAAACTAGGTTATATATTTTCAGTTTATTTACGGGGATAAATGCAGTGTATAATTGTATATAGAGGCAAATTACATGTCACGACTATTACTATTAGGCTTGCCTATCTGTCGTATTGGGCCTGAGTCAGTTGCCAACAACAATGCAAGCATCACTTGCATTTTGTTGTTGTAGTTAAAGCACAATAAAGAAGTCCAGACTATATTTAAACCCTCTATTTACTCTCTCTCTCTCTCTCTCTCTCTCTCTCTCTCTCACACACACACACAAATACGCACACAAACACACACACACACAGACCCAGAGAATATGTAAATGAAACAAAGGCAAAGGAAAACGCCAACAAAACGTGCGTATTTATGTTTGTGTCTGCGTGTACATATGTGTGTAGATAAATGTGTGTATATAAAAATACATAAACTACACAGCGACTCAGACAGAAGATGAAAAAAAACAACAACGCGTGTACTCACATCCTTGTCTGGTTTGTTCTGGTAAAAATAAAACAAAAAAAATTTAAAAAAAAAATTAAAAAAACCTTCTTAAGACGAGCGAACTCTTCCAGTCTATGTACACATGCTTAGAGACAGATTTCAGTAGCTGCATGGTTAGGTCATTTATCTCGAGCTTTTAAGCTGGTGGTTTTTGTCATGGGCTGTGTAATTTCCGTGTTCGATTACTACAATTATCAACACTAGGGCTTGGGAGTTTGTGTTTACTCTTGTGAGACAGTTAGGCGGTTTTAGATAAAAAACCGAGTACATAAAATTATGAAATGTGAAACCTCTCGACTTTGAATGTATTTACTTCTGAACACATCACTTCACAAAATGGCTACATTCTTTCTTTATTCTACCCCTTTTAGCATTACTGAAATTAAGTAATATCTCCCACTTTTTCACGTCCGATGATGATCAATGATTTTTTTTAAAATATATATAAAGGATATACCTCCACAGGATAGCGCCAGTCCATAGTTAACTTGCCAGAACGTAATCTGGTGAAAATTTTAGTAGAGTTCGATCTAGAATCCATTGTCAAACATATTTTCAAATCCAATCCGTAGCTCAAAGTGTCTTAATCTGCACTTTACTTAATGAATTCCCTAGAAAACTGACCGCTATATTTTTATTTCACATATGGGTGCAAATGCAATGTATAAATGTAGCTAGAGGTAAATAACCTGTTGTGACTAAAACGATCAAGCATGCCTTTCTGCCGTATTAGGCCTGATTCTGTTGCAGTGACCATACCACATAACCCACCCACCCAATCATAACCCACCCACACACACACACACAGACACACACACACACACACACAAAATATGCGAATAAAACAAAGGCAATGAGAAACAAGGAGAAAACGTGCTTGACTATTTGTATGTGTCTGCGTGTACACACATACATCATTTGTGTATACAAACATACATAGACTACATAATGACACAGAAAAAAAAATACTCGTGTACTCACATCCTTGTCCGGTTTGTTCTAGTAAAAATTAAAAAATAAACAACTTAAATTTAAAAAAGAAAAGAAAAAGACATACAAAGGACATGCGAACTTTTCTAATGTCCATACACATGCTTAAAGGCATATTTCAGTGGCTGGGTGGCTAAGTCGTTTTTCTCAGGCTTTTAAGTTGGTGGGCTGGTTTCATGGGCTGCGTCATCTAGTCTGTGTTTTATTGCTATGACGATCGACACTGGGGCTATGCAGTTTGTGTTTACGTTACACTTTTGTGAGGCAGTTAGGCGTTCTTCGATAAAAGACCCAGTACATACAATTCTGAAATTTTATGAGGCCTCTCGACTTTATACATATTTTCTTCTGAACACATCACTTCTCAAAACGACTGCTACATTGTTTCATTATTCTAATCCTTTTTGCATTAATGAAATGTCACTTTTTACGGCCGATAATGCTCGTCTCATAATTTGTTTATATAGGATACACCTCCACAGGATAATGAGGTCATCATCCACCAGCACATAGTTACTTGCCAAGACATGATCTGGTGAACATTTCAGACTAGCTCGATCTAGACTCCAGTGTCAACAATCTTTTCACACACGCACACATACACACACACACACACACACAAACAAATGCAAAGGGAAACGACGAGAAAACATTGTCGATTTGTGTGTGCCTGTGTGTACATTTATATATATATATATATATATATATATATATATATATATATATATATATATATATATATATATATATATATATATATATATATATATATATATATAAAACGTACGTAGACTACAAAGCGACTCAGGAAAAGAAGGCGCGTACTCACATCCTTGTCTGGTTTGTTCTATTAAAAAAAAAATGAAATGAAAAAATATCTATAAAACGTGATAACTCTGCTTATCACTATACACATGTTTGCAAGCCGATGTCAGTGACTGGGTGGTTAAGTCATTTATTTTCCCCTTTTAAAGTTGGTGGACTCGTTACATTACCAGGATCTTCTAGTCCTGTTTGATTACTCCTTATATAAACACTGGGGCTAGGCAGTTTGTGTTTATGCTACACTCGAATGAGCCTGTCAGGCGTTCGTCGATGAGAGACCCAGTCGAGGGAGATACATTTCCGAAATGTTTTGGAACCTCTCGACTTTAAACATATTTAGTTCTGAACACATAACTTCAGAAAACGACTGCTACATTATTTTATTTTTTCACTTCTAGTTGCCCTCATGATAAAAAAAAAACAAAAAAACTAGTAAGTGTCAGTTTCCACGGCCGATGATGCTCGATTCATATTTTTTTTAAAGGTTTAATCCCCATAGAATAATGGGGTCATAATCGTCCAGTCCTTCTTTACTTGCCAGGACATGATCTGGTAAACATTTTAAGACTAGCTTGACCTGACAGCCTGTGTTTAAGGTCTTTATAAATCCAACCCATATCTCGCAGTGTCGCTCTGTGCACTCTACTCAGTGAAATCCCTACAAAACTAGTCTATAAATTTTCAGTTCAAATATGGAGATAAATGCAGTGAATCACTGTAGATAGAGACAAAAAACTCTTCACGTCTAAAGCGATTAAGCCTGGCCGTCTGACTGATTGTGTCCTAATCAGTTGCCAACAATGATTAAAGCATCAATGACATTATTTCTTTCAATCGCAGTACAGAAGTTCAGACTACATTTCTTTTTCTTCTTTGCGTTCACCAACCGTAAGTAAACTCTGGTGGAAAGTTCTAGTTGTTCGTCCACTTCTGTACTACAGTCATGTTCCAAACCCTGAGTGTTGCGCATGCATCCGTTTGACAGATCTGACTTATTTGTGGGGAGACTTCCAAGTCCAAGTCCTTTTAAGAAAAAAAAAGAAAAGCTCGACCACGTTCAGACTGCTGCTAGCTAGCCTAGGCTGCTAACAGTCTCCGCCTATATTTGTGGTCTGGGTTATTTGCGTCACTTTCGTGACTGAATACTGGTGTTTGTGCCATTTCTGGCTTAATGCTTCCCTCCGTATCAAACCGCTCGTCCTGTTGTCACTGGTGCAAGTCTTCCTTCTTCATTCGTGGTGTTTCCTGTTTGTTCTGTCTCCCTTTGATCTGGCTAGGCGTATCTCGAAGGAGAGCGAGCTTCCAAACACAACGACCTTTCGGCCACCATTTATTATTTTAAAATTTTGAGTATTTTAATTTTCCAAAAAGTACTGAAAACAGTTTTTGAATGTGAATAGTTCCGAAATGTGAAAATTTTCCGCGTATGACCATAGTGGTCTTATAGTTGTCTTCCTGTAATATGAACGGGTTAGTCATGTATTGGATATGTGTGTGGGAGTTTGTGTGGAGTCTTAAGCGAGTCCAGTCGTCATTTGTTATTATGTGATCGGGTTGTGTTGATAGCTAAGCTCCGGTGTACGTAAATACCATATAACCGGACCGTCCAGCTCACGCTTTGAGATCCAAATGATCGGCGATGAGAATTGTTGTGGCATGTTGGGCAACGAACTCAAGTGCTCTCTGTGGAAATGGGTTGGGGGGTTAAACTCATAGTGCATCCGAAAGATTTAGGGAAAGGTGGGGGGAAGGGGAGCGGGAGGCCATTCAGTCAATTCTCGTCGTTGCCGTCTTGCTGGATTCTAGCGTGGCTTTTTGCCGGGACTATGTGTATCACGTTACCAACCTTTGCTATCATCCCAATGATGGGGTGGTATTGGAGGCTATGCGTTCTAGTCCTGTCATTATCGAGTCACTTGTATTCCCTATTTGCTGTCAGTCATATTTTTGTTATGAGTCCTGTCGGTCATGTGCATGTTGTGGAGTGGGATGGTTTTGTTTATGAATCCCCGGAGTATATGGACGCACCCAACTAGGTGTATGCGTACATGCACTCGAGTACTCATACATGCAGACAACACTACATATTTGTACGTCCTTTCATACTTATCCGTATATGCATACCTAATTGACATTATGTACACACGCAAACTCTTTCATATGCGTTTACCAATGCCTGTGCTTACATTCATTAAAAAAAAAAAAAAAAAAAAAAAAAAACCGAGTTTTCCTCTTATGCAGATGCACTCCGACTTCGAAGAAAGCTCCCAAATAGTCGACTCATACGCTATGATTTTGGGCAGGTAGTGGGTCTGTTCTTGCTTTTCCCTATAATAGGGCCCCAGAACCCACGCGGGGACCAGACTATATTTAAATCAGACAGACAACTGATGACACATTTCCTTAAAAAAATTGATGAATTGTCGGGTTTGAAAGTACTTTCATGTTGGGCAAATATGTGCAGGCTGCAAAGAGGTAGGTTTTTTGACGGATGATGATAATATCATTAACATTGACTTCAAGAGATAAAGACTGTTTTGAGCATATCTTAAAAACAAATAGACTCGCGAAGAATACTGATAATCAACATCTGAAGAGTGCAAATCTACATTGATCGAGGTTATCGGAAAGTGTTGCAACAACACCACACACAAAAACAGAACAAAAACAAATATGTGAATAAAACAAAAGCAAAGTGATACGACAATAAAACGTGCTTGTTGGTTTGAGTGCTCGTGTGTGTACACACATACATGATATGTATGCATTTAAACAAGTAAAGACTACATAACGACACGAAAAGAAAGAAAACGCTGTACTCACATCCTTGTCGGGTTTATTCTATTTAAAATAAAAATACATAAGAAATGCACTCTTCCTAATCTCTATACACATGCTTACAAAAAGATTTCAGTGGCTGTGTGGTTAAGCCAATTATCTGGCGCTTTTAAGCTCGTTTCGTGGGCTGCGTCATCTAGTTCGTGTTCCGTTACTACGGAGATCAACCCTGGTGCTAGGGAGTTTGTGTTTACGCTGCACTAGTGTGAGGTAGTTAAGCAATGTTCAATGAGAGGCCTAATGCGTAATTTTGGGAAATTTTTTGACATGTTGTGAAACTCTCGACTTTGAACATAGTTACTTCTGAAAACATCACGTCACAAAATGACTGCTACATCCTTTCATTATTTTACCTCTTTTTGCATTATTTAAAAATAAAAAAAATATATATATTAAATGTATTTTTACACGGCAAGTGATTGTTGATTCATTTTTATTTTTTCAAAGATAGATCTTCACATAGTAATGTGGTCATCATCGATCTGTCCTTCGTTGTTTGCCAGGACATATTCTGATCAACATTTTAGAGCAGCTCGACCTGGCAGCCAGTGTCGAAAGTTTTTTCAAATCCAAATTTTAGCTCACAGTGTCTCACCCTGCACTCTTCTCAGTGAACTCTCTTGAAAACTGGGATACATATTTTTTCAGTTAGCATATGGGAGCAAATGCAATAAAAAAACTGTAGATAACTGAAGACAGAGAGAAATAACTTGTCACGGCTAAAACAGTTAAGCCTGGCTGTTTACCGTATTGGGACCGAGTCAATTGCCAACAATGATGAAAGCATCACTGACATGTTTATCGTGTTTAAGCGCAATGAAGAAGTCCAGACTACATTTAAATCAGACAACTGACCACACATTTCCCTCACAAACTGATGAATTATTGTGGCTTGATAGAACGTTCATACTGGGAAATATGTGCACGCTGTAAAGATGCAAGTTTTTTGACAGATGATGAGAATATCATAAACATTGACCCATACAAAAATTGTTTTGGGCATATCTTACAAACAAATAGACTCGCAAAGACCACTGATGTTGTTTGTTTGTTTGTTTTAGTAGCCAGAAGCCATGGGCTTTTAAACCCTTAGGCTCGGTATTATGGATATCGCAACCTTTCGGCGTTGATTCTTTTGTAAATACCGTAATCTGGGAGAAATGTGGCTTCTGCCTACCCCCGGGAGTGAACCCGGACGACAAAGAGTTCTTCACCCGGTCTCCACTCAATCCGGTTTAGCCAACTACGCTAGAGAGCTGGGCATCGTGTTTTGATAGAACGTTCATGTTGGGGCATTATGTCCAGGCTGTAAAGATGTAAGTTTATTGACAGATGATGAGAATATCATTATCATTGACCCATACACAAAATGCTTTGAGCATGTCTTACAAACAGACTCGCGAAGACCACTGGTAACCAGCATCAGAAGAGGACAAATCTACATTGATCGAGGTCATCTGAGAGTGTCGCCACAACCACACTTACAAAAACAAAACAAAAACGAATATCTAAATTAAGCAAAGGTAAATGGGAACGAAAAGAAAACGTGCTTGTCAATTTGTGTGCTGCTTGTGAGTGTACAAATGCGTATTTATGTATACAAACAAGTATAGGATACATAACAACACAAATAAGAAAAAAAAGCGTGTACTCACATCCTTGTCGGGTTTATTCTATTTAAAATAAAAACAAAACAAAAATACTTAAGACATGCGAACTATTCCCATCTCTATGCTTCCAATCAGATTTCAGTTGCTGTGTGGTTAAGTCAATTATCTCGCTCTTTCAAACTGGTCGACTTGTTTCATGGGCTGCGTCATCTAGTTTGAGTTCGATTTCTACGGAGATCAACCCAAGAGCTAGGGAGTTCGTGTTCACGGTACACTTGTTTGGGCAGTTATAATTTCGGCGTTAAGAGACCGAGTAATGCGAGATACAAGTATGAAATGTTGTGTAACGTCTCCCTTCTAAACATAGTTCTGAAACCTCGTTTCTCAACATGGCTGCAACATTCTTGTGTTATTTAACCCTTTGCTGCATTAGCGAAATAATGAAGTAATTGTCATTGTTCACTGCAATGATGAATCGGGCATATTATGATCAACTCATGTTCTCTATAAAAGATAGATCTGAATAGGGTGATTTTTTTTTTTTTTTTTAATGTATCCAGAAGCCATGAGTTGTTAACCCTCAGGCTCGGTATTATGGATATCGCAACTCTTCGGCCTTGATTCCATGATTGATACGGTAAATCTGGAAAAAATGTGGCGTTTTCTGCCTACCCCCGGGCGTTAACCCGGAACACAAGGAGTTCGTCATCAGGTCCCTGCATAATCAAGTTTAGCAAACTACGCTAGCGAGCCTGGCGAATAGGGTGATGTGGTCAGGGTCACACAGTCCTCCGTTACTCTATAGGACATGTTCTGATGCAATAGATAACTGTGGCTAGAGGCCAATAATATGCCTCAACTGAAACTATCAAGTCTGCCTATCCGTCGTATTGGACCAGAAGTCAGATGTCAGTAAAGAAGAAAGCCCCCGAAAATATTCATGTGTAAAAAAAAAAAAAAAGGAACAGAAATAACATCTAATAAAGATATCCAGCATACATTTAAATCACAGAATCAACTGAGTAAATATTTCCGCAACAAACTCAAAAATTATCTTTTTTTGAGAGAGTTTTAGGGTTGATAGAAAAAAAAAAGTAACTGTTGTCTCTTTTGCCATATTATACGGTGATATATATACAGGGGTCGTGAGCCTAAGAATTTAGAGCCACGTGGCTAGTGCTATCGCTAAGAACTGTGCAGGTTAGGATAATTATTTTTGTTCTCAACAGAAAAACGCTATCACCTCACAGGCATTGAATCCATGTCTTCTGCAAGAGAATCCAAAGTTATACCCACACGGCCAGCAGCTCAACATTGTTAACAGGGGTGAATAAATAAATGGGAGCTGCAAGTGTGTTAGTTTATAGATGAATGATAAGAATATCAACATTTAGAAAAGCAAAAAGAATGTAATAAACATGTCTTGAAAACAGAGTAACAAGGACAATTGACTTGCATCGGAAGGGAGGAATCTACAATGAATTAGGTTATTTGAGACAGTCAAAAGCAAAGTATAGATAGTTAGGAAGTTTGCTGTGTTATCACCATTGCATTCCAGATATGTCCATAGCTGTTCAGATCCTCCCCTCAGTATGATCCGAACGTCTGGTGGCACTGCCCCTAAAGCCCTCCATCCTTTCCATTTGTCGGAGGGCATTATTAGTATCAGTATTCTACATAGGTTGACTGTCAGTAGTAATAGCGGATCTAGCCAACAAATAAGCTCTTTCATTTCCATCGACGCCTGTTACTTACGGAACGAAACTTAAGGTTTGAGTCCAAGCACAGTTGAGGATAATACAACAGAAACGATATTTGGGTAAGACAGAGGCAAAAGGAAATGTGAAGAAAACACACTGGGCAATGTTTGTGTATGTATGTGCGTGTGTATAAACACAATAATTACACAGAAAGAAAAAAAAACCATTGTAATAATATAGAGTACAACATGAAACTTGCTGCATTAACTTCAAAGACCACAATTAATCCAATGATCATGAATGAAATTCTGGTGCTTTTTTTATAGCCACTTGAAAATATTTTATTACTGTGCATTTTAGGAGTCTTTTGTAACGATAGAGGTACTTACATCCTTTCCCGGTTTGGCCTATTAAATCAAAAACAAACATATATAAGACCTGCAAACTCTTCCAATCTGTATACACATAATTACAAGCAGATATCAGCGGGTAATTGATTAAGTCGTTTGTCCCACGCTCTCAAGCTGGTGGGCTCTTTTTATGGGCAGCGTCATCTAGTTCGTATTCAAATATTTCGGAGATCGACACTGGAGCTAGAGAGTTCGTGATTACGCTACGCACTTGTTGAGCAGTTAGACTGTTGGTGGGAAGAAAGCGCCGATTCATTCGATATACAAGTCTGGGATGTTGTGGAATTTCTCCCTTTTAAATATATTTATATAGAGCACCTCATTTTACAATATGCGTCTGACTGTAACAGTGAAATGTAGGCATGTAAATTAAAAGACTGTTTTCAAGGGGTATGTGAAGCTAGACTAAAATGTGTTATTGCATCCTGCTACCAATTTCAGTCTGTGTCTACCTGGAAGCCAAGATACATTTAAAAACAATCTGATATTATTCAAAATTTAATACAAGACCTTTAGACCGACAGGCTTGTCCTTGGCCACTACATGGAAGATTTTGGTCAGATAGGAATAAACTCACAGGGAGCAAGTACAGCAGGGATCTACCAGTCATCAGTAGAAATTATCCTCGTCGACACGCGTTTCGGCCCACGATTCCTAGACGCATTCGGAGGTGGGCCCTCCTGAGTTCATGAAGCTCAGGGCTGGTTCCCTGCTGCACGGGATTACCGGATGGTGTTTTACTTTCGGCCAGAGACAAGACGACTTGGTGGTTTCGCAGAAGGTACTGTGAGATAAGAAGTCGCCACGGCAGCCTAATTAAAGCAGTCAGCATGCCTGGACGACCGAGCGACAAGCTTAATTTGGTTTACCGGACACATGTTGGACTTTTATTAGCAGTTGGCAGAGGAACACTGGCAGACAATTCGGACACGATGGACTTTCAAAGGGGTGAGAAACCCTTTTCCACTAGACTTCCGGACCAGCTCACCGTGGCCCGTCCCCTACGTTGTTGCGTTGCGTCCAAAGCCAGCTAGAGGCACTTTCGGCTGCCTCTCAAAATTTTTTGAGTGTTCGTTTCCGTTCATGACCGCGCAATCCTAATTCTTTCACCACATTGTAGAGCGAAGTGGAAACGAGGCCTCTCGCTCCCACTTCGACGGCAAAGACCCGTACTGTGTACGCCTCGTTTCTCCTTAGACCGGCTGCTAAATCACTGTACTTCTCGAGCGTGTACAAGTGATTCTCTTTCATACGCGACTCAAACGGGACGGTCAACTCAATCAGGATGAGCTGCTGTTTTTGCGCAGAGTGGAGAACTATGTCCGGTCGCAGGCCGGTTTTACGGATCAACTCGGGGTACCGTTCATGGTCTGGCAGATCAACCGCCAGTAACCAGTCCCTCGCAGAGTCTAGCACAGATGGAGCGAATTCGTTTTGGTTGACCTTACCTTTTGGAACCTGCCCAGCCTTGAGGAAACGAATGGGGACGATGCTAGAACTGGCTCTAGCGTTAGCCCTCATTCTAGCCTGGTCGACAACGGCTGCTAACTCTTTTAGCACCTTGTTGTGTCGCCAGGTATATCGGCCTTGACCTAGGGCTTTCCAGCACGCGGACAGGACGTGCTCAAGAGTTTGCTTCGATTTACACAACGGGCAAGTCGGATCGTTGGTCGCAGACCATTTAACCATGTTAACACCGGACGGTAATACATCGTACGCCGAACGAACGATAAAGCTCAGTCGCAGCGGGGTCATCCGCCAGATCTCACCCCATGTGAGTACTCTTTTCAATGCGCTCTCCAGGCTGACCCAATGGCCCTGCTGCGACTGCTGGGCTGCTTTCTGGACCCGAACCTCGTTTTCGTTGTCCCTCACCGTTTGTATTACCATGTCTCGGCGTTCTTTGGCTGAAGCCTTTGACCACCAATTGACCTTCCCGTGCCCTAGGCCTCGACGGTCGGTTTGTGTGTATCCCATTATCTCTTTCAATTTTAGTGCGTTCTGGGCAGATTCTATCGCATCGAGGACCCTCCACTTCTGATCAGTCTTTAGAGCGGGCTGGACAGCGATGACATTTGGGTCTGAAGACTCGCGCAATAGTATGGCGAGCCTTACCTTGCCGACTTTAAACTCTTCGGTTATCGATCTGAACGGGAGTACCAGCTTAGCCTGTTTGCAATACAGAGCCACGTCGGTCAGACAAGGCGGTGCACCAATCCACTTTCTCAAGGCTGTGTTGATTTTCTTCTCCATGGTTTCCACTGCAGTCATCGTCACCTCGTAGACTAACAATGGCCATAGGAGCTTTGGAATCAACATGAACTGGAGACACCATACCTTGAATTTTCCGATCAGCCTGTAGCGCTCGATCGCGAGCAGGCCTGTAGCCAGTGACTCGTGTATTCGCCGGACCTCCGCTCTATCAGATAACTTCGAATCGTAAACGCGACCGAGACTCTTCACCGGTTCCTCCAGAACCGTGGGGATCTTGTTCCTTGCCACCGTAAAACTGGTTGCCGACACCTTGCCCTTATGGATTGACAGACTCCTCGACTTCTGCGGTTTGAACTGCATACCGCTCCATTGGACCACCGCGTCCAATCTTTTCAGGATCGTGCGGGCAGACTCCTCGCTGCCCGTTATTATAATCGTGTCATCCATAAATGCGCGTAGTGGCGGCAACCAGTGATCCCCTATTTGAAGGCCCAGTCCGTAGCCGGCCGCCCCGTCTAACATGATCTGCACAGCCATGACAAACAGTAAAGGTGAGATCGTACACCCCATAGCTATCCCAATCTGCAACTCAGTCCACCTCGTGGTAAACGTCGAGGTAGAGAAGCGCAAAGCGAACTTAGAGAAATATTGCTCGACCATTTGACTGATCTGTGCCGGTACGTGAAACCATGCGAAGGGCTCGCCACAGTAGCCTATGGGGGACTGCCCCGTAGGCGTTGGCTAAGTCCAACCATATAACGTGCAAATCGGTTCTCTCATGCTTGGCTCTCTGGATAGCCTCCCAAGTCATGGTCGCGTGTTCAAGGCACCCAGGAACGCCTGGAATACCACCCTTCTGAACACTCGTATCTATGTACTTGTTAGTCATTAGATACTGTGTAAGCCGGCGAGCCATGACCGAGAAGAATATCTTACCCTCGACATTCAACAGCGAGATGGGCCTGAATTGGGAAAGATTCTTCGAGTCCTGCTCTTTGGGAATGTAGACCCCATTTGCCTTTGACCACTCTGGACATATGTGGTTGCGGATCCACGCTTGTCTCAACAAGACGTGAAGCATTTTTAGGATTTTCGGGCAACGCTTGTAAAGAACGTACGGGACACCGTTCGGACCTGGGGCAGACTTGCCGCTGGCCTTTTTCACAACTTCCTCAAACTCAGACCAAATGGGAGGTACCATTTTAAATGTTACCTTCGGCACCGAAGGCTGCTTAAGGCCGCTAAGGATCTCTGGATTGTCATCGAGAGCCTCTCTCCTCTTTTTGTCAGAGTACATCTTGCGTAGATGTAACTCAAGTTCTTCCTGACTGACAACCAGAGTCCCAGACTTCGGTTGCTCGAATAGACCTCTGGCAAACTGATACGGGTCCCTAAAGAATTCCTCTCGCTCCCTTTTGGTTCTTCGTCTGTTGTTACAGAAACGCTCAGCGCGACAGAGGGCACTGTGTTTGTTCTTTAAATGCAACCAAACTTCGTACATCCCCTCCCGTTCGCTGCCGATAGCGGCTTTGAACCGTTTTCTGAGGGCATTCTCGTCTGCCCGACACTTCAGAATGTCCCTCTGCCTCCTGCTAGTATTCTGCTTGGCACCCGGCTGTGCCTTTACTACTGCCCCGAACTCGCGGGAGCAGTGTTCATATTATTACATCACCAAATTTTGTAAGCTTGTCGCCTAGCGACTTCTTGTTTAAATCATGTTTAAGTACATCACATGATGTAGCCTCCAACTTACACCACACCACCTTCTCGCTCGCAGGTGGAAACCTGATTCTGGAACGCACTTCTTCAGAAATCATCAAAGGTGCTCCTCCGCAGTCGACGTCATGGGCCTCTCCGGGCGAGTGGGGTTCACCCTGCCCGTCGTACCCTGACGACTCAGAAAGTAGATCCAAAAATAGAAACTGACTGACTTTCTACCCCACCAGGACATTACACAAGCAATAAACACCCGATGACACAAAGTGCCACCGTGTGGGTGAGGATACCGTGGAGAGGTCCCAGAAACCGCGTTGAGCCAATTGGCTATATTAAAAAATTTCATCTTAAAAGGACGGACATTCTAAACTTCAGTTAAAGGATAGGCATTCCTTTTGTAAGACAGTTTTAAACTGCGTCTTCCTCTGACTAAGGCAATTTTTTATGCAGTTTATGAATTACTGCTATTCTCAGCGTTAAAACACATATACAGCAGTTATGTCAATGGGCAGCATTCGAAGGCTCAAATAGTTAGGACCACTCGGAAGATGGATGATAGAAAATGGTAGAATCCCTCAGAATATTTTGTGGTGAATTACATATAGGTGAGGAGCGGCTGGCCGAGCGGTTACAATTTCGGGCTGGCATAAGGGAGACCCGAGTTCGACCCCCGTTAAGGTGACAGCGTTTTTCTGTCGTGTGCAGAATGAAACAATAACTTGCACAGTTCGTGGCGATAGCACTAGCGAGGTAGCCCTACATCCCCAAGCTCAAGCCTCCCCCCCCCCACCCACCCGTCAATACAGCCCGGAAAAATGGTAAAAACAGTCGTTACAGTTTACAATTTTTCCAAATAGGTAGAACATGTTAGGGACGTGTTCAACTGATATATAAAGGGGTGTAAAAAAAAAAAAAAAAATACGAATAATACGGGTACTATGGTTGATTAAAAAAAAAAATTTAAACAGATGCAATGGATCGCAATGGATCGCAGTGCAGAGAGGGGACATTCAGAAGTAATAGGGACAAAACAAGCAATGGCTGGAGACAAGTTAAAGATGAGGGCCTGAAAAGGAAATTGTCAAACATATGAGATGACTTAGGCGTGGTGAACGAGACTCGTAAAACAGGGGTGCCGGGTTCGATCCCAGCTACGGACTGTTTGTCATACCTTGGTTTTGACATTGTTCCATGAGCCGATCGTACAGAAAGCAATGGCAATCTACTAAACATAAATCGTGCCTAGAAAAACCGCATCATCTTAGAAATGATAGTGCTGGTTCTGCAACGTCCTGTAAAACTATTATTATGAGATACCAACAATATTCTTAAATGTAATGTACTTTTGGGGGAAGATTCTTGTTAAAGCAAACATCATGCTAGTTACACTAGCTATTGTCAGAGTTCCGTGCACACACACACAACATATGTTTAAACAGAGACAGATACAAATATACTATTTTAGTTTTCAAGCTGTTTAATTTTAAAATTTTCCATCAAATACGATCGACAAATGCATACGCTTTTTTAAGGCAATCTTAAATAAATTAATGCAGTGAAACATAGAAACAGTTTTAATGATAGGGTTACTTACATCTTTGCCCGGTAGGGTAATCACATCCGGGCACTGTGGGAAACTCACACCCTTGGGAACTATGGTCTGATAGAAAAGAAATCATTCATAAGAAATGCGAACATCTCCAATGTTTATACACATGTTTACAAGCAGATCAGTGCGGTTGTGTAGTCTAGTTTTATGAGTTGCCTTATCTAGTTTGTGTTCGAATATTAAAGGGATGGTCACTGGGGCTAGGGAGTTCGTGATTAGGCTACACTCTTGTTAGGCACTTAGGTTTTCTACATAGAGAGACTGAGGTATGTGGGTTACAACTCTACGGTGACGTGTAACCTCTCAAATGAGGTTGGAGGTTTGAGTTTCGAACAACGGATACACATCATGGCACACGGGTAGTAAGCCATAAGTGCCCTGTTCTACTACCAACTTAAGTCTGAGTCCAAAGAAGCTCATCACAGTGCACAGGTTCTGTAGGACCGGCGATGATCCTGAAATAATTTGGGTAGATTTTTAACTCCAAATTGTGCAAACCCCAGCCCTCTCAAATGTAAACGGTTTTACTTCTAAACACGTCACATTTTCTGATATTCATTCCAGCCAAGGCCATCCTGCAAGCCAATGTAATATCTATCTCTCTCCTTTTCTCTCTCCCCCCCCCCCCATCTCTCTCTCTCTCTCTCTTTCTATCTATCTATCTCTCTCTCTCTTTCTCTTCCTTTCAATATCCAATCGTATCGGATTCAGCTTAAGAACTAAGAGTGTTCTGCAGGTGGCCAGCTACTAGACCACGCTGGCTCTTATTTATGCTTTCGATAACTTTAGGTCATAAGTTGGCGTTCAAGGAAAACAGCATGTGTTAGATATTACTGCGAAAGACTTTTTTGGGCAACTTGAAAATGCCTTTATTATTTTCCAGAAGTGTCGTGATCCCCTGGCTACTATTGGGCAACGATCAAAATATCATATGCTGGGATATAATTTGTTTTTAGGTATGCTTGCATTAATGACAATATTGCATAGAGACATGAACTTTCAAGCTCAGGCTCTTTGAGCCACCAGAAATGTTCTGAAAGGGTGAATATTCTAAATGACATCAACAATTGAATCATAGGTCTGTGACTTATTTATTATAAGCAGTAAATCACCTGCCTATTTGTGTGTAAATATATATATATATATATATATATATATATATATATATATATATATATATATATATATATATATATATATATATATATTTACATAAACGAAGTGCATCAAGTTCTTCCCAGTCCTGAGCCCTGTCGTCAAGATATTGTGAAGCCTTGCTTGGGATTTTCCAAGAAAAACAAATTTTGAACATAAAGAATTGACCATTCCTGCACTTTCTAGAATATCATCCTTGATAGTAACCCAGCAAGACATATCTCATTTACCCTATTCAACGTCCGAAGAAGTTAATATAAGGCAACGTTAACGGTTACAGCGTTCTTGCTTTGCAAACTATTGAATGTGGATCAAGTCTTTTAATCAGACTATTTTACTTTTTAATTGCGTATCCTTTACAGCACATGGTAGAATCAATCCCAGCTTTGTTTTTTGTCTGTTGTGTTTTTTCTAGGTAAATTTTACATTCAGTAGTGTGCCATTGCTTCCTCAATGGTCAGCTCTTGGTACCACTGACAAAACCAATGCAAGACAAATCGTCCTCAAATCGTCCTTTGCGTTCGCAATAATCGTTCCTGAGCAATATATGTTGATAAAATACTTCTACTACAATGTAATATAAGAATACTTACCGTGTCTGATAAAAACAGTGAACGAGAAAAGCAAATGTGAAACCCATTAACAAATAACGTAATTAACAATTAGAGTATATTAGCTGCATGTCCTTAAGTAAAGTTTAAAAAAAAAAAAGGGAAGATCCCTTTTTCCGCCAAAGGCGCATTGGGAATATGGTAAGAGCACCCCGTATTTTTACAGCCCAATCAGCACTAGGCGGATAATGTGGTCAGTATTACGCCGGCCGTCTTTACTTCCCCAGGACATCCATCCTGGTACCCATTTTAGGCTTGATCGACCTGCGACGCCCCATACCAGGATATAAATCCACGCAGCCAGCAGTGGGTTTTGATTGTGGCACGTTGACAGCAATAGCAGCGATTGAAAAACTACTCAAGGTTTACTGGACATATAGTAAGTAAAGTAAAGGACCCTTTTCCACGCCTTTAGGCGTATAGGGCATATAGGCCCAGACCTATATTTGTATAGACCAATCTACACAAGATGGGTGATGTGGTCAGCATCGCGCCAGACGCCTTTACTTCCCGGAACTGCACCCGGTACACACTCAAGACTGGGTCGACCTGGGAGCCAAGGTCATGTTTGAGAAAAGTCCGGCTCCGCCAGGCAGCAGACACGGTCTTCCGATCTGCGGCGAGCGTCTAGCAGCTCAGACATATAGAGCTTGACCTATATTCTGTGTACCACTCGTCACTCAGTGGGTGATGCGGTTAGCGTCACCTCCCAGAAGTGTACCTCATACTCATTTAAAGTTGTACTGACCTAGGTACCAAAGTCATTGTTGAAGAACTTTCGGCTATTTTCGGATTTAAACTAACATTCTTTAGGAATACATTTAATCAGCTTACACTGATAGTTAATAACACTCTGACGTTTTCATTTAAATATTGTTGTTTTAACGGAAACACTGAGGGGTGGGAGGTAGAACTTAGATGTCGGATGTCTTGACCGAAAAATACGTACACTTAGAACTATTTAAGTGAAGATGCCTATCACAATTATGTCGATTGACAAACTAAGTAAAATGAAGAAGCAGCGTGGAAAAAACAAAAAAAATGTGTATCACCATACTCTTATCATTAAAGCAATACAATCTGTGCAATTGGGAGTCGCCATAGCGTTAGCGGCTTGACGCCCGCCTGCGGATCGGTAGGTCGTGGGTTCGTGCCCTGACGGAGCTGGACTTTTTTCGAAAATGACCTTGACTCCTACGTCGACCCTGCCTTGAGTGGGTACCAAGTGCAGTCCTGAGACGTAAAGGCAGGCGGCATGATGCTGACCACATCACCCCCAAGTGCCTGTTGGTCTATAAAAACATAAGTATGGCTATTTATTCCCAATACACCTACAAGACGAGAAAAAAAGGACATTTACCTTCATTTGTGCAATTGCAAATTATAAAATAAAAAACGTAATTTGAAATCTGAAACCACATGAAAAATTTGTGTAGATCCGTTTATCGGTTCACAAAAAATGTGTTAAAGTTTGAGGACACGACTTCTAGAACTTGTTAGAACTGTATAGACTATGAAGTGGATTCACTTTCCCTGACTACATCTGTTGTAATTTGTGTTTATAACAAGGGAAATACAAGGCATGTCCAGGTGTTCAGTAGGTGTTAGGGTATTCCATGATGGTCGACTTCGTTTAACAAAAAGCCAACTGTATGATGATACTAGGGATGAAATGATATAATAATCTATTTTATGTTACAGACAAACACATTTTACTCACTGTAGGCGGCTGGAAAACAAACATTAACATAATAAGGATTATATTTTGTTGACAATTATTTGCCGTAAAGCATTATTAGAGTACATTGATTCTTCACATTTTTAATGTATCTAGAATCACATTATCAGATCTGCCAAATTGCCAAATTATTATACCACTTTTGCGGTGTAGGCAGGGTGGTGTTTAAGCTTCCGAAAATGAAAGGCCTCATGGACAATGCTGTCGCCACGGACTGTGCAGGTTAGGATTTTTTTTTCTCCTGACATAAAAAATCCCCACTCTTACAAAGGATTCGAACCCGGGTCTGCTAAACGAGAGCCCAGCGTCCTAACCGTTTGACCTATTATCAGATCACTGGTAAATTATCATACTAATGGTGAGATTTATTTCTTTACCAATGTCGGTCAGATTAGAGAGGACTGTATTGTTAGATGGAGAAAAGCTGAAACATACTGCATATCCCTTAACCTCTGAGAAAGCTATACGACATTGGCTTAGCATACCACATAGTATGGAACTATATTCAACAGAGAATCACATAGACCACTATTGCTTGTTTATACATACGATCACAATTTTTTTTGAATATTATTATCATTACAAACTACATGCCCGCTTAATTGATCGTATTGTAAACACACGAATTATTTACCATATATTTATTACAGATACTACACTGAGTATTATTAATACTATAAAAATGTAGGCGTAATTTCAGAGTTTGTAATTAAGGCATACGTGCATTCAATGATTTGTATTACATTATTTCCTCATTGAAACAAAAAAAAAACAAAAAAAAAGTCATCATCATCACCATCATAAACCACTTCTGCCGTTAAACGACGTGGGGAGGAATAATTTGCGATCCAGTGCACGTTGGCTGCCACTGGCTACTGTCATGCCGTGAAGGCGTAGAGTGTCTTTAATGTTGTCGATCCATGTTTTCCGCGGCCCTCCTTTTGCTCTTGTAGTTGATCTACTGAGATGTAGTGCTTGTGATGGTATTTGATCTTGCTGTATTCTAACGAGATGGCCAAACCACTTGATCTGCTGTTTCTCGATGAATCTAGTACAAGGTGTCGTTCCCAGAATTTGCCTGATAGTTTCTTTATACACTTGATCTTGTATGGTTAGGTTGGCTGCTTTTCTCAGGCACCTCATCTCGCAGGTGGTGATTTTGCGTATATGGGCTTCAGATAGTGTCCCTGTTTGGCCCTGGTAGCCTAATGTTGGAATGAATGTGCTATTAATAATCTGTCTCTTTGCACTCATAGTTATGCTTGGATGTCTTCATAATGGTGACAATTCGTATATAAGTGCACTTGTTGTCTGACATCTGGTTTCTATTTCTCTGTCAATTCTACCATCTTCTGTGATCATCATCATCATGTAGCAGGTCCTTTGCAGAACGTCGCTCTCATCACAGTCTGCCTGTAAGAAACTCGGTCTCTTGCCAGTTCTCCTGCCTCATGAACTTTCACATTCAAGGAGTCACTTATGTCCTGTGCCCATCTTCGTGTCGGTCGGCCCCTGCTCCTCCTTCCAAGAACATATTTTGATCTTCACTGTGCTTTTGGACGGATAATATTAAATTTTCTATTCCCTTTACGCTGTTCGAAAGGAGGACTGTGTCATCTGCGTAGCGGAGTTCCAAAATAGGGTTGCCACCAATTCTGTGATCATACTTCCTAGATATTTAAACTCCCTAACTTGATTCAGGGCAGAACCATTCAGCTGTATGTGTAGTGGGGCAGGGGTTCTACTAACTTGCATTGTTTCGGTTTTGTTTACATTGATCTTTATGTTGTATTTACTATTTGCTGAGTTTAACCTGTTAATGTGGTCTTGCAGTCTATGTTCTTCAGGGTAGAACAAGCACTGGTCGTCCTCGTGATTATAAAGGTCTATGTTGTCTGTATCATAACTTTCTTCTTTAGATATTCTGTCTATATAGATGTTATAAATAAATGTAACACTAAATTATCAAGAGTTGTTTAAATAAATGTTGTGCTAACGAGGACTAAAATAATATATGACTTCTGGAACCAAAATTAAGTTCTTTCTAAGCGAGTTAGTGTAAACGAGGTTTAACTAGTGATAACTAAAATCATTGATCTATAGTTGTAAACAAAATAACTGAACATATGCGAATAATACTGTAAAACAAACATGTTATTCTGACAACAAGAGAACACTATTCAGTATAGAGTAGTTTTCCAACATCATGCCTCTAGTGCTAAAAGTGTACATTAACAACAAAATGAAAAACAAATCGAAAGGATATTAATAAAATGTCTACCACGAATCTCAAATGCAAATAGAAGTGACAGTATCAGTACAAAGATTTCAATCAGGAAAAACGTGGGGTTGGAATCATTGCTAAACAGCAGGAATCAACAGGTCCATTAGTTCCGACATGTATCACGACTGCAATGAGACAGTATATCACAGACAGCCCTGTGACTCAGATACAGTGGCAGTGGGGCTAGATGTCACTCACACAAGCAACGGGTAGCTGGGCTATTTAAAGCCGTGAATACCAGCATCTAAACAGAACACACCAAGGCTTGTTTGCACCAGATGGTTCTTGAAAGCGAACTTTGAAAGGCAAGAAGATTTCAGAAAAAGGAAAATGAAGAAGACAGTATATATAAATTATATATATATATAAATGTGTGTGTGTGTGTGTGACTAATAATGAGTGATGGATGATTTTAGTGCAAAAACCACATTGTGATTGTACGAGTTTTGGGAGCGAAATGAAAGAGGTAATATGACGGAAAATGGAAACGCGACACGTGAACCATATACACTTTTACACGTATTTTAAAACATCATGAATGCATGTGCTAAGAAAGTGTAAATACAATAATAATTAAAAAACATACGACTGATACGTACTGGTTACATTGACGATCACTGGAAAAAAAAATTTAAAGAAACAAATAAAATGCATGGATCTGAAGAAATACTGCAGAATTTTTAAATCTTTAGATCTAGATGCTTATGTTAGCGTAATTGCCTGTGCGTCCGAACTTTCCAAAACGACATCTGATTAAGCGACAACTTGTTCCTGTTAAGCGTTGACTCATTCCTTCAACACGTGTCCGAATTAACTCTGTATTACTTCGTTGAATTGCTTTGCTAGCTGTTCTTCTTTGGCATACTGTACTGCATAACGTTCTTGTCTTCCTGTGTTGTCTCGAGCGTGCCATTGTGGTTGGCGGAAAAGGTGAGGGGAGGGGGGGAATAGAGAAATTAAATATTGATCTATGTCTTTTAAATGCATGTCGTATAAATCGTCTAATTTTGAGGCGAGGAACCAACAGTCTGCATACACTGTGCCAGATCTGTACAAGATATATACAGGCAGAACTAAAGTTCTGAATCAAGACCTCAATTCTGAAGTGTAGAACAGCCAGAACTTCCTGCCAGAGTTTACAGCCGTAGAAGGTTAAGAAGAAGAAGGAGAAGTACTGAAACCAGGAATTAGTGCAATCAAGCTGATATTGTTTTAGTGTCTTTTCTTCTATCTAGACGTAACGTCACAGGGAAACGACGTGAGGGATAGGCCCTGGTAGACTAGTGGACAATAAGTTTTAAATCTATAGAACCAAAGCTGTCCATTCAAAGTCTGCCTGTGCTACAACCAACTGCCAATGTATGTCTGATGAACCAGTCACCCATATATCACTCTGGTTGACACTTAATTTGCTTCAGCAGCAACGATATATAAAATAACCTCAGTATCTGTTGAAAATTGCCATTAGTCTTGTCCAGTTGCCTGATAAGCACAGCATGCGAAATCCGAGGCCTGGGAGTCATGACCCAGGTCGAACACCCGCCGCCCCCCCCCTTTTTTTTCTTTTTTCCCCCCCCCCCCCAGATTGTCTGAGTGAGGTAAACATCTGTTGAAAAGGTGGAAACCTTCTGAAGATCAGTGGGCTTCTGCTGTGCATGTTCCTGTTGTGTAGTTCTTCTTATTGTCTAGACTAGTGTTTCAAACACTTTTCTTGCTCGATGCGCCTTTTTTCAATAAAAAAAATTTCACTGCGCCCTAATCTAAGTAAAAGTAGGACTATTCTTGTCTTGGTTAAATTAGTTATGAAGCTTTAACAATATTTCGCGGCGCCCTTGTGAAGAGGTCGCAGCTTCACGGGGCGCCGCGTCTCTCAGTTCAGAAATCACTGGTCTTTACTATAGTGCTATATTGTGCTGTATGGAATCACCATCCATGGCGACAGCCGGTGTAAACAGAAAAAAACCGCTCACGGTGGTAACTGGAATTGAAAAATTATATTAGGATTTCATTTCAAGACTATTGTAGCTATCGTATGTATTTAGGGCACTTCGTCTCCAACACTTAACTATTAACCTATCTGCAGTCATTTTCCTGACCCCGGGGCCACTTTTTTTCACGCAATACAGTTCATACAGTGCATTATATAATATAATTTCCAGTTAATAATTGAAAAATATATTTAGGCATCTTTTTCTCTTTTATATAATAATCGTTCTGACCAAACGAATAAAGCCCCAGAAATATTAAACTAAAATAAGAATAGAGAAGGCCTCTAGAGAAATATACGGTATAGAACGTACCTGTACTGTCTGGAATATAAATATATATATAAAACAATAAATCATACGTTGCTATAGTAGATACACGTATGTGAATTAAGACGTATGTAAACTCCTGAATTAGTCATGACTATATAGTTATACGCAGACACACATTTATATATATATATATATATATATATATATATATATATATATATATATATATATATATATATATATATATATATATATATATATATGTGAATTTGTGTGTGTGCTAGTGTGTGTGTGTGTGTTCGATAATTTTTTGAATTAAAATGAAACAAGATGTTTGTGAATTTGAACTCTTCACTTGCTGCTGAGGATGGGGACGAAGCACTTATGGGAGTGTCCCGAGTGCTCTTATGTCGATTCTTGATTCAACATTCAACATTTAACGAAACAAGATGTCACTTAGCTGATCTTGCCACTTTGTTTCACATTAAAAAAAAAAGATCATTCCAAAATGTCCACTATGCATTTGGATCTTAGACAACTCGTGACATTAGAGGATTGTGTATAAAGACCAAAGACAATGTACCTGCCATGGCAATGCAAGGCTCACCTGACTAGATGTAAATCCAGAAGGATAATCGTACGTAATAATGAACGTATTATTCCACAAAGAATGAGTAGGGATTTTGCATGAATAGCATGCTAAGCTGGCTTCCAACACAACCAATGGTATCATGCGCTCAGATGGGCTTGCATCACCACCGAGAGCGACAGGAAAACATCACAGCTGAAAACTATCACAAGAGGTTTCCATGTTTTAATGGGACAAAGATGTGAATTTTGTAGGTTTTAGCTGGCATGTAATCAAAGCAAGGAGTGACCTGTTACCTAGTATCAGAAAAGTGTTTAACAACTAACATGCTAAAAAACACTTTTCCTGCAAAAAAAAAAAAAAAAAAAAGAGAACTTGGCAAGACAGACCAAACAAAATAATGTCTATATCTTATGTATGAGCACGAAGCCAGATCCTGTACCCTATAAATCTATGTATGTAAAGATAAAAACATATCAACGATAAAAACGTATACTGTTTTTGCCGCCGTCTCTGAGGTGTTGAGGTTAGAATCTGTATCCAAGCAGATTGTGCTGTTGCTGTTGTTGTTGTTGTTGTTGTTGTTGTTGTTGTTGTTGTTGTTGTTGTTGTTGTTGTTGTTGTTGTTGTTGTTGTTGTTGTTGTTGCTGTTGTTGTTGTTGTTGTTGTTGCTGGGTCTTCACTGATAGTAAGCCGGCAGGCATGATATATGTCACATCACTGATATCTGTCACTTCACCGATATCTGACACATCACTGATATCTGTCGCTTCACTGATATATGTCATATTACTGATATCTGTCATATGACTGATACCTGTAAAATCGTTGATATCTATGACATCACTGATATGTGTCACATCACTGATATCTGTCACATTACTAACCGAGTGCTATCTGGTCTTTTAAATTATGAGTATAGCATAATACATCAGCTAGAGTAAAATAGGTTCGTTACTTTACATGGTCTAATTATTTAATGTAATGACACAACGAGTATTCAAGGCAGTAGCTATACAAGCTAGAGAGTTAACATGCTTTGCCATTAATAGAGAAGGGAATGTAGATAATGTCTACAGTCATAAACAATCAACAATCGCTAGACATGCATTACGTCAAATGTAACTTACTTCCTCCGTTACTAACTGAGGAGTAAAATGTTTAAATAATAAGAGTTAGTAAATAAAAAATGCATGTATATAATATACATCTTTGTAAAACGTACTATAACCTATTTTCATCATATGTCGAAGCGATACGTGATAGCTGTTATGTTTTAACACCTCACACGATCGCCAGTATCATGGATCAGGACATTGTTCTTCTATTGACACCTCAATACGATCAAGCTATCTAAGTATTGATCACCTTACCTTCCTCTTACTCTCTGACCATTAATCTTGCCATTCGTTACCAAGTATTATAACCGTTTTGAAAAGAACAGAGTGTCTACGGATAATTTTTTTTTTTTTTTCTAACTACCATCTCCCTCAAGGGAAGCTACCTCGTTTGTATGTTTCTCTCACTCAATGAAATTCTGTGCGTTCTTCACGAAATCCACTTCTACCCTGTAGGTAAACGCTTTGTGCATGCTTATTGCCCTTATCTCACATGCACATAACAACCCTTGTTCTAATTAGCAACACACTTTTTCTTTCTAACTGCAATCAACATCGAGATACTATTGAGTATATTTTGTATTAAAAGCTGCTTATTCACTAAGAAGACCGCTCAATGGACCATCGCTGCTTTAACGGCATAAGTCGCCAAAGAACATCTGACACTCGTATCAATATTCTGTTCTGGTGCCCTGACACTTACATGTTTCCATGTGAAATTATTCACTGATGCATTTAACAGTCTTCGTTCATCATCATGTTGCATGTCCTTTGCAGAACGTCGCTCTCATCACAGTCTGCCTGAAAGAAACTCGGTCTCTTGCCAGTTTTCCCGCCTAATGAACTTTCATACTCAAGGAGTCACTTAAATCCTGTGCCCATCTACGTGTCGGTCGGCCCCTGCCCCTCCTTCCTGGTACCATACCTTCTGCTTAAATTTTTTCCAATCCGTCGTGGCGCTTGATATGAGCAAAATATTTCAGCTTTCGAGAAAGGATGCTGTTTATTAGCCAATCTTCCTTTCTGTTCAGATCTTTTAAGATGTCAATATGTCTTGTCTTCTTTGTCCAAGATATTCTGAGAATCTTTCTAGTCTTCGTTCAGTAAGAAGAAAATGCTGACGACTCTCATGTTGGTAATGCAGAATTTGGAAAAAAAAGAAAACAACAAATACACGTTTCAACAATACCCATCGTTCAGTTCAATAAGAACCAAAGACTGAAATGGATAGGCTACCAGAGTATAATGAATCCCATGATGTCTCGTATACCATACAGCAGAGTGTGCCCTCGCTCACCCACATAGAATATGTTAAACAGCATCACTTACCCTAATAAAACAGACACAATACCCAGCCCCACCCTTCCTCACATAATAAAACTGCTGTCTGTCTGTCTTGCTTCGTCTCCCCCACTATACTCATATGGTTTGTGTGTATATTTGTATTTGCATGTTTTCAGTCCAGCTTTCTATATTCTCATAATAACTGTTTGTTACGTTTTGCAGGAACTTCCATTTTTTTTGTCATTTCTTTGTTCGTCAATTTCGTCGGGAAGGGAAGTACTGTTACAATTGTGCTGCAGTTATTGGGTTTTTGTTGTTGTTGTTTTTTAAATAATATTCAGTTAAATACCAAAATTGTCATTTCACAATTGAACATAATAAACGAACGGGAAAGACAGTGAATGATGAGTGACAGTAATACACTTTAGTAATAGTAGCGTAAAATTTAGTTGTACATATTATTCATAAACTAATTCTCGGCGCTTTTACGTGCGAACGAAGCAGACAGCAGCTAACTTGATCGTTTGAAAAAAAAAAAAAAACAGGTATTCAGCTGAAAAGAAACGAATTAGGCTTTGATTTTACAGTAAAATGCTCATAATGGATGCATAACCCGTTGGTATTTACGTAAATCAAAAACAATGTTTTTAGGCTTTGGAAAACCTGTGCCAGTGAGACTCGGCTGTGGTATATAATTGGTCCACACAGGGTTAAACTGGTAGTCAATACAAAGAGCACCTTATTATTAACAAATATATAAAGGCAATTGCAGCTAAGTATAACGTGATTAAAATTAATTACATGTTAGGGAAATAACACGGCTGGAAAATCGCATATGGTAAAACCATATAAATAAATCAAATGGCTGAGAAGTCACTTGGGGAAAAAAACATGATGGAATAATCACGGGGAATAATCCGAATGTACGATTTGTCAGAAATGTTGTCGCACATCACTGTATATTACAGTGCAATTCACCTAAAGTGTGAATTCATCAGCAAGTTAAATTAATGTTGAAATATGATGAGATAAGTGATCTCAAAGGGTAGTTACAGAAAAGTACTAAACAACATTTATAAAAAGGAGCCATAATAAAATTAACAAACTAGACACGATCTGGCGCAAAGCAAGAGAGAGAGAGAGAGAGAGAGAGAGAGAGAGAGAGAGAGAGAGGAGAGAGAGAGACAAGGCGACAGAGAGAGATATGAAAGACAGACACACAGAGACAGGGTTTTAGGATAAAGAGCTTGAGTGATATCATACATTTAAAAACTATGTATTATGACAGACCCATTTTTGGAATACAATATAATTCTCCAGCCGATGCGTATCCTCTAATAGTAATTAAAACAGTCTTTCACATTGTGCGAAGCAATAGACAATCACTAGACATTCTTTACAGAGTAAATGACTTACTGGTAAAGTCTGTGAAATAAAACATTCAAAATAAGGTATTTCCTATCACATAAAAAATATACATTAGTTTCGTTATAATATGTTAAATAGCTTATGTACGATATAAAGTAAATACTGAATCCGTCTGATGTGAATTCAAACTAAAGACCCTCGGGAAGGCAGGCAACGTTCTAGTTACAGTACTGCCGAGCATATCAGGAAGGGAATGAGAGTGAAGGAAGAAATGACTGTAGAAAAGATAAGAGCTGAGCGTCTGAAAAGAAACGGATTAAAGACAAATACTGACAACAATGATCCTGAAATCCCACGCTATCACTGTGAAAGACTTTTCTTGACACGGGTGATTCTTGCCATCGCCATGGGTTGTGAGTCTCATGTCTCCTCATAGCGCAATTTAACACTATCGTCTGGAAAGACGGAAAGATGTCAATCAATAGCTAGTCATATACATATAAAACAAGTACGATGAATCTTCAGTAACGTGATGTCAATTCTTGATTCAATCATTTATTCATTTATTCATACCTCGTAATTCAGGCATTTATTTAATGACATGACAAGTGGCTAGGCTGATGGTCAGAAAGTATTGGATTTCAATCACCATGTAGCGAATTGCTTACAGTCATCTCTGGCTCCCAAATCGGTACAGCCTAACAGAGGAACTAGGAATAATACACCACAATATAATGATACACTATATAATAATTAGCGAGCTGCCGTGAGGTAGCGGCTAAACGCTCACCTGCAGATCTGAAGGTCGTGTGTTCAGATCATGATAGAACTAGGCCTATAAAAAAAAAAAAGACATAAGCTCCATTGTCGACCCAGCCTAAAATGGGTACTGTTCCTGGGAAGTAAGGGTGGCAGGCGTGATGCCTGACGACTGGTCTATAAAATTTAGATTTAATCCTTATGCCCCATACGTCTAAAATATGAAAAGGGATGCTTTAGTTCTTACTATTTAGTACGAGTTTTTAAGAACATAATAGTCTAGAATAACATAAAATCAAAGAGTTAACAGAGGTTCCCATGGTAAGGAAAAAAAAACCTGCAGCGTTTTTACTACATCTATTTGATCGGTCAAAGAAATATTGATGCTGCTTGAAGTTCCTGCGGAAACCACTCGCGTGACATTGTCTTCTGCTTTGTATCCTATGGTTATCGACTAGTGCAGTCGAAATATGCTGCTCAGACGTAGCTGTCGCGCCTCCAAATTCTCAGATTCCCCATTTGATTCCAGCTGCAGAGAACTGTGCGTTTATTTCAACCATGCAATTAATAGCCGACTGTTCATTAAGCAATTGCAAACCACTGAACATAAAAGTGCCTCATCATCATCATCAGTAGCAGGTCCTTAGAAGAACGTCACTCTCATCACTCTCATGCCTGAAAGAAACTCGGTCCTTTGACAGCTCTCCCGCCTCATGTACTTTCATACTCAAGAAGTCACTTAAATCATGTGCCAATCCTCGTGTTGGTCGGTCCCTGCCTCTCCTTCCTGATACCATGTAAAAGTGCCTACAGAACATAAAATTGCCTAGTAAAACCAAACCACCAAAATATAGTTGTGTTAGTTTTTCAATGTCCTGCAAATAATAAGCGACTACTGGCGTGATGTTGATAAACAATCGACCTAAATGAGCTGTTGGCTTAACAATAGATAATGGCTGCATACTCTGAACATAACATAAAACTTACTGTCCCTTGTAGTGACTGGAATATAAAATATGTATAAATGATTATAAGTAAAATTATTTACATAAGCATGACAGAACTGGCTGGCAAGCAGTTTGTTCTTAGTTGTTTTAATATTACTCTCCCTTTTCATTTTGGTTCCAGAGCCCATATGGGGTTTTTTAATTTTTAAAAAGGGGGTAGGTGGTGCTTAACAGTTCCACTGCTCATAACATGCATGTCGTGAAAGGCAACTAGTTAGGAATTTGTTGAATTGCGATGATATTGCAGCTACACTGAAAGCCACAGAAGAATGTGCCAACTTTATAAATGCGAAAGCAGAAAACGAAGAAGACAAATATGGCTCTAACAATTGCTGTCCACTTTTTTAACTAGCACCCATTCGTTCCCACAAAACACAAAACTAATAAATATGTCAGAGACAAGATACACAAATTTGCTGGACATCAAGTCCCTCTCTTGGCAATGGTGAAACGTCGAAAGCTATCTTAGTTTGGACACATGGTGATACATGACTCCATTGAAAAGACTGTACTACAAGGAACACCGAGGGGTAGTCGAAAAAGAAAAAGGCAAAGAAAAACATGGAATAACAACATCAAAAAATGGACAGGACTAATTTATCACTTATTCATCAAGCAGACCACCGAGAAAGATGGCGGATTTTATGTGCTAGTGCTTCCATCAATACACCCCCCCCCCCCCCCCCCCCCATACGACTCTAATGGGTCACGGGTTAAGTTATGTTGAGTTATTTATTTCCAAGAAAAATGTAAATGATGCATCTTAATATCTCCCCAGTCATGACCATAGCATAGTTAATATGCACACACAGGGAACCATTGTTAGTCTTGCAAACATATTCTGTTGAGAAAATACCTTATCTTGGTCTAATTATATGTTCCACCCTTTCTTGTGTGAAGCATTATTGCTGCTTCTGTTTCTGTTCCGTTAGAGTTAGATCATTCCCGTGTTTTCCTGAAAATTGGACCAGGTCTGATATAATTATTTTGCTTTTAAAAACGGCATTATTTCCAGGAGACAAGCGGCTGCGCATGAGGTAATAGTTTCAGAATCCCTGAACATGATTTAGAACATCTCAGCAGGTAGTTTACGCTTCGAATAGGTAGAAAGCATTTTGAGGTCGCAGTTAATATCCATTATCTGGTTCTACATACCCAGATATGAGGGTGTAAATCGTAATGAAAGAGCTGACCAGCTGGCAATTCATGTACAAATGCTAACAGAAAGAAGCATGGCCATAGCTTATATCATAATCATCACTATCGCACTATGCTGGGGGATAATGCTGAATTTGTGACGTTAAAATGAGATCGTGACATAGGAGTTCAGTTTCGTGAAGCACATCTATAACATCTTTGAGGGTAAAAACAGGAGATATTACATCTAACTGCTGATGGTAACAATGATTAGAGATGCATTGGAGTGGCTGCTGCATCGGAGGACAGAGCACGCATTGGAATGCCCAGTGTGCAAATATGTTGAATGTGATAGTATTAAATGAATTTATTCAAGTAAATTAAGTATACACCTATTAACAAATCTGCATTTTTAAAACCAATAATGCAGCTGTCTCTCTGGCGCACTATTTGTTGGTAGTCTTGAATCACGTCCGTTCGATTTGATCTGCCGCCTCTTGATATCATTTAGTACTGGTCCCGATCCAGTCATCTGTTATCATGTCTCTTCTAAACACACTTAGGATTTGTCATAGACATTTCATTTCGATGTTTCTTAAACAAAGGCTGAGTGGTTTGTTTCAGTTTGGTCACTTGACTTGAACCTTCAGATTCCTGTACGGTACCATAGGATAGTTGGGATGCTGGACCGGTATTATCGATCCGATGCTGTCACACACACAGAATAAGTTTATTATATCTATCGACATGTATGCCATGTTTACTGTGTCGTCTCGAGCAGTACGTGCTTTTACTCCGTCTTTTGCAACTAGCTGAGCTTGATGGCGAGGAATATTTAGTTCTAAAGTTGAACAAGAACATTATGGAACTCACTTGGTTAAGCTGATAATTCAGAAATAGTTGGTCCGTATGTGATGGAAGAAAGCGTAAATATCTTTATTTATTTATTCATTTGTGGTTGAAATTCCTAGTATGGGTTCTGGGCCTAATTTGGTTGCGGGTGGGGGAGGCAGGGGTGGGGAGAGGGGGGGGGGGTAAGTCGATGTAAATCGATAAACACATGTGTCGTAAAAGCTGACAAATCAAGGGTGATTTAAAGTTGAAGTGCATGTACCTGAAAGGCGAGGAACCAACAGTATGAAAACTGATAAATCAGATATGTAAAACGGATGTATATGTAAAACTCAACAAATGAAACAACACTAAAGTCCGGAAGTGGACGAATAACTAGAGCTTTCCTCTGAAGTTAACAGCCGGTGAATGATGCGAAGAAGAAAAAGATATGTAAGAATGACCAATACACATATGATTAGCTGGTTGCTTGCTTGCTTATTTTAAACAAAAAATTGGGCATCAAACAAGCGATAACACCTGGTGACACAAAGTGCCACCATTCGGATGACGAACACCCGTGGAGAGATTACAGAAACCTTTTTTCAGCGGTTGTGGTCACAATTGTGGCCCAGTTATATTCAAGGCCCCCGGCAAAAGCCAGGGTATAGCTTCAAATAGCGAACACTGCATCCCACATGGGAACGACTTGGATGCAGCTGTCAGCTGGTTGGCACTGACAGCGGTAATGAACGTAGACTGTGTCTGGCTCTACAGTCACTACAACCTTCTGCATGGTCGACAGCCAGCTGCGCACGCATGTCGTAGTTGTAACTTACTTAAAAAGCATGTTGAGACAGGTGGATACATGTACATTTCGTGCAGAACATCAATCATCGCTACAGAGGTCCTTTAGGAATGTCCCCAGGTCACGCCATTGTGTTTATAAACTAAAAGACAGATAGACTTGCTGGTTCTGCACCACTTGGTTGTGTTCTGATGCATGACAAGCCGGATGTCGAAATGATCTTTTGGTAGCAAATAAACAGTACGGTTTGTGAAGAATGGTTCTGTGAGAAGTGAACAGAGCGTCTTGCTGACGCACGTCACTTAGTGAAAAGGCGAGACGGATATACAAACGGGTACTGGGACCATCGAACTAGAACTTAACGCAGCCGATGAAGATGGTGACGAAACGATTATGAGAATGTCCCGTGTGATGTAATTTCGATATTTGATTCAACATTGAACATTCAATACCTCATAAGCAGTCTCATTTCTCAGAAATGTCAATACCGCGACCAATGTATGGTATCGTTCCTAACAAAAGAGCCGTGGTTTGCCAACATTACAGAGACACGAGATATTAAAGATACTCTACCAGAATACATGATTGTAGACTGCCTGTTTTCATCGCTTGTTAAGTTGTTTTAATTTATTTTGAATTTAGTTTCATGAGCAGTGTGTTTTGTGTGCATCCATTGGCCTCCACGTCACGTGGTAGTTTTCTACTGGCTTTTAGTAGGAATGAATAGTAATGGTGACAACCCTACCCTTGCGGCACCTTCATATTATTATTATTATGGGTATTAATATTACAAGTATTATTATCATTACCATGTATGCGTTTTTCTCACATGAGGGGCCTGACTCACGGTGTCTTTAAAAAAATAAGATAAATAACAGACATTCAAGTAGGTTATGCTAAATGGAAACATAAAATGGTAAGTTCAATTAGAAGGTTTGCTCTATTATTTTGCGTTTTTCTTTGACAATCTTGCCGGTGAAAAATCTTTGGTTTGCTGCCGTTTGTCACTTAGCTCATTAAATTTCATGTAATTATCCTTCCAAGAAAATGTCTATTATTAATAGTCTGAGAATAATGTCTTTTTAATATTTTATTCAGTGCATATTTGTTAGTTTCAGCGGATTTCCATCTTTACAAACTGCTGTAAAATTTACAGTTTCCTAACTTTTACTAGTTTTCAACAATACTTTATGATTACTATACAGTAATAACAGAACATGTAACTTACTGCCAGCTTTTGGGAAAGAACATAAACAATAGCAAACATTAGCTAACTTTATAATGGTAAGATACAGATACAATCAAATTAAACAGTTATGATAAAAACATGTGTATACACTAATGTGAAATATTTCTAACGTTTAACATCTTTTTATTTTACTATAGATGCTTTGTACCTGTGATAACGAAAACTGTGCATAATTTCCACAGCCATCCTGTTTGCAATCTTATTAAGGGTATCAACTGGGAAGTCTCCACAACGACCGGCAGCTACTTCAACAGAACAAATCCTCCTCCTAGTAAATGCAAACACTTCTTTTAATATTAGACATGCTAGTCCAGGTGACAGCACAACTTTTCTTTTCTCAGAGACAGGGTTTTATCGTAAATTTAGGGTTCTTTTTTCAACAGCTGAGCCCTTGTGTTCTAGCTGTTAGATGCTCGTCTGCGGATTAGAAGGTAGTCGGTTCAGGTTATTTCAGTACAGGACTTTTTTTTTTTTTTTTCAAACTTGACTTGGCTCTCAGGTCGACCTAGTCTTGAATGGGTATCAGGTGGAATCCTGGGAAGTAAAGCCGACCTGCCTGATGTCGGCTACATCACCCAGTAAGTACTCATTGGTCTAAAGAGTATAGTCTAGCCCTTTATGCATAGTAAAATTCTTATTGGAGCAAGCTGGTTTAATTATTCACACTCACAGTCGCCATGGCTGTAATTCCCATGCCTTGCTATTACAGGCAATACAATAATGTCCGGAAAACTAGAATTTATACCAACCGCTCTCAGTTTGTCATTGGATTTAACGCTACAAATCTTTACTGTTTCATCGTAGAGTAATCAGCTGTTAGATATAGTTAAGTAAATGACTCTTCTGCAATACTAACTGACATACACGCATGCCAACAGATGCAAATAAACAGAAAATTATTGAAATAAACGTTACCAAAAACAGTGTGTTCTTGTAATTTCATTAATTAGGACACACAAAACATTTCGTACAAAGTATTCCCAGGCATAGTTAGTTGTAGCCAGACTATACTACAGACATTACATAAAACAATAACGAATATGCAACTTACATGCATTCCTGACATCTGGAATGAAACATTAAAAAAAAAGTGTGGATAAACAATGTATTTATAGATCCACAGGCACAAGTTTGAAGAAACAGCAAAGATTACGTGTGGAAAATCTATGTATTGTCTGATGAAAAGACAAACGTGTGGAGAAACTGTATTTGTATATGCAAAGACATAAATGTGAAGAAACTATGTACTTGTATATGCAAAGACATACATGTGGAGAAACTATGTATTTGTATATGCAAAGACATACATGTGGAGAAACTATGTATTTGTATATGCAAAGACGTAAATGTGGAGAAATTATGTATTTGTATATGCAAAGACATAAATGTGGAGAAACTATGTATTTGTATATGAAAAGACATAAATGTGGAGAAACTATGTATTTGTATATGCAAAGACATAAATGTGGAGAAACTATGTATGTGTATATGCAAAGACATAAAAGTGGAGACATTATGTATTTGTATATGCAAAGACATAAATGTGGAGAAACTATGTATTTGTATATGCAAAAACAAAAATGTGGAGAAACTTTGCATTTGTATATGCAAAGACATAAATGTGGAGAAACTAATTATTTGCAGAAAAAAATGAAATATAAGTGAATGAAATTAGTTGGCTATCTAATGAGGATTAAACCAACGATGCCGGCAGCTAGAGCGTACAATGTCTGTGTTAAGTTGTCTTCAGGCCCCCGCCTTTTTCAAAACATCTTGGTTGCTATTTTTGACTGTCCAAGGTATCCTAAGCATTCTTCTGTAAAACCACATCTCTGAGGCCTCAAGAAATTGTTTGGCCTGCTTACCTACAGGCAACATAGCGAGTCCTGACTCGGCTGGCAATCGTCTGATGAACTGAGACGTCTAACGGCAGAAGCAGACATTGACAGGGGGAGAAAGAATGAACTATAATGAAAATTGTTATCATTAGCTGCATCATCTTCAACTTCTTAAATTCCACTGTAAACTCAAGCCGAAGGTTCTGATTGTTCTTCCACCTCTGGACTTTGGTCTTGTTCAAGAACTTACACTGTATGTGCACATCTGTTTTACAGATCTGACTTTTTTGTATGCAGACTGTAGGTTCTTTGCCTTTCAGGAGGATGACTGCGAAGGAGGGCTCGCCTCTCTAAGATAACCATCCTTCGGTTGGGACCCTTTTTGAAGTAGGTGTCGATGTGTCTTGACTTTGTCATTCATTTCGTTTTGAAATACTTATTAAGTTTGAATACAAAATTATTGTTCTTTTTTTTTCAATTTTATTATAACCCAGATTTAAGACAGTACTACGCAAAAGCATGAACACAAGACAAAGAAATATACATATTTGAAAGCAGTTTAAACAGACACACATCATGCAAAGATCCAGTAGATTAGTCCTGTACACATTATTACAATCATAATCGACAAGTTAGCGTTGCGGCTAGAAAGCCTTCATTACCAAATGCAGCGATGGGCAATGTCACAATCATCTCTTTGAGTGCCCAAAACACAACGAGACTAAAAGAATGCTACTCCCTCCAAGACCAGACAGGTGGAACACCTTGTACGGAGGAAAAGAACAGCCTGTGAAAACATGTAAATTCCCCTACATGGCATTGGGCCAAAGGCGAAAGCTCATGCGCCGCAGAATCAATAACAACAACAACATAAAGATCATAACAAAACAAACAAACACAAACATTTAAACAAAAATTAGAAGAAAAAAAAAACGCAGAATAGACGAGTCTGGACGGTTGCAACCATAAAGTAGCAGTTCTGGAGGGTGAAACAGGAGAAAAATGAAATTAGTGAACTGATATAAAGTGTGATCTTGAAATAAAACATTCAACCTTAGAGAAAAACATAATGAAGAATCATTTTATACAGTTCAACTGTCATAACAAGAAATGAGTTTTAAAAAAAATTGAAATTCTGAATGATAATGGCAACGTATTCCTGACATATCTATACTGATAATTGTATCAAATAACTTAGTTTCATTGCATGAAAATTTTGCGGTATTACCTGAACATTTAAAGCACTGGTTATTAGCTGTTAGTTAGTTAGTTAGTCTTCCCTCTTGCGTCGAGTGCGGCACATAGGGCAGAGGTCATGACTCTCCATGCATGGCGGTCCGTTGCAATCCGTTGTAGGTCTTGGATGTTTGAGTGGCCCATGAGCGAGCCTTCCCTGATGATAGTTCTACGTAGGGTTTCCCTTGGTCTTCCACGAGATCTTTTCCCCTGTGGTGTCCAAATGAGGGCTTGGTAAGGAAGTCTTGATTTATCCATTCTAAGGACGTGGCCGACATAGTTCCAGCGGCGTTTTCGTATAAAATTAGACACATACTCTTGCCTGGATTCTTGCCTTATTTGTGTATTGGTTCGGAAATCTGACCATTTGAAATTTAGTATTCTTCTAAGTGTGAATTAGCTGTGAATGTGAACAAAGAAATAAACAATATACTTGACACTGTATTGCCTGGGATTTGTCGCTGTACCCTCTAATGTGCATACTACAGTAGCATTAGTTGCACAATAAGAAATAATACAATAGAGGAATCACTAGGTCGCTCTTAACAATAGAAATTACCTGCGATGTAATGGACACTTGATCATCTTACAACAAGCCACATAGATGTGGATATCTTATGAAACTGGAAAGTTTCATAAACAATTTGAGTCTCGCAATTAACAGCAACGTATCTAATAATGCATGCACTATAATGGTTGAGGTTGTGGAACGTCAGCAAATACCTCTCCAATATGCCCTTATCATCTAGCGTGGAAAAGGAAAGCAAATGCCAGTTACTTATTGTTAACATATAGATAATCACTAGACACGTGCAACTTACTAGCAAAGTCTGGAAAAAGAAATAATATTTGAAGAACTCGTGTTAGCAAACATATGCAAAGCAATGTTAAGCAACAATACTCAGTAGTTTAGAAAGAAATTCAAATTATTAACATCATCTAACACATTCACAGACATGTGCAGCTGTAAATGCAATGAATGAAAACTTATTCAAATAACTAGAATTAGCAAACATGTGCATTTACATTTTCCGTATTCTAATAAATCCCTAGTCTGTTATTTACACATTAACATTATTTCCCAAGAAAATTCCGTGGACAATTATAAAAAGGCGACCAAACCGTATTTCCCTACTTTAACAGCTTCTTTAAATAAAAAAAAAAAAAAAAAAAAAACATTACATTGCCATATACAACAACTTTAATTAAAAAGTTATTTTTTTTTTTTTTTGTATTCTAATATTTCTGTTGTTTATACTTACATTTGTTTCTGAGAGCTTCAAGAGGACATCTCTACAGAGGTTACAAAACTCATCTCGTCGACTTTAATAACTTTTACTTTATGCTAGATGCAAGCATTTATATAACCATCATCAGCTTCCACATCTGCTGTTGAGCGTTGTGGGGAGAAACAGTTCATGATGCTTTGCACAATGGGCAGCAAGGGATACTGTCATTCCGTTTCAATGTAGACGCTCTTTTAGGTCATCACCCATCTTCTCTTAGGGCGGCCTCTTGCTTTCACGTCAGATGTGTTCATGTGTAGCACCTGCATTGGCAGTTGTTTTGGCTGCATTCTTACAAGATGCCAAACAATTTGATCTTCTGTTTATCATTGGATTTGCTGCATGGTGTTGTTCTTACGGTCTGATAATATCATTTCTAACTTTGTCTCGGGTAAACCCACAAAGTAAATTTAATTATATTTGCTAGAAATAATTCTTTCTGAAAGTATATGCCAGTCAAAGATTGAAAGAAAATAAATTGTGGGGGTTAAAGTCAATATATTTTCATGGATATGTACTAAAATCGCCATATTTTATGCGAAAAAAAAAATCAAAGTGTGTACTGAACAATTACCTAGGTATTTCAAAAACTAATAAAAATGGATTAATTAAATTCTGCACTTTAATTTAAAATCGTATTTCAAACTTTGTGAACTAATTAGTATTAAGTTAAAGCTACGGTTTACAAGTTCAGCTCATTTATGTGGTACAATAATATTTTTATCTACCAGAAAGAAAAATAAATTGGGGCTAAGGGATGAAATACATGACCAACAAATATCACAAAGTATTCAAGCTGCTGTATTCACTCTAGCTCAGTGTGTTGCAATCGTCTTTTCCTTTTTGTGTGCCAAGTTTGGAGACAATATGATAATAAAGTTTTGAGATATAGCGGCACAATTCAGTAAAAAAAATTAAAAACAGGGATTTTGAGAAAATCGCAAAAAAAGTAACTGACCCAGCTGGTTTTCTAAATATTTCCTTATGTAATGAGTCGCTGCTGCATATGAGTCATCCCCATGATATTTCTCAAATGTCTAAATACGTGTTCTTGCTCTTTTTATCTACCTATTAATTGTATTACTTTATTCAGCTGCTTTTCAGTTCCCCTTTATTATATATAATTCAAGATCGTTTACAGTTTTTCTGTAACGTATATCTTCCAACATTGATTACAGAGATAATGCTATCCCAATTCTACATTTTCTAACAAAAGAGCCAAACAAATTATTAAAATATATTGATAAATAACAGAGTTATCACAAGCAAAACTCAAAAAAGAAAAAAAAAGGCAGTGTGGGTAGTTTACTTGTCCATTAAGCTAGAATTTATATTACTGCTTCAAAATCTTATTCAGGTAAGCAAACTGTTCGGATATCCAAATTCGAATGACTGTGGCTAATCAAGAGTTGTGTTATAACCAACATTATAGTGATCGGTAAATTGCGCCCCACCCCTCACTACACCCCCCCCCCCCCCACCCTTCGGCCACCTAAAAAAAAAAAAAAAAAGCTTCCTCCAAATCTACAGCGCAGTAACAGTCTTGCTTCGTTTTAGATGTTACTATTTGGTTAGCATGGAAATAAAACATATTCGTGTTTCCTCTTGTGGTAAGTATCACTCTATGACGAAAAACTACTAACAAAACATTCAACTTACTGATGTTGACTGAAAATGAAAAAAAAAAAAGAACATATAGTAGCGAAATAATGTCAAAGTAACGACAGATTCAAACAATGTGTACAACTCATAAATTCCCCCACTATTGTCAATCTTCTCTATTAAAATACATTATCGGTAATCCACAGCATATATACATGTTTAAGGTCCCAGGCCCACCCAGCAATTCTTTAAATGTGCAAACCTCCAAGAAAAAAGGAAATTTATATCAGCGTCAGAATTGTTTATGTCTTATCATTTATTATGCTAAGGACCCAAGCATACATTTGTCTAATTTACTTTAACGGGAATAAATATTCTACACTCTACACGATGTATGTGTGTATCGTACAGGTGTATTGGGCATATAGGAGTAAACCTATAATTTATAGACTAATCGGCACTTGATAGGTGATGTCGTCTGCATCACGCCGACCGCATTTACTTCCCAAGACGTTATATGATACCTGTGTAATGCTAAGTCGACCTGAGAGCAAAAGTCATTATATATATATATATATATATATATATATATATATATATATATATATATATTTATGTATACATAAAACTGTGTGTGTATCCAGACGCTGTGAGTTATTAACCCATAGGCTCGGTATTATGGATATCGCAACCCTTCGGCCTTGATTCCATGATAAATACTGTAAATCTGGGAGAAATGTGGCTTTTCTGCCTACACCCGGACATGAACCCGGACCACAAGGAATTCGTCACCCGGTCAAGGCGCAGTCCGGTTTAGCCAACTGCGCTAGCGAGCCGGGCACGTACGCGTTTCATTCGGGTCTTACGCACGTATGGATTAGGTGTGACCGTTTTTTTTATGTGGTTTTATTATGTGAATTCTTGTGGAGTTCTGTCCGTGTGGTTTCTAGAATAGACTTGTGTCGTGCGGTCCCTATGTGTTGTGGTCGACACTGTCGGACTATGTGGCGTTTGTTTACAGTGTCCTTTAATGCACAAAGGGTGCTGTGGAAATTTGTGTATGTCGAGTGGCATGGATAGCAGATGAAATGTCTGGAGCTTTCACCAAGAGGAGCATCTATATTGAGTCCTAAGGGTAGCGGGGTCGTTTATAGGACGACCCATCAATGGATTGTCACTGCAGGTCACATAGATGTATGTGCGCGATCTCATGGGAGTCGCCTGTAGCACTAGTACATTGTTCGCTGGGGTGTTTCGTCCATGTCTAGAATCACAGCCGATGTGAATAATGTGAAGGCCGTAGAAGACTTGACAGTGTGCCATCAATCACCACTCATCTTCGTCGTCATGTGTTCTTCCTCTTTACAATATCATACTTGGCGTCGTGTAATTATTATGTTACAGCACTTGTAGACGATTCTGGTGATTATTTAAAGAATTGTTAGTTTGCTTTAAATGTACAGTGGCGAATAGTGGTGATTTTGTTTGGGTAGACCATCCTTTACCTCCATTTATTACCATTAATATGTGCCCTGCCAAGGAGAGTGGGCGGCATAGTTGGTAAATGTGTAGGTGTGTAGGAAAGACATACATTGCCATTATATATTCAAGCCCCCTAAATACTTTGCTAGCGTTGCGACGCCTCTGACATACCGTAGACATCACCAGCGTAACAAGCAGGAACAACATGGGAATTTAGGTTCAGAACTGAAAACAGCCATAGCGTTGATAAAAAACAACAATAAGAAGGCATTGCCGTCTGGGGATAATTTATTTAATGTAAGTATAGATCCCTTTGCACGCCATGGGCGCATTGGGCATATGGAGTGAGCATTCATATTTTTACAGACCAAACGGCACTAGATGGGTGATATGGTCATCATTACGCCAGCTGTCTTTCCTTCCCCAGGACATACATTCTGGTACCTATTTTAGGCTTTGTCGACCTGCGACGCCCTGTACCATGATACAAATCCACGCAGCCAACAGTGGGTTTTGATCGCGGAACGTTGAAATTGCGAGTCGTACTCGCAATGACTAAGCCATGGACGCCGCTGATTTATTTCATGCTTACTATCATCGAAAACCACGCTGATAGAATACATATAAAGAGTTTATCATCATCATCAGGTGCCTTGCCGACTGGTGTGGGCGATCATGCCTCTCTATAATCCACGATCTCCTGCAGCATGTATCAGTCCATGTGCCGACACACCTCCATGATATGCAATGAGTAAGAAGAAACTCCACAGGGGAGCATGTACAGCAGGAGTCTACCAATCATCAGTAGAAGTAATCTCTCGTTGACAAATGTTTCGGCCCACGAGCGAAAAGCTTGCCACAGTAGCCTATGGGGAACTGCCCCATAGGCTTGGCGAGGTCCAACCATATCACGTGCAACGGAGTTCTCTCATGCTTGTCCCTCTAGATAGACTCCCAGATAATGGTCGTGTGTTCAAGGCACCCAGGGACGCCCGGGATTCTCCCTTTCTGAACACTCGTATCGAGATACTGTGTGAGCCGGCGAGCCATAACCGAGAAGAATATTGTGCCCTCAACGTTTAACAGTGAAATAGGCCTGAATTACGAAAGACTCTTCGAGTCTTGCTTTTTGGGAATTTAGACCCCGTTGGCCCGTTGCCACTCCGGACATACGTGTTTTCGGCTCCACTCTAATCTCAGTAAGCGGTGAAGCATTCGTAGGACTTTCGGACAACGCTTGTACAGGACGTACGAAACACCTGGGGCGAACTTGCCGCTAGCTCTTTTCCCAACTTCCTCGACCTCAGACCAAGAGGGAGGTATCACTATAAATGATACCTTCGGCAAGTCAGGCTGCTTAAGGCCGCTAAAGATCTCTGGATTGTCATCGAGAGGCTCATTCCTCTTCTTGTCAAAGTACATTTTGCGTAAATATGTCTCAAGCTCCTCTTTAATGACCACCAGAGTCCCAGACTTCGGATGCTCGAAAAGACCTCGGGCAAACTGGAACGGGTCCTTAAAGAATTTCTCTTGCTCCCTTTTAGTTCTCCTTCTGTTATTACAGAAACGCTCAGCGCGACAGAGGGCACTGTGTCTGTTTCTCATTTGCAACCAGATTCATGCAGCCCCTCCCGTTCGCTGCCTGTAGCGACTTTGAACAGTTTTCTAAGTGCGTTCTTGTCTGCCCTGAACTTGAGAATGTCCCTCTGTCTCCTGCTTATATTTTGCTTGACACCTGGCAGCGCCTTTTCGACTGTCTCGAACTCGCGGGGACAGTGCTTGTATATTATATTACCAAACCCTGAAAGCTTATCACCTAACGACGTCTTCTTTAAATCATGATTCAGTTTTTCACATAGTATACCTTCCAACTTACACCACGACACCTTGTCGCTCGCAGGTGGAAACCTGATCTTTGAACGCACTTTTTCAGGAATCATCAAATGCGCGCCTTCACAGTCAAGGTCATGGGCCTCTAATGGCGAGTGGGGTAAACCCTGCCCGTCGTTCCCTAGCGACTCAGTAACTACCATGGGAGCAGTAGTTTTGCGACGGCGTTTACTGCGTGGAACACCCTCGCATTTCATCCTTCCGGCATGAGTTCTCAGACCATGCAACCCAGTGAAGCTCTTTCCACATGTACATTGCCAACCTGGCCGATGGGCAAAAATCTCAGTCCGGGGGCTAGCAAGGTCGTCACCGTTAGTATCTAATTGATTGGGTCCACCATTCTCCCCCTCTTTCGAAGGACCCTGGGGGGCATACTTCTTTGTTTGTTTTCGAAATCAGAGGTATAATACTGTGTTAGGGGTGATCAACCCGGTCCACAGTCGCCATCTGTCTCGAGATGTCAGTTATCCCCCAGGCGATACCGGGGAGCCAGTCTTTCAGTAGGTGTCAAAAGGTCTTTCCCGATAATCACCAACGTTTCCTGTTTGTCTTTGTGGGCTAGCCACGTACAATAAAAAGAAACTCCACAGAGGAGCATGTACGGCAGGAGTCTACCAATCATCAGTAGAAATAACCTCTCGTCGACAAATGTTTCGGCCCACGAGCTCCTGGACATTTTCAGAGAGTAGGCCCACTTGAGTTCATGAGGCTCAGGGTTGGTTTCTCCTGCTGCATGTATTACCGGATGTTATCGGACATGGACAAGACGAATTGGTGACTTTGCAAAAGGTACTGTGTGATACGAAGTCGTCGCGGTAGCATAATTTGAGCAGTCAGCTTACCTGGATAACCAAGTGGCAAGCTTACGTTTGGTTTACGGGACACATGTTGGACTTTGTTGGCAGGTGGCAGTGGGACACTGGCAGACCATTTGGACACGATAGACTTTAGGGGATAAGACATTCTTTTCCACTAGACACACGGACCAGCTCACTGAGGCACGTCCCCCACGACGTTCCGTTGCGCCCAGAGCCAGCTCGAGGCCCTCTCAGCAACCTCGCTCGGTTTTAGTGTTCGTTTGCGTTTATTTCCTCGTAAGCCAAGTTGTTTAAACACATTGTCCATTGAAGTGGAAACGTGACCTCTTGTGCCCACCTCGACGACAAAGATTCTTACTGTGTACGCTTCGTCTCTCCTCAGACCAGCCGCTATGTCACAATTCAATTCAATTCGTAAGAAACAAAAATTCCAAAATTGTGACCTCTTTCAGCTGCCTGACGGCTTGCTATATCGAAGTCGGTTCAATGGTGGTGTGATTTGTATTTATTCCTTGCGGCGATCATTTTCGCCTGAGTTTTCTGTAATTGGTTGCGAATTGTTAGCAGCGTGGGCTTGGCGTGCGGCTTGTAGGTTTAGGGAGTGGACATGGCTGTCCTGAGAAGGACAGCCACATGTGCCGGGTGGCCTGGAACGGGATGGGCGGGGTCTGGCTTCTGCTTGTCAGGTTCTGGTGGCGTACTGGCGTCGTTAGTTTGGCGGGGTGGTTTTTCCAGAAAGATGGCGGCTCGGTTTTTTTGGCTTCTGCTACGTTAGTAGCGTCGTCGTCGCCTTCCTCGGTTGTTTCTCTGGTTGGCAATGGTACTTGGTGAGACCCATTTTTGCTGTTCTGCGTTCCATACTTGGCTGGTCTCTAGTGCGTAGTGATCTTCCATGTCTCTTATGACCTGTTCCATGTCGATGACGTTTCGGGTGGGTTTTTCGGGCGATGCACTTCTGGCAGTCGGAAGCTCCTGCTCTGCTTGTGTGTATTCTTCATCGGATATGATCTCTCCATCTGACTGTTCGGTGCCTGTGATGACTGGGATCTCTTCAGAGTCTTCTTTGTCGGTTTCATCCTGTTCTGGTTCGGTCATTTGCGCCTGATGCTTCGTTGTTAGGTTGTCAGTGGAGACGCTTTTGTCGGCCTTGTTGGTGGTCGGCTTTTTTGTGGCATTTCTTTCTTTCTCCAGCAGGGCTCTTTCTGTCTTAGCTGCTTGTGCTGCTGTTATGGCTTCTGCGGTGGCTTTCTCTAGTTTGGCGGCTTCGTGGCATGCGGCTTCCCGTGCGTTTGTAATCTCGGCCAGCTCCTTCCTTCTCTCCTCTCTCTCTGACTGGCGGCGCATTTCTTCTTCTGCTTGGGTTGCTCTGAGGCTGGTGAGTAGCTCTCTGGTTTTTTGAATGTTTTCTGCGTCTTCTGACTGTCTGTTTGTTTGCTGGGTAGCGTATGCCAGCCTTTCTGCCTTTAGGTCCTTGATCTCTCCTAGCAATAGGGAAATCAGTTCCAGGGTCTCCGTTCTTTCAGCGGCGGCGGTGGTTCTTTCTTTCTGGAGCGCTGTGATTTGGCTTCTCAGTTCGTCGATTATTTGTGGTATCTCGTTTTGAATGGTGGCGGAGCGTGCCTGATCGTTTCGTTTGTCTCTTTGTATGTTACTTGGTGGTCTTGCCTCCGGCTGTCTGGGCGCCTGGCACGTATCTCTGGATGAGGCGGCTATCATTTCTCTCCTGCACTTCTTGAGGTATGGGCACCCCAGGTACCTCGCACTGTGTGAACCTGAGCAGTTGCTGCATTTCCGCTTCTTGTTAGGCTTTTTGAAGTCGCTATCGAGTTTCGCTAGCGGGCACTCCTTGAAGTCGTGGGCTCCCGAGCAGTACCGACAAATAGGGCCACTGCGACAGGTTGCGGCGGTGTGCCACGCCCTGTTGCAGCGTGAGCACTGCATAATGTCTGTGGTGTGGGCTCCAGGCTGCTGCTTAGGTAAGCGGTTGCTTGTTGGTCCCTGCGCCACGACTGGGGCGGCTTTAGGTTGTGGCTCCACGATAGGGGAGGCTTCAGGTGTCGGCGCCTCGATAGGGGCGGCTTCTGGTGTTGGCGCCACGATGGGGGCGGCTTCAGTTGTAGGTGTGCGAGGCGCCGCGATAGGGGCGCCTGCCGGTGAAGCTGCTGGTACGGCTCTCCTCTTCCTTGGTGTAGGAGCGGCTGCTTGTTGTTTTCCCATGATAGAGGAATCAACGATGGCAATTGCGGTCTGTGGCGAAAGCTAGGTCCCTTCGGAGTCGGCAAGGCTTGTTAGAGTATCCTAAAAAGGACACCCAAGCGTGCTTTCTCCTTAGTTCTCTAGCAATCGTTAAGAAAAACTGGCTGGTATGACTGGCTCTACAACAATGATGTGCTCCCGGGCCGCCAATAACCCACCCGCAGACGAATAACAATAGTCTAGTCGAGCCAAAACTCAGCCGAATGTCAAGCGAGTTCTGACCAGTATCTAGCTATTGATAATCTGGCTACGAATGGATAGTTGGCAAGCTGACGAGAGACACGTGGCTGATCGGGCGGTAAATCGAGCGAGCGAGAGAGAGCTGTGTGCGACTTGGCTGTCGGGCTGCGAATGATGGTGCGCTATGTCACTGTATTTCTCGAGCTTATACATGTGGCGTTCGTCCATTCGCGACTCATATGGCACGGTAAGCTCAATAAGGATGGGCTGACGTTTCTCCGCAGAGTGTAGGACTATGCCAGGTCGCAGGCCAGTCTTCCGGATTAACTCTTCATTAACTCTTTTCATGACCAGCAACATAAAGAGCATAAAACAAGAAATCACCGCGCAGAAGATAGCAGAA